>CAJQZJ010000896.1:2213081-2322663 GCA_907164525.1 Lophiomys imhausi | reverse complement strand
CCTGCCTCTGCCTCCCAAGTGCTGGGATTAAAGGCGTGCGCCACCACCGCCCGGCTTTTTTTTTTAAAGATTTATTTATTGTGTATACAGTGTTCTGTCTGCAGGTATATCTGCAGGCCAGAAGAGGGCACCAGATTTCATTATGGATGGTTGTGAGCCACCATGTGGTTGCTGGGAATTGAACTCATGACCTCTGGAAGAGCAGCCAGTGCTCTTAACCGCTGAGCCATCTCTCCAGCCCTATACTTGTACTTTTTTTTTTTTGGTTTTTTGAGACAGGGTTTCTCTGAATATCTCTGGCTGTCCTGGACTCACTTTATAGACCAGGCTGGCCTCAAACTCACAAAGATCCACCTGCCTCTGCCTCCCAAGTGCTGGGATTAAAGGCGTGCGCCACCACCGCCCGGCTCTATACTTGTACTTTTAAGGGTGGAATTTTGTTTTGTTTTTCAAGAAAGGGTTTCTCTGTGTAACAGTATGGGCTATCCTGGAACTCACTTCGTTCCAACTCACAAAGACCTACCTTCCTCTGCCTCCCAAATGCTGGAATCAAAGCCGTGTGCCACCAAGCCTGGCTTCAGTGTAAGAATTTTACCAGTATGAAGTGACCAGTGAATTACTGCTTTGCCTTAATTTCCTGCCAGCTGATGGTCTAGCCTCCATTTACTGCAGCAGGGACACTGACTCACCAGAAGATCAAATTGAATCACCCAGTAAGCCACCCAGTCCCCAGAGTTCTTCAGACACTGCTGAGGTGTGCAGGGGGTTCCTCTCCAGCATTTTTCTAGCAGTGGCTCTTGGCACTTCTGCACACTCTCAACCAAATACACACACACAGGCTGCCTGAGTGTCCTCACCTTTCTCCTTGCCTTGGTGTCCAGGGCATTATTTCTGCAGGCATGAAATCAGAGTTTTCTTTGTTTCAAAAAAGTACAAATTGAGGCTTGGAGACGTACCCTGCCTGAGCTGCTGGTGATTCTGGGGAACAGTCCATTCAATTACAGTTGGTTCTGTTATCTAGGAGAGGCAGAGGTATCTAGGAATCTGGCTACACTTGGAACATCCAAGGACCATAGCCTCTCTTGGAGCTACACATCTATCAAGGGTCACCCCAGGTGCTGGTCTGTGGTCCAAACGCCTGTGGGCTCCAGGCCACCTGGTGGGCTGGCGGGCAAGCTGGCAGGCATGTGTCTAGACCACTGCTGGCTCTTCAGACACTGCTGTGCTGTGCTGAGTAAATGGCCCACTTTCCATGCCTGCCCCCCAGGCCTCCCTGCCCCACTCCTGCTGCCTATTTAAGCTAGAGGCTCTGACACAGACACAGCCAGCTTCCAGAACCAGGAGAGTAGTGCAGCCTGCTCCGCTCACCCAGGGATGAAAGGTCCTTCTGTTTCACCATTTCCAAGGTGTGTACTAAATGATATTACTGAGGGGGGGTTGTGGCAAGAACTAATTCTGCCCTACCTGGGAGTATAGTGAGATATAGTTGGCAGAGGGGGCTCTGATTGGATTCTTCCCATTTCTATTGCCTGACTTGATATGACTGTATTTTCAAAGAGGAAGAAAGGCTGTAGTTTTGCGAAGGAACAGGGGAGAACATATTTCAGAACAAGGTCTGAGTATCAATGATCAAAGTATCAAGTATCAAAAATATTTGAATATTTTTCTTTTCTTTGAAAAGGGGCTTATAATGTCAAGGGTACCAAGACTCCATTTCCCTCAGAAACCCCTCCCCAGAGCCACTTCTACTTGGAAAATACATGCAGGGAATTCTGGGAGTTCCTGGGAGCCATGCAGTGAGTGGGGAACAATTTGGTAAACTGTAGGAGGTCAAAGACTGCTCACAGACATCTTACTGAGAGACAGAGAGAGAGTTCCTCCCACTGCGGCTGTCTTTAGTTCCAGAGATTGTTCTGGTCACTACTATGGTTTCTTCATCTCCTCTCAGGTTCTGATACTTGATGTCCCCTCTCTAGTCGGAAGCACTCCCCAAAAGGCAGAGGAGGCTGAGAGTTACACAGGCTCAGGTGGGTGGGAAGGGCCTGCCTCCTTTAAGTTCACTTCCAGAGGCTTGTTAGTCTGTGTTCTTGAATCACTCTCCTATAAAGGGTAAGGAGGCAGGATTCCAAGGATAGGGATCAGGGTCTCCTCCAAGAGGTCAGATCACCAAGATAACTTCTCAGTTTCCACTGGGTTGGATTCCCGAGGATGGGGATGGGGCAAGATCTTCTCTCTGACAGAAAAGTCCAGGGTACCACATGGAACTAGGGCCTCTGAAGCATTCAGAGTCCTCTTGAATAGCACCTGGAACTATGGGCTTCCTTCTTCCCACCCTGATCTGGGATGGCCAAGTACTGATGATGTTCCTGTGACGCTAACCATGGACAGTCAAGACCCTGTGCTATCCTCCAGTGTTCCTGGGGAAGGCTGTTGGAGGAACCAAAGGTTAAGACACTTGCCCAGGACCTTCAGCAGCTAGACAGCTGGAGTAGATCCAGCTTTCCCTGGAGCCTGTATCTTAACCAGAGGGAGCCAAGTCATGAGAAAAGACACTCCCATCAGTGCCTCTGAGAAGTACTTAGTCAAGTGATAAAGATGAACTCGGTCTCAGATTTCAGAGTCATTCAATGGCAGGGTATGGTCTTGAGGGTCTCTGAGCTTGATAGACCTCCATCAAGAAAGAGCCAAGAACTGGCCAGTGATTCGAGGGTGTGGCCCTCACATGAGGCCAGGGCAGAGCTAGAGGGCCAGGAGACTTACAGGAGAGGACAACTTCCCTAGGGCATAGGATCAGGATCTCTGGGCTGGGAAAGCTGAAGAGGTATAGGGAGCCTATAGCATTATGTCCAAAGGCCTCCACTGCAGACTACCCTCCTAGCTGTACCTTCAGAAGACATGTGCCTGCTCAGCCATCCTCCACTGTTCTGTCCATCTTACTCTCTTAACTGCTACAAATCCCTCCTGTTCTCCCTTGCAACTCTGCTTCCTCCTTGAACTCTAGCCAAGGTGGCCACCAATCCTCTTTCCCTACCAGATTTGGCCTTGGTGCACTCCCCTGCTCACTCCCCTACTCCCCTCGAGCCCCCAACCCAGATCTGAGGGAAGCAGAGATTATTAGACAGAGAGCACTCTGATTGTTCTGGCTTTACTTATCAAATCAAATCCTGGCCCACACAGGGCTCTGATTTTGCCCCTTTGCTGCACCCCTTTCAACCTGTACACCTTGGGCCTGCCTGGATACAGCAGTCCACATGGAAGGGTCATTCATCTCCAGTCAATCTTCTTCCTCACTTTCTGTCACATAAACCCCGCCCTCGTCCCCCCTGGCTGCACTTCTGTTGGAATAGCCAGACCTCACACCCAAATCCTGGCGACTGTGAGGGTGTGGTAGCACCTCCAGGTGAGGCGGGGCACCGAGGTCTTTGTACCCTGCTCACCAGTGTGGCTGTCTTGTTCCAGTCACCACTATGAATGGCTCATATCCTTTTAGGTGGTGATTCCCTGGACCTCTCTTCTCCAGAGGCAAGGACACAAGGCCCAAGTGGCCCCTCCTCAGGTAAGACAGATTTCTGGAACTACAGGAAGTGGACTCTAGGATTTGCCTCATGGGCTACTTGTTTTGCTTTGTGTTGTTGCTTTTTTTTCATTTTTCCATTTTGGGTTTTTAGATAGAGTCTCAGTATGTATCCCAGACTGGCCTGGAGCTTACAGTGATCATGCTTGGCAATGGGTTATTTGTTAATATTTTTATATAAAGAGATGCTAGGAGAAATCAATTAAGAAAAAGTTCTGGGGCTGGAGAGATGGCTCAGTGGTTAGGAACACTGGCTGCTCTTCCAAAGGTCCCAGGTTCAAACCCCAGCACCCACATAGCAGTTCACAGCTATCTAATTACCGGGCGTGGTGCCACATGCCTTTCATCCCAGCAAAGGCTGGTAACTTTCTGTGAGTTCAAGGCTAGCCTGAAAGTAAGTCCAGGATATCCAGCAATACAGAGAGAAACCCTGTCTGGAAAAAAAAAGTTTGAAATTGATGCCTCTGGGGTAAGAAATCTATGCTGGCTTGCCCTCCTGTGAAAGGTAGTGACAGCATGGGGAAGGGGTGGTTGACTGCACTCCCACACCTGTGAAGAAAGTGTAAAGAAGAAAAGCATTTCAGGGTAGAGTAACAAGTATCCTGAACAATGTAACCATATACCATTGCCTACCAAACTATAAAAAAAATAATGTTTTTTACTCTAAAACCCAGAATTGATAAGGGTATTGAGAAATACTCATTCTGAAACAATTAGTAAACTGAGACAACATTGGTGGAAAGCAGTTTAGCAATATTTACAGAAGCTTTAAAGTTTACTCATGCACTTGAATTCATACCAGAGAAAGAATTCAAACTACTGAGCGTTTAGAACCCAGGGACAAAAGCAGACACTAGGAACACAGTGACTCCTATAGTCAAGAACCTCAGGCCAAGAGTCAAGCAGAAAGACCACTGTAAGAACCCTTCCCAAATACTGACAGAGCAAATGTTTTCTGGGCTGCCAAGGAGGTCACCAGGCCAGGAGCTAGAAGATTTGGGGTCCTACATAGGGTGACTGTATGAAAAAATAGAAGTGGAAGTGATGAAGTCAGAACCCCACAGAAAAGGAGAAAGATCACTGGAGTCTCCACTAGGGGCCCAGTAGGTGATAAATTTAACCTTTAGGAGAATAAGACAAAGCAGGGGTCTTATTGTAAGGACATTGAAAGGGAAGGACAAAGCAGACAGGTAGGAACTATGCTATTCTTCCCCAGGACTCAGGCTGTTTGTAAGGTGCCTGGCACTGGCTGGGTTTGAAGATATTCTTATCATTTATCCTTGGCCTTTGTGAGAAAAGCAGAGAGAAAGGGGGAATGGGAGCTAAATGATCCAGCTGCCACCTCTTAGGAACTGCCATTTATTTCTCTGAATCACAGTTTCCTCATCTGTACAGTGGGGTCAACTGTACCCTTTGGGGTGGCCGTGAAGTGTCGAATGTACTCTTAGTGATGAGAACACATTCTCTGAAGCTGCTTGACAACTGTTCACATGGCCCCAAAAGGCAGATCAGTTATTTCTGGTTTTCTATGCTCATTTCCAGTCTCCCTCATATCTTTGCTGCGCCCTGGTTCTTGGCTGTGCCCCATCTTAACATATAGAGAGAAAGGAAGGAAAGGAGAAGTGTGAGGTCCTGAGTGGCTGCAGGTGGCCTCACAGGAGCTGGCTCGCAGAAGCCATTCTGGCTGTGGTTCAAGGTCCTTAGTGCACAGGCTGCCAGCTGTCAGGCAGGTAGCAGGCTGCCTGCTACTTTGTGTTAGTCCCACAGCTAGCGGCAGATGATGGAAATGAACACTGAAGGTCTGTGGGCAGTGGAAGGGCATCGACCTCTCCCTCCCTTATCAGGCCTCAGAGTTTGGAGACAGTGCCCTCATTCTCTGGGAGGAATGGAAGAAGGCCACGTCGGCAAGGTCCTTGGTCCTGAGAGACAACCCACCAGCCCCACTTGCTTAAAAGTGTGGTGTGCTGACATAGCGTGAGCCTACAGCCAGAAAAGAAGGAAAGGAAGGAAGAAAAGAAGGGGGGAGGTGGAGATTCATTAAGGGCTTTCATTTGCTTAATTCCTGTTTCCCTATTCTTTGCCCCTGGTCATGTTCAAAAGATTGCTCCTTCCCAGAGCCCTTTGGTCAAATTTATGTGACAGAGGCTGGTCACCTTTCTGGTATACCGACTGCAGAATTGCAGAAAAACAACCAACTGCCAAAACAGATGTGTTTGTTTTAGGCAAACCAAAGGGCAGCAGTGATCTTGGGAGCCATGGGTTGGGATTGGCTAAGACTTGGACGGAAGATCAGCACAGTGCTCTGAAACCTGACCTCCTCTGCTGAAGCCACATCCTTCTGCACAGGTGAGGGCTGAGGCAACCAAGCCTGCACAGGCTCCGTGGGAACATGCTCAGGGTCCTGAGCTCCTGTGGCTCCAGAAGTAGGAAGTATAGAGTCGGGCTGCTGGGTGGAGCCTGCCTTCCCCTGCTAGGTTGATGGAGCATCAGCAAGAGCCACTAAAGGGCTCAAGAGGAAGCAATGTACTCTATTGTGTAGTTCAGGAAGACTGATCCAGTGACCAGGGGAGCCAGAGAAAAGGCTAGGCTCAGGAAGACCAGGTGAGGCTGCTGTGGTTTGTGGTTGGAGAGGTCAAGGCAGCTGGACATGGCTGTGGGAATCCAGCCCAAGGGCTCTGGAGGCAGAACTGTGGGCTACTGAGAGGACCCAGGATGTGAAAGATGTCCATTGCTCAGTGACTCCTTGAGAGATAGAGCTGGTATTAGAAAACTAGAAGAGGAGCCAGGTGTGGTAGCACACCCTTTAATCCCAGTACTAGGGGGAGGCAGAGGCAGGTGGATCTCTATGAGTTCAAGGCCAGCCTGGACTACAAAGTGAGTCCAGGAAAGCTAGAGGCTACACAGAGAAACTGTGTCTTGAAAAGCAAAAGGAAGGAAGGAAGGAAGGAAGGAAGGAAGGAAGGAAGGAAGGAAGGAAGGAAGGAAGGAAGGAAGGGGAAAGGAAAGGGAAGGAAGGAAGGAAGGAAGGAAGGAAGGAAGGAAGGAAGAAAGAAAGAAAGAAAGAAAGAAAGAAAGAAAGAAAGAAAGAAAGATGGATGGATGGATGAACCTGAAAGGGAACTTGTCAGTTAAATATATGAGTCAAAGATAATGGGGCTGGCTGTCACTTAGGAACAGATATCCCATGAGGAATCACCTGAGGGGGTTGGGGAGAAACAAGGGAAAGTTTGGCATTAAGGGAGATATTAGAGGGGCATCAAAGATCTTAGAGAAGGAACAGTTGTGAGAGCAGGAAGTATGGTGACAAAGGACCAGGGGCAGAAAATAGGGAATAGAAATCAAGCAGCTGGAAGCCCCTAGGTCTACTCCTTCCTTCCTCTCTCCCTCTTTTCCTTTTCCTTCCTGTGCAAGGCACTGAACCCAAGGTCCTGAGCGTGCTAAGCACTCAACCGCTGGGCAACATCCCCAGCCCCTGGACCCAATTTTTATTGCTGTAGCCTACAGCCCTCCTGTCTCAGCCTCCCTAGTGCTGAGGTAGAGTGTATCATAACATCCAGCTTCCTGGGATTGTTTCTTAAAGCAATTGTGACCAAAATTGCATGACTGTGTCTTTATTAATGCTGACATCTTTATGGAGATTTTCTTTTCAAAACTTACCAGCAAGTCCACCCAGCTACACTGCACACCTTTTCACTATGGGTAGCAGTACAGCCTCAAGCTGGGCCATCACCAAGTCACTCAGCCAGTCAGCGGGCAGGTTCCAGATACCACCAGCATGCTGTGAATGGTTATGTAGGTTGGCATAAGCTACATGGTGGGTTACTATCTGGATAGTGTGTCTTTAAACTAAATAGAGCTTGGTTACTCTTCCAAAGGATATGGGTTCAGTTCCTAGCACTCCCACCTGGCAGCTCATAATTGTCTGTAACTTCAGTTCCAGGGAATCCAAATGCCTCTTCTGGCCTTGAAGGGCACCAGGCATGTATATTGTACACAGACATACATGTAGGTGGAACACCCATACACATAAAATCAATTAAAAAGAAAAATTAAGGAAAGCAAACAACCTAGGGGACTGGTTGTATACATAATAACCCTCTCTTGCCCACAGCATAGAGCTGCTCTTCCCTGTCTGTCTTTTTCTTGCTGTAGTTGGTCACTGTGGTCACTAAGAGGATGGCCCTGGCAGGCAGGACTTCCTGAGTGACTCTCTCCCTTGTGTCCTCTCTCATATCCCTATCCTGCCTGCCTCTCCCTTACTCACTGTTTGCCCTACCCAATACCCAGCACCTTCCTGTCCCCACACCCTCTAGAGGGCACCTGTACCTCCTGTACCAGCATGGCCACCAGCATTTCTCATGCACTCACAGTGAAATACCCCGAGAAATCATGTCTGACTCTGGCACCCAAGTTCCCTGTTTAGCTTCTCTGCCTTGGCCCCGTCCGCCGTCCAACAGTACTGACCCCATAGTATCTGCCCAAACCCAACAACTTGGCTCTGTCTCAACATGTATTCACATGGGAGAACTTGATCCTGCCTCATGCCTGTCCTCTGCAGGCCCTGGTGGCCCCTAGACCAACCTTTCACACTGACCCCTCACAGAGGCTTCTGTCCGTTCACATGGATTTTCTTCTCTGTGTCTATGGATTTACTGTCTATTGGTATTAAACTGTTTCTCCCTAAGCAGAAAGTCTGCACTCAAAATGCAAAGATTAAGGCTCTAGAGTCCCAGTGCCTCATAGTCTCAGAGGATCTGAGCACAAAGCAGAAGCAGATTTTGTGAAGAGTTAGGAGTGGGCCTCCTGCCTAGCCTGGAGTCTGGGCGGAGGGACATTACTATCATTATTGAAATGGAGATGAAGACAGTGAGGTCCAAGGATATGCAGAGAAACCCTGTCTCAAAAAAAACAAAACAAAACCAAAACAGGTATAGACAGAGACACAGTCACCAGTTGACACAGTTGAAAACCAGAGCCCTGATGACCCTTGGTGTCGAGGATGGAAAAGATGGCAGTACTTATGAAGAACATGAAAGAACCACAGAACCCCATAACTCCTCCCCATTTTGATGTGGACAAATGATTTGCAGTCTTAAGACAACAGACTCCAGCAGCCCTCAGTTCCCTCGCAGGTATGTAGACTGGTGCCTTAAGCATGGGTCAGAGGACTTCCTCTGCATGCAGCCTTGCCTGTTATATGCATCCTCTCTTAAGGGGAGGGGTTTATGATCAGTTCTCTTGGAGCCAAGGGCTTCCATACTGGTTTATGCAGGAGTCCTTGAGTACAGCAGTAGCCAGAGGTCAGAAGTCTTTGACAGGACCAAGACAAAAGTCCTTGACCCTAAGTAAGGAGTGGCCTTATTTGACCTGAGTCCAGAAAACCCAGGCTCAGCTGCCCAGGGCTGTAGGAAGGTTGGTGGTATGCTGCATAACTGATTTAATTTGCTCACTGGTTAATCTTTGCATACATTCTCTGAGACACAATTTGTTAAATGTTCTTTTTTTTTAACCTTTTATTTATTTATTATGTATACAGTATTTGCTCTACATATATGCCCGGGCACCAGATCTCAATGTAGATGGTTGTGAGCCACCATGTGGTTGCTGGGAATTGAACTCAGGACCTTTGGAAGAACAGCCAGTGCTCTTAACCTCTGAGCCATCTCTCCAGCCCGTTAAATGTTCTTTGCATAGAAAATTTTGGGTGCCGGGCGGTGGTGGCGCACGCCTTTAATCCCAGCACTTGGGAGGCAGAGGCAGGCGGATCTTTGCAAGTTTGAGGCCAGCCTGGTCTACAAAGCGAGTCCAGGACAGCCAGAGCTGTTAAACAGAGAAACCCTGTCTCGAAAAACCAAAAAAAAAAAAAAAAAAAAAGAAAATTTTGGGTTGGATATGGAATGATCCTTTTGAAAAATGTCACCAAGTATGTACTGCTTCAGGAAGGGCTGTTGTCTTCATTGGTGCTCTCTGGTGCCTTGAAATGCCTGCACACTGCTCAGTCAGCTGGCCCATTCCACAAAGAAATTCCGTACTTGAACCTGAGCTAAACACAGGGCCGGCAAAAATTCTAGCATTTGTGTGGACTCGTGTTTAAAATTACCCTCCTACAGAAAGCATGTTGCTGTTTCTTCTGAAGCAAAGTATGTTCTTTGGCTTGTTTGGCTCTCAAACCATTGACATCAGTCTTTGTGTTAGGGATCAGGAACTTTGCTGAGAGAGAGGCCTTAGCAAAGGATCTGAGAGATTCAAGACTCCTGGTACTAGGTGGGGCATGCTAGGGCCAGTGGTATTCCCTTGACAGCTGACCAGCTAAGCAGCTCCTCTTACACATTGCATTCCCACGGACTCACCAGAGGCAACAACACAGCCTGCTGAGGAGTTCCAAGAGCATCTCTGCTGGACTTGTTCTTAAGTCTTGAATCAGACCCACCCAGCAGCATCCAGGAGCTCAGAGCTCTAGAGGGCTCAGGCTCAGGTCTGGCTATATTCTCAGCTGCTTACCCCTGAATCAGGTCTGCTCCAGTTCTGCCCGTCGATGCCCATGTGGGGAAAGGTCTGTGAGCAGGATGGTCTCGGAGCCCATCCTCATCATAGAGAAAGCCTTCACCCAAAGTCTCCTCTGCTGTACTGCTCTTAGCTCCCACAAGGGCACAGGGCTGGTGGAAGCCCTGTGGCTTCTACTTCTGTGATGGCTCTGGGACAGGCAGGCTCTTACACATAATATCAGGAACCATGGGAATGAGAGGAGGCTCAGGCAAGGTTTTAGGACCCAGCTGCATCCCAGCTGCCCTAGCATTGTCCTTTGTGATCACCAATGACAAAAACTGGGATGGTAAGCAGTAGGGACTGGAATGACCAGATTGGTCAAGCACCCTTCTCCCCCCCCCAATGACCTATCTTGAGATTTGCTTTCCAAGCACACACTATTTGGCTTCTCTGGGTTTTCTGAATTCTGCCATGGAAATGCCCAGGCTGGCTGGTGGAAAGAACACCTCAGAGCTGCTACCAGCCCAGTCCTATTCTCAGAACCACATTGTGAGTTAATAGCTCCCCTGGAAAGTTTCTTTTTGAAAATTTTATGGACTGTTGGCTCTACTTGGCTTCTACAGAAGCCTATGACTCTGGCTCATACAAGCAGCTCAGGACAGACAGCCCAAGTACAGCCCTGCCAGGAGGCAAGCCCACACATCTCCTACAGTGTCCTTGCCCCATCTTCTAGAGCACGTGCCCCTCTGTAAGGCCACCCAGCTCCATGAGAAAATTTTGAAGTTTTGAAGCCTCTGGTTGTATCTTAAGCCTTTATTTCCCTTTTTCTTTTCTTTTCTTTTCTTTTTTTTTTTTGTCCTCGGAACTAAACTAAGGGCTTCAAAGATGCTAACCAGGCACACTACAGCCTAGCCCTTTAAGAGCCTTTGAGGCAAGGGAATCATAGCTGTTCTAGTGATAATACAGAGGCAAGGCAGGCTTTGCACTACTCAAATGCTTGCCATCTCCAACTAGCCCAGCAGTTCTCAACCTGTGGATTGTGACCCCTTTGTGGGTGTGGAATGACCCTTTCACAGGGGTCACATATCAGATACCTTATACATCAGATGCTTACATTATGGTTCATAACTATGAGGTAGCAACGAAAATAATTTTATGGCTGGGAGTCACCACAACATGAAGAACTGTATTAAAGGGTCACAGCATTAGGAAGGTTGGCAGCCACCGAACTAGCCCAAGGAAGTATTATCCATCACTAATACAAAGGCAACTAAGGCTCAGAGTATCCCTCAGTAAACTTGTCTAACATCCATCAGGACCCCTGACTTCACATACCTGCACTCAGGGCTTGTGATTGCAACCTTTGTCTGCTCAGAGTGCTAGCTTGCTCCAAGGGATGCCTTGAAGAACACAGACCTATAGGGGCCCTTGACTCCAGAGGACAGTTCTACTCTGCTCAGCGCACAGCTGGGGGCCTCACAGGAGTTATGCACATCTGAGAAAAATGTAGCTTTAGAAAGATCACATACCTGGTATACTTGGATAAAACAAAGCCTCTTTAGTGGTAAGTGACAGAAACACTCAAAAGTGACTAGAGCAAAGAAAGGGGGATTTGCTGACTCACTAATTAGAAAGTCTACAGGTTGTGTGGCTTCAGGCAGAGAGATCAGAGCTCCAGTATGTTATGAAGACATGGCCTTTCTGTTCTAGCCTTAAGGTCTGTTTCCTGTGAGCTGGATTCATTCTCAAGAAAGGCTGTAGAAGCTGCAGGCTCTCGGTGTGGTCTTCCACCTCAGGGTAGACTTCTTTCCTAAGGTGTCTGATACAAGTTCTGGGGAACACTTAGAATTGTCTTAATGGTTCAGGGGATTATGGTGCCACTTGGTGTGGCTGAGTGGTATATCACCTTGGAGTGGGGCAGGCAGGGTGTCTGCCCCTGCCAGAGAAGTGAAGCAGAGAAGGAGGATGAGGTGGAGCTGGATGCTTTGGATTGAGAAGTGTGAACAGGCATTTGCCCATGTCTGAGGGAGTCACTGCTACACCCTGTATATTTATGCTGACCCCCAATCCTCAATTCTGTCTGGGATATGGCTCTTTTAACCCCTCCCACAACTCAGAAAAGCATCTGTCTCTCATCAGTCTTTCTGTCCTCCTAGCAATGAGCTGACTGTAAGTTTCAGCAGCTCAGAGCTCACGTTGCCATGCCAACTCCTCCACGGCAGCATCTAGGTAGAATGGGCTGGTCCGTTTGTGGCTGGTGAATGCAGTCACATTCGAATAATTGGATTGGAACGATCCACAGGCCTTTCCTGTAGAAACCAGGAGCTTCGTCCAGCTCCTGTGTTTAGACTCAAAGATTTGGAGGACATTTTGCTCCAAGACTCCAAGCTTATAGTAGGAAAGAGAGAGCTCGGCAGGCCTGAGGGCCAGAAGAAAAGGTAGTAAAGGAGGGATAAGCCCAAGACAATGCCAAATGGAGCAATTACCAGTCCTAAAAGTTCAGAGACCCTTAGAGATGGCATTGGCTTCCACAAAAGGGTCAGTCAGGACTTGCTTTGCTCAGAACTGATCTGACTTTCTCACCTTCCCATTGCAAGAAAAATTCAGATTCAAAATCAACATCCACAGAGGCTCCTTGGAGCCCCTGCAAAGGTGTGTTCTGCACATCAGCTTGCCCACCAGGTCCATCTCCCTGGTCATTTGATGGGAGCAGTCCCATCTCCCACAGTTTGCCAGGGCAGGACCATTCCTAAGGATTCCTTCACTGGTGAGGGAAGATCAGCTTCTGGGCCCACAAGCAAGTATCTCACCTCGGTTTAGCACAGGCTTCTGAGCAGACATCATTCCCTTCCAATGCTGTGCTCACACAGGTTACAGATTAGGAGTCAGATGGGGTCAGCGTTGGCAGGTTAACTTGTATGAATGGCCACACTGAAGCTGCTTGCTGTTGATGCCTCAGGCTACCCAGAAACTCTTGGGACTGCAGAGGATTTGTCTGCCTTTTCATCTCCCACATGGACTGAAGGTTTTCAAACATCCCTAGAGTTCCTCCACCTGCATCAATCTGTGACCCGCAGAGCCCTCTGTCCCCTCTGTCCCCCTGCATCAATCTGTGACCTGCAGAGCTCTCTGTCCCCTCTGTCCATCCATAGCACAGCCTGGTCCTCACTGCCAAGGAGAAGGGAAAGTTAGTGAAGGCTTTGGTTTTGGCCCAAACAGTGTGAGTGGCACCTGTGGGGACCCTGAAGGCACTCAGGTTCAGTCAGGGTCCTGGAAGTCTTGTGGGTGGGCTCAGGTCAGCCCCTTAACAATGCAGAAACCACAAGCTGGGGAGAGAAGATATGACACACTGGGTGGCCTCAGGAAATGGAGGGAAGGAAGCAGTAGTGGCCAGGCCATCAGCCTGTCCCCTCTAGTCCTCATGGTAGCCCTAGTGGTAGATGCTGCTACTCCATGTAATGACAAGTGCCAGGGAGGGTGTCATTTAGGGTAGCCTGACTCCAATGCTGAGTGGAAGACTGAGAAGCTCAAGTGAGAGGAGAAAGTCTGGTTTCCACATTTAGGACAGAAAGGTTGGCTCCCAGGGGTCCTGCCCTGGGTCACCACATAGCTCCCAGTCATTACCCCACAGCTCGAAATGAAGGGATCAGGGCTCCTGCTAGGATCCCTGAGACTGAGGGCCTGAGAGTATTCAGCTCAACTATACAGACCATGGTATGGGAAAGAGATGTGGCTTCTAGTAACTCTGGAAACAATACATTAGGATTTGCAAAGGGACTAACTAGCCCAAGGGTGACTGTTGGTCTTAACATTAACCCAGAATGATCCACCTAATCTAAGAGGTTGAGTGCAGAAGTTCAGAATACATGGCCTTGAAGGGACTTGTTGCCCCCTTAAGAGTGTCCTTGACAGGCTTTGCCTACAAAGCTACCAGATCAAGGAAATGGAAGAGACAAGAGGGAATGATGGCAAGAATGGGGTCCTATATCCAAAGCCAGAGCCAGTGCCTGACACAGACACATGCCTGACCCCATCTAGACAGTGTAAACGAGAAAGGGACACAAGCAGGGTGTGGCCAAGCACCTGCCTGTACTGTGGAAGCCTGGGAAAGCCACATCCGTCCATGACCACTCCTCTGAGCACTTGAAAAGTCTGGGAAGTTGCCAGCCTCTCATGTTTAGCTGCAGCACTTCTCTTTCATGAGGAAAGTGTAGATCCGACTAATTACTGTGTGCTGTTTGTTTATCCTCCTTTCATTTCCCTGAGACATAATTATCCAGAGCTTTAGAAACATCCTCGTCCGTGGCAGTCCCTTCTGTGTCTCCTGTAGCAGCAGCTTCCGTGCGTAGGCAGGGGGACCAGTGCAGGGCAGGGCAGGTGGCAACACCCAGGAGGGTCCTCCTATTCAGGGCACTGCAGAAGAGGAGACCCAGGGTAGACGTGAAGGACTTGGGATGGCAGCATGTAGGACCAAGGGAATCAAGACTGCCTCATTTTAGAGGATCACCATTTCCACTAGGTCCTGGAGCTACAACCCCAGGATCTCCCCTCCACCAACCCTACAAATGGAGACCAAAAACATGCCTGTGCCTAGCCCAGGACAGGCAGAAAGATCACCGCAGACTAGAGAACTTTGTCAGGAGGGTTTCTCAGCTCACAACAAGAGCAGAGGGAGCGAGGTGGCAGCTGAAGATGGATTCTCTCTCCTTGTCCCCTAAATCCCTCTCCCAGCCAATAGCTGATCCCAATCTGATTAGCCAGTGTTAGGGTTGAGGCACATGGAGGTACAGAATGGGTAATTTTTCTCAGGAAGCCTTTGATGAAATAAAGCATGACTCACAGGGGTGCTTTGGCCACCATGTGGACACTGCAGTGGCTCTTAGAGGTACAAACAGACCTCCTCCTTGACCCTTTCTCCATTTGTCATCTGTGCAGCCTGTTATGCCCACAGGTCCAACTCTTACTGCAGGGAGACTGACTTCACATGAGCTTCCCCACATGAGTGAACCCTCAAGTCAGTAGTCTGTTCATTCCTTAATGGGTTGTTTCTGCATCTGTTACTTCCATCCCCAAACAAGGTGGCGGACAACTAGGGCTTGGCCTCAGACAGACTTGATCTTCACGGAGCTCATGCTAGAAGGAATCCTAGATACACCAGCTCCAAGTCAAGGGATGGCTTGGTGTGGGGAGGGGCTGTGGTCACAAAATGCCTTGGACGGGGTCAAGGAAGACTCCCCTGAAAAGAAGTCTCAGCTGAGTCCTGAAGGGTACAGAGGGGATGACAGGAGTCAAGAAGAACGTTGCAGGCCACAGCCACGCACAGGTGCACAGGGGTCTGGCAGCAGCTGCACCTAGGAGGGAGACTGTGGCTGGAGCCAGGGTGGGAGTTGGAAGGAACCAAGGAGACGAGACGGGAACACAAAGGGTCCCAGATTCAGAGATTATGAGCCTGAACTTTGTCTCTGAAGACAGTGGAGCCAGTAGAGGAAGAGGAGAAGGGAGGAAGGGAGCAAAGAAGAGAGAAATGTCACTGAGTACTGCACAGAGGTTAAAGGGGGGGTACTAGTGACCTTAGACAACAGTGGAGAGGAGGAAAGAGGGAGGGATACTTGCGAGTGGGTCTGCTCAAGACTCTGGGGTGACATCCGAGTGGCCCAAGGAGTATGGCTGGGGTCCTCCTCTAGGGTCTTGATGCTGAATACTGGTGTCTGGGATGCCTCTGGAGGCCTCATTCCACTGCCCATTGCTCCTGCAGAGTCTGCCTCTGGCTCCAGTAGGTCCAATAGAGATGGGTTGGTGTGAGCAGCTCCACATCCTAACTTTGTTTCTCCCTCTAGCCAGAAGGGGTTCTGCCAGCTACTCATTGAGGGCCATAAATTGGCTGAGCCCATCCAGCCAAGTGTGATGAGTAGTCTGTGGCTCTGGCTCCAAGCTGGTGTCCTCCCTCTGGTGAGCAGTTGGGGTGTTAAAGAACAAGCATGGGTGTTCTGGCATTGCCCAAGCCAGGAGGTGGGCATGGGAGATTGCCAGATGTCCTCAGACCAGGCTGAGACTTGTGAGTCCTCACTTGGCTGTACTAGTAGTGTACACTATACCTGTTGCTCCAAACTGTGACCTTCCAGTGTTGGCTTCAAAGTGAGCCCTTGGTGAAAGTAAAATTCTTGTGCTTCTTGTTCATCTGAACCAGACACAGCCACTAGCTTATGCTCCTCTTTGGTCCTCCATCACCAGCTCTGGGGATGGCGACTGCAGGGCTCTTGGGCCACTGTGTAGGAAACCCCACCTCTCCCACACTGGGGAAAATGGCTGACTTCTCTCAGGCACTAGCATCATGATCGATCTCTGAGGCACCTGCCACTTATGCCTTGAGGCTCCTTGTAGCCCCTTCTCTGTTGAATCCCCTCATCTGCTGGGGAGGTAGGCATGTCCCAAAGTACATGTGACACGAACTGCAGGCCATTGTTCTGTGGGACAAGCACCCCAGTGGAAGTACCCATGCCACCTGGGCAAGGAGGTGAGGAGTCATCCCTAGAAAGCTAATATCTAGGCTGAGCTGTGGACATGGTGAGGGAACAAGAAGCAGGGCTATAGGGGATCCTCGGGTGAGGTCCTGGTACCACTGTCAGAGTGAGGAGAAGAGCATAGCAGGGTGAGAGCTTAGCCAGCTGCAAAGACTGCAGGCTGGCTGAAGTGTTTCTCCAACCACTGTGTGGAAAGGGTGGGTACTGATAAAGCTGATGATTGTGACACTGTCCTTAGCTCACTCTGAGATGTTCCATCAGGGCAGAGGGACAGATGGGACATGAGGGTGGAGGTAGTATAAATGGCACCTAGGTCTCCAGCTGGGGTGATGGAGGTCTCAGGAGGGAGGAGAGAATGTGGGTCCAGACATTTCAGGGCAGAAGAGATGTAGATCACTTGAACTTACCTGGCTGGCCTGGTGACCAAAATGCAGATCATGCATTCAGGATTTCCCCTCAGGATGAGCAGTGTGAGTCCCTGGAGGCTGGGTAAACACAAGACTCATGTCTTTGTGGACTCAGGGTCAGCAGTCACTGTCGGCCTATTCTAGATGTGGCCAGGCCTGCTCTGAAAACTAACATGACTCAGTACAGCCTGGAGCAGGGACCAAGAATGAATGTATTTAGGTGGCTGCTGGCTTTGCCTGAAGCTGTTCTTGGAGGACAAGTTGAAGAGTTAATAAAACTTTGACCCACACAGTCCCAAGAAGCTTTTCCAAGTGTCCAGGGGACTGCCAGGGTCCCTCTAACTGGATAATCTGTTCAGCAGGTGAAACAGTCTGTGCTTGGGTCCCCACTGCCAGGGGCTCTGCAAGGGTAACGTGGGGTAGAGTATAGAGCTCAGTCTGTTGCTCAGGAAGCCAGACCATGGCCAGGGTAGGCTGCATGTGCATGAAGCTTCCTTGGTCTTCTGTCCAGTCAGCCACACTGCCCTCTGCCCTGTAACCTTTGGCCCCTTTTTTCTTTCCTGGCCTAGTTGGTACCAGATAAAAGATGAACATGTTTGCATCTCCTCTAACCAAGGCTGCTGTCTGCCCATTTTAAACACACTGCTGGTTCTCAGAGGGCTTTACTTGCTTCTAGCCAGCATCCAGGCAGTCTCAGATCCTCACACACCCCTTTGTACCCATAAGGCTATGGCCTTCTGAAAACATTAGCCATTTCATAAGCAATTAAGTTACAGAATCAAGACGGTCAGTTAGGGACAACCATTTACTAAATGGACTGTTTATTCCAAGAAAAAAAAAATAGGTAAATGGAATATACTGGGGCATTCTTCTGCCCCCCCCCACCCCAACATTCCATGTGAAATTGATTCCCTGGTTTTTAGAACAGCCTAATTCAGTAAAGGCCTCCCTCACTGTCTTTTCTACAGGTTCTCCACAAGCTTTGGTGTCCCAGCATGGCCCCTTGAGGTGAACAATGAGTGTCAGCGGGACACTTGCCACTAATCATCCAGAGTCACATCTCAGCAGGAGGTGATCCACCCTGCACCTGCCCAGCTTGCCTACCCCTGCCTGGGAAAGTGCTGCAGCCGCCACAGACACCATGTAGTAGGGCCGGCTGCGGCGTCCAGTGAGCTGCGATGGTTTTGCACACGACCCCCTTTCCTAATAGCTGTCTGTCTGCCCTACACGCTGTGTCCTGGGCCCTCATCTTCCCATGTTACTGGCTGGTGGACCGGTTGGTGGCCTCCTTCATACCCACCACCTATGAGAGGCGCCAGCGGGCAGACGACCCCTGCTGCCTGCAGCTATTTTGCACTGTGCTCTTCACGCCAGTCTACCTGGCTCTGCTTGTGGCTGCACTTCCTTTTGCCTTTCTTGGATTCATCTTCTGGTCTCCACTGCAGTCTGCCCGCCGGCCCTACTCCTACTCCCGGCTAGAAGACAAGAGCCCAGCTGGCGGGGCAGCCCTTCTCAATGAATGGAAGGGCACAGGGACTGGCAAAAGTTTTTGCTTTGCCACAGCCAATGTCTGCCTCCTCCCTGACTCACTCGCAAGGCTCAATAATGTTTTCAACACCCAAGCACGGGCCAAAGAGATTGGGCAGAGAATCCGCAATGGGGCCGCCCGGCCTCAGATCAAAATCTACATTGATTCTCCCACCAACACTTCGATCAGTGCGGCCAGCTTCAGCAGCCTGGTGTCGCCGCAGGGCAGTGATGGAGCCAGAGCTATTCCTGGGAGCATTAAGAGGACAGCCTCTGTGGAATACAAAGGGGATGGTGGGCGTCACCCCAGTGATGAGGCTGCCAATGGCCCAGCCTCTGGGGACCAGGCTGATGGAAGCCTTGAGGACAGCTGCATTGTGCGAATCGGTGGTGAGGAAGGAGGCCGGCCACCAGAAGCTGATGACTCTGGGAGCCATGCCAGGAATGGGGCTGGTGGGACCCCAAAGGCCCAGACACCCAACCACAATCAGCGGGATGGGGATTCTGGAAGCCTGGGCAGCCCCTCGGCCTCCAGGGAATCCCTGGTGAAGGTGAGGCCTGGGCAAGATGGCAGTGGCAGCGGAGAGCCAGGTGTCAACAGCAAGCTCCTGTATAAGACCTCGGTGGTAAAGAAGGCAGCGGCCCGCAGGAGGCGGCACCCTGATGAAGCTTTTGACCACGAGGTCTCCGCCTTCTTCCCGGCCAATCTGGACTTCCTGTGCCTACAGGAGGTGTTTGACAAGCGTGCGGCTGCTAAGTTGAAAGATCAGTTACATGGCTACTTTGAGTACATCCTGTATGACGTCGGGGTCTATGGCTGCCATGGTTGCTGCAATTTCAAGTGTCTCAACAGTGGTCTCTTCTTTGCCAGCCGCTACCCTGTCATGGATGTGGCCTATCACTGTTACCCCAATGGGTGCAGCTTCGATGCCCTGGCCTCTAAGGGAGCTCTGTTTCTCAAGGTAGGCACCCTCAGCTCCACCTAAGGGCTACACACTAGCTGTCCCCAAGCCACATGACAAAGTGGGCCACAGCTCCCGCCAACCCTTATTCGCTGGGTATCATCACTCCCTTGATGGGATGAAATGGGAGTCAGACAAAGCTTTTCATGGAACTGAACTCAGGGACCCCAGACCAGGCACAGGAAACAGAGAGACTCAGCCTGAGTGATCTGGACCAGTTTCTCAGATCTGAGTCACATTTATCTGTAAAGTAGGGTGGGGGGTGACCCATGTGCTGAGGCCCAGATGGGATTTAGAGTCTCTTGTACTGCATGTGGTGACCACGGCGGTGATGACAATGGCTGTGATAATGTAATAAGGATGGAAGAGGAAACAAGTCCCCTCTCCATTCACACATGGCAGAGGCAGGCCAGCACATGGGCTCTCAGGTCCCCAGGCCAAAGACCACAGTCAGTCACTGAGACCTCTAGCTTCATTGGCCAGGACAGCGCGTGCTCCTTCCGGTTGTCAGCAGCTGCCATGCCAGGCTCTCTGCCCATCAGCCCTTGGCTTTACTTCCATAGTCACTAATTAAAGTGAATCATAATTATTTGCGCTAATTTGGATGCAGTTGGAGGAGGTTTTAGACCATGATAATTCGGTCATTACACATTGTCTTCACAGAGCCTAAAATACTGTGTTGACTTGTTAGTGAATCCAGAGTTTTCTGAAGCATCATTTGGCCATGTGATGCAGATGCAGCTTTCTGCCCCAGGGGCAGCAGCTCTTCTGCCTGTGGCTCTTCCCCCTTAAGGTGAGACTTGACTGAGGGGCTGCTCAGTAAGGGACCCTGATTATGGCCCTGACAAGTTTCTCCTACTTCTCAGTTCTACTGGTCTTAAGTAACAGGGCCCAGCCTGTGCAGGAAAATGCTGAGCCAGTGCCTCTGGGAGTAAGGGTGCATTGACTCCACTGAGCCTGTTAGAGTCATGGTAGGTGCTCCTATGCCTTACCCTGAGATGCTCAAGGCCTCTTGCATGGCTTTGCCTGAGTTAATCTGGTCCCTAGATTTCCAATCAGAAATGCAGGTCCTCTGACACACAGTCCCTGCCTCTCTGTTCTGACATAGTTCATCTGTGTTGCATTTATGGATATATTTTTGTCTTGGTAGCCAGAGTGACCTTCTGGAAAGGAAGGGGATACGTCCACCCCAGACTACTGCTATGCACAACAGTCCACCTGCCCCTCCTCCATCAGTGCCCTGAAACAGCTCTGAGGGCAATAACTGTCTCCTTGGGATAGCTTCTCCTCTGTGGCTCTATCATTAACATTCTCTTTGTCTCCCTTTATCTCATGGGGTTTTAAACTAGTCAGCAGATATGTTGGTCCATGCCATTCCAAATGTTTTTAAGACAATTTTTGTTTTTCACATCAAACTTGGTTTGGAACATCTTTCAACACCTTGACAGGGCTGACGTGTTTTCTTATAGCCGAAGGTTGGAATAAGCCATGAAGCCAACTCTCTACTACTCAGGGTCTCCAACCATCAACCCTGCCCCCAGGGAGTGTGACCCCACAGCCTCCATTTCTGCCCTTGTTGGTAACCTCATCCTTGTCCGGCTCAGCTCTCTCCCCAGAGCTCGTCCCTGAATCTAGCTGACTCCTGGAACAAGCTCAGCATCCGCCTCACTGTCTTCACTCAGGTTCTCCCATGCTGAAGCAGAAGCCACCCCCTTGGCTGCACCGTGTGCCTACTCAGTCTGTCCCAGGCTCTTCATTTTACTGCACATGCCCCTGCTTCAGGCATCACCATCTTAGCCCAACCCCCTCTTATCTACACTCTGTGAAAGAGACCCCCTCCTCCCTAACAAGCCTGATTCTTCTCACTGCTTTCAGTGTCTTCCCTTCCCCACATCCCAGGCTCTGCTGGTCTTAGTCTTCCCAAGCACAAGCCAGTTCTACCTTTGTGGGTTCCTTGACTCTGTGCTCAGGTGTTTTTGGACACCTGTCCGGCCAGATGCTGCCTTTGAGAGCAGAGCTGGGCCCTGCTGGACTAGGGTATGACTGCCCTGCCACAGAAGAAATTAAGGCCCATCTGGAGAGGAGCTGAGGACACTGGGAGGATGCAGCCAGCAGTCCCTTCCTCTATCCCCTCCTTCACTGGATCCCTTGAAGAAATGGGCATCCCTATGAACAAAGGGGTTGGGTACCCTGTGGCCTCAGCTCAGAACAGCTAATCCTGAGCACCTTATTTATCAGCTCTGTGCCGACGGCACTAAAGGGCACAGCCTCTCAGTGTGATTGTTTTTGTAAGAGAAACACCCATGACTCTGCAGGTCCTGAGGACACTCGATGGGAATCAGTAAATCCCAGCAAATAATAAAGTGGATACTGTAGACATCACACACCTGTTAAGAAGCAGGCAGGATACATGAGAGGCAACTATGGCCTTGTTACTGTGGTGTCCTCTCCCTAGGTGGGTTCTCCTTGGCTGCAGGGCTGGCAGGGCTGGCTTTGTACTGTCCAAAACTCAGCACAGGACAATGATACTAAGGGAGTCTGACAAATGGGTGGCTGATCTTCACAAAGACACCAGCAGCCCAGAAAGGTGCATAGAGCAGCATGTAGAGGCCAGCAGGTCTAATGTGCCCATCTGAGTGCCATGAGCCTATCCATGAACTGGTTCACACTGAGCATGTGAGGAAGCAGTAAGCTGACATGTCCATGGCTGAAGATTACAGTGGGAGAAATCTGCTGCCTGAGGAACACGTGGGCGGCTGTGTCATATGTCCCCTTGAGCACTGCATTCTCAAAAATGTGCTCTTATAACAAGATGCACCAGTAGTCCATGGTTCTACAGGGCTCATTCCCAGAACATGCTATACTCTGGGTCTAGTATATGGGCAAGAACTGAACATAGAGTCAAAAACAGCCCAAGTCCAGGCCATAGAGCCTGTTATCAAACAGCCAGACACTTACCCACAGGGACTGAGGAAGACTGGCATGAATGCTAGGAAGGTGGAGTTGCAGAAATCCAGGGGACAGAGCTGAGAAAGCTAGACAGGGGAGGAGACATACCTGGTTTCAGCAGCAGAAGGAAGAGCACTGGCTGAGAGGCCATGGCTGTGTCTTTTCCATGGGCTGGAACAAGAAGCTTTGGCTTCTGTCGTCTACCTTGCTGGGAAGTGCCTGGGGCTGAGGGTTCATCAACACAGGAAATCCAATTGGAATGGATTAATGAAGTCTGGGGAGGGCAGCTGGTGCTCACATAGGAAGGTGTGCTATTGCTAGGGACCTCTGAAAACAGATGCCCACAATGGCCCCTGAGAAGTATGCAAGTGAAGGACTCAGTGGCTTTCTACAGCTAGGGCCTAAGAGATGCCTCAGGTAGTGAAGGGGAGAGGATGTGTGGCCTGTCTTCCAGAGCTACAGCACTGACAAGGGCTAACTCTTGCGCTGGGTTCCACATAGAGGGCCAGCTGAGTTGTCTTTGGAATACACAATTAAGATCCCCATTTTTATGAAGCCAGAATTACAGGTGGTAGGCCTGAGTCACCTACTTGCAGAGCTAGGCCAACCCAATGTAACTCTGCCCTAGTAAAGAAGGGGTCAGCCTTATGGGGTGGTGGGGTGGAGGCCTGTGAGGATGGCAACTGTGGAGGGGGTGCTGCACTCAGGAGGAGGCCAGTCCATGCCTAAGGCTCAGAGTCTGGGGACACAGGCTGGAACTCTGGTCTAAGACAGTGACTGCAGGGGACCATGTCCCCATAAAACTCATGAAGCAGCAGATCATGCACCCAGATGGAGCACAGACTAGCAGGAAGCTTCCAGTGTCCTGGGCCCCTCCAGTGGGCAGTGGCTTTGGTTTCGAATAGGAGGGGCAATCAGAGGTCAGGTTGAGAGTGTAGTCAGAGGTGGAAGGAAAGGGTCACTAAGTGGGAGTAGACAGAAGACTAAAAGGGGAGTGGAGAAGGTGGCTCCATGATTATGAGTATGCACTGCTTTATCATAAAGACCAGAGTTAGAAATCCCAGCACCCACGTTAGGCAGCTCCAATTCTAGCTTCTGTAGATACACACACACACACACACCATACACACATACCACACATACACCACACCACACTATACCACATACACACACAAGCACACTATATACCATAAACATGTACCACATATATAACACATGCACACCACATACCACACACAAACACACACACACACACAGATGACAAATATTAAAAAGACTGAAAGACTGGGCATGGTGGCACAAACCTGTGATCCTACCACATGAGAACCAGAGGCAGGAGGATTTCTGTAAGACTGAGGTCATACTGATTTATACAGGCCAGCCAGGGCTACATACCAAGAGTCCATCTCAAAACAAAAAACCTGAAAGTCAAGGCTGGAGAGATGGCTCAGCAGTTAAGAGCACTGACTGTTCTTCCAAAGGACCCAGGTTCAAATCCCAGCACCCACATGGCGGTTCACAGCTGTCTGTAATTGCCAGGCATGTTGGCGCACACCTTTAATCCCAGCACTCGGGAGGCAGAGCAAGGCAGATCTCTGTGAGTTCAAGGCCAGCCTGGTCTACAAAGTAAGTCCAAGACAGCCAGGGCTACACAGAGAAACCCTGTCTTGAAAAACCTAGAAGAAAAGAACAAAATAGGTGGATATTCCAATCACCTGGAGATGCCAGGGACTGAGGAGGAAAATGCCTGGGAATGGTGTGGATCCTGCCATAAATCCTTGCACAGATTGCTGGCATTCATGTGACACTATGGGCTGTTTTCTTTACATATCTGCCTCTATAACCAGCCAGACACTTCTAGAAGCAGGACATGCCCTGTCTCCACCAGGGCCCTATCCAGAGTTTAGCTAGGAGCCTAGCACAGGGCAGGATGACGAGAGCTTGAACAGAGGGCTTTGGATGTTGCCAGGATCCCTCTGCAGCTGGAACAACAATGTTTGACTGGCAGTAGTACTGACACCCTGCCTTCCCCCAGGTGCAGGTGGGAAGCACACCTCAGGACCAAAGAATTGTTGGGTATATCGCCTGCACACACCTGCATGCCCCACCAGGTAGGTCACAGCCTGGGGTTTTCTGGGGATGGGTTCAATACCTGGTCCCTGGCTGGGGTCTAGGCCAAGCTTCATAGTCTGGTCTCTGTCCTGTCTGCAGAGGACAGTGCCATCCGGTGTGAGCAGCTGGACTTTCTTCAGGACTGGCTGGCTGATTTCCGAAAATCTACCTCCTCGTCCAGCACAGCCAACCCCGAGGAGCTGGTGGTGTTTGACGTCATCTGTGGAGATCTGAACTTTGATAACTGCTCTTCTGGTGAGGCCACCCTCTGCCCCTCTCAGGTCTGGAACTCCAGACAGAACATTGTCTCCAGGCAGAGTCACAGACTACAGCTAGGTGGTAGTTTGAGTGTACGTGAGAAACTTAGCAAGACTAATGTGTCTACCCCACACTGAAGCCCTAGCATAGGACAACCTATACGCTGTCAAAAGAGCAGAGGCATCTAGCTGGAGACAGAGATACCCTAAAAATGAAGCCAGGAGAGGGAGAATCTTCCAATAGCACTGGCTTAAACTGGACCAGGAAGATGGCTCTGTGGTTAAGAGCACTGGCTGTTTTTGCAGAGGACTCAGGTTCAATGCCCAGCATCCACATGGGGATTCACAACTCTCTGCAGCTCCAGTTTCAGGGAATCCAATCCCCTCTTTTGGTCTCTACAGACAGTGATGGTGCATAGCCAGGCATGCAGGGAAAGCAATATACATGAAATAAAACAGATAAAAAGATATAAAAGTGGCTCAGCAGGCAAAAGCACCAACCTGATGACCTGCACAAAAGTTGTCCTGTGAACTTCCTGTGTGGCACATGTACCCCATACTCTAACACACACACTCACATGCTACACATACACATGAACATATACACACTCATAAATATTTTAAATACAAAAAACTACTGGATTAAATTATTGGGCTATGTTAGGTATGGCAGCCCATGCCTGTGGTCTCTGCACTCAGGAGGAGAGGCAGGAGGATTGTTGTGAGTTCAAGGTCAGCCTGGTCTACAAAGCAAGTCTAGAACAGCCAGGACTACACAGAGAAACCTTGTCTCAAAAAAACAAACAAAAAAAGGAAGGAAGGAAGGAGCAAACAAACCTTTAGGTCAGAAGACTAAAAGTCAGTCACAACTGGTTTAAATCTGCTCTTACAAAGACCTCCTTTGCAGTAGGAGGAGCTTCGAGCCTTCCTCGGCCTGGAAGCCTCACGGTTTTGACACTGAAGCAGGAGCCACAGCTCCCCAGGGAGCCTATGGGTAGGGTGGAACTTGCAGCCTGTGAGTTCAGGCCTCACCCGTAGAACAGGAAACCTCAAGGTCTCACCTGGAGGCAGCAGGTAAAAGCTGTTATAACCTTTCATGGCCAGGAAGGCATCTCTTGACAACACTGGCAACTCCAGGGTGAGTAAGGAGAGTGCAGTCCCCACAGTGGAATACAGTCACCAGCACAGAATGATTTTCCTCTGTAGCTGTGTGGGGCAGCAAGACTGTCACACCCAAACACCAACTCCTGCCCCACCACAGGCCTCTCTGATCTGGTTGTGACACTCTTGGCACAACACATATAGAAAGAGGCTTTCGGAGATGATCTTAACCCAATGCCCTTCCTTCTAGCCTGGGGGTGTCAAAGAAAGCCTCTACTGGTCTAGTGAGTTGGCAGGACACATGGTTCTCTGAGCCATGTGATATCCAGTCCTCCCCAAGCGCCAGGCATGCAGATCTCTGAAGAGAGCAGGGGTCTTGGCTGCAGCATTATCTAGTTCCTACCAACAGTTTGGTGTGGGATCTGAGAAGGATTGGATAGAATCATAAACGCAGAGTGGTTACCTGAGAGATAGGAACCTAGTGGCATATGGTAGGAGTAACTGGAAGGAACCAGGGGACAGCAGGTGCCTCAGGGCTGGTGACTGCCACACCATTCCACTCTCCATTGTGCCCACACAGATGACAAGCTGGAGCAGCAGCACTCACTGTTTACTCGCTACAAGGACCCCTGCCGCCTAGGGCCTGGGGAGGAGAAGCCGTGGGCCATTGGTAAGCAGGGGCCTGGGCTCACTGTGGGCTTCCCAACAAGAGGCCACCAGAACACGGTCAGTGATGAAGGGGACATGCCCTAGACAGCTGTCTGGAGGCCACCCTTGGGGCTGGCTGGATCCTGCTTCAGTCACCACTCTCCTCCTTTGTCCCCAGGTACCCTGCTGGACACAAACGGTCTCTATGATGAGGATGTGTGTACTCCTGACAATCTTCAAAAGTAAGTGCCCACGCTGCTGCAGGCTGGCAGGGTCCCTGGATCCTAGCTGGCTCCCAGGTCTTAATGAGGCATTGGGCCCTTACTTAGGTTGTAGAGAGATGAGGACTAGGCAGGCTCCAGGAGGGCCAGCTCACTCAAGCCACTAAGAGCTTTTGTATATTGGGAAGCCCTTACACTGGAGAGAGGACAGTTGGATGGAGGCTGTCACCACCTTCACAATCTAGACATCTCAGAGGCTCGTAGTCTGGATGGGACAAATCCTAAACCAGCAGTCAGGCTGCAAACTCACATTGAAAAGGGCTCTTGTTGAATATGGCTCACATAGGACAAGAAGCCAGAATTCCCAGGATCAAGTCAAGGGCCAAGCCAGAGAGCTGCTGAGTAAGGGGTATATGGAGAAGGAGCCCTGTGTCCTCTACCCACCAACTAGACAAACATGAGCAGAGAGCACACACACACTGAGTGTCTTGAAAGGCAGATCTACCTGTCCAGCTTCATCCTGGAACCAAGTGAGGCTTCCATAAAGGACCCAGAGAAAAGGCCAATAGCAGAGTGGATTTATAATTCACAGCCCAAGACTGCACAGAGCCTCTGCCATGCTCCTTGCAGCTAATTTGAGCCAATTAATTAGATCATAGACTAAATTTGAAACATCATCCTATGCTGAGAAAATGATCTTTTCATGAGATGATGATTAAAAAATGACTATCAGTACCTCTCAGATCATTGATGCTAAAATTAATTACCAGAGCAAAAGACAGTAATGGATTACATCTTTGAGCCATTAACAATGCTCTGAATGTCACTAGCGTATTTATCTTAAGGCTGATAAAAATTTGCAGAGAGCCATGTTTACCAGCCTGGTCTATCCAGTGTCAAGCACCTGGAGGCCTGGGCAGTGTCTCCCATGCCAGCTCTTGGCCTGAACCTGCTCTTGGTAACAGGGAAGACGTGGCTCCAGGGGTCCTCGGCTCTTCCAGGGTTGCTCAGACTCTCAAGGGGGAAGGCTAGAAGGAACTGTGTCAAACATGTAGGCACCCCATTAATTTCCTGGCTCTGAGAAATGGGACAACAGCCCATTCTCCCAAGTCAGGGGCCATAGCAGCCATTCATTTTACAAAGGAGATGGCACTCAGAGGTTTAGTGACAAGCTGGATCACACCACTGTTTAAGGACAGACCCTTAAAGTAGCTGAGACCGACAATGGAGTCCTTTTCTGGTTCCTTTAGTCCTGCCAACCTTAGTCATGATGGAGTTTCCAGAAAAGAAGGCCCCTGAGGCTCAAACAAGCTCCTATTGGCTTAAATAAGAGGGGATTGGAAGAGGGGGCATTCCCAACATGGCCACAGGCAAGGAATGCCATGACCAGTATCAGAGTATAGAGAGGGAAGAGGAACTGGCTAGCCTGAGGTGAAGGCATCCCGTGACAGAATGTGGAGGGTCTCTGCTCACTAGGAACTCTTCCTTCTGGCAAGGCCCTTTGTGGAACAAGACAGGCAGATCTTAAACCCAGAGGTTTGGTCTCCCCTTCTTCTTACATTGTGGAGAGTATGGCTCCACAGGCCAAGGCTAGCACAGGACTTCAGCTTGTTTCCTTTCTGCCTGACAGGGTCTTGGAGAGTGAGGAAGGCCGCAGGGAGTATCTGGCCTTCCCCACCAGCAAGAGCCCGGGGGCTGGGCAGAAGGGGCGGAAGGACCTGCTGAAGGGCAATGGCCGCCGCATTGACTACATGCTGCACGCTGAGGAGGGGCTGGGCCCTGACTGGAAGGCTGTGAGTCTGAGGCTGGGCCCTGCAGTAATGCACAGTACTTTGAACCCAATCTCCAGTCCATGCTCCTTGAAAATGAAAGCCATCATTTCCATGGCCTGAACCCTTCCCCCCCCCCCCACTCTGTACCCCTAGCCTGCTTGGCTCCACATCTGGAACCTCCCACTCAGGCTGTCATTCTCTGTCCCCAGAACTCCCCTTTACAGAACACCCTCTCTGTGGATCTAATCGGAATGCTTTCCACCCCTTTCTCCCAAACTAGGAGGTGGAAGAATTCAGTTTTATCACCCAGCTGTCCGGTCTGACTGACCACCTTCCTGTGGCCATGCGGCTGATGGTATCTGCAGGGGAAGAGGAGGCGTAGACCAGCCATGCCACGGGCATCTCAAGCAGTGGGGCCAATGCCAGCCCTTCAAGCCACAGCCCATGTGTGGGCTTCGTCCCCTCCACTGAGCACCTAGTGTTGGGGGAAGGAGGGCAGGGGACGGGAAGAGCCCGTCAGTCCCCTGCAAGCCTGGAAGCCAGGCTGTTCTGTGCCTCTGGGCCGTCTCTGAGAACAGAGGACTCAGGCCAGCCTGGGAGCCCCTGGCTGGTAACCAGTGCCATTCTTTCCAATCACAATTTTCTACAGAAACACACAGCACAACATAGTTTGTAACCCAAGGGTTAGTATGAGGACCCGGTTTATGTACTCTTCGTATCTCTTCTCAAGCTTTGTCCAGGGTCCATTACTTTTGTCTGCTGCCAATGTTGTCTCGCATGCCTGCACCCTCGCATGCACGCTGCCCGCATGCCATGTGCCAACTGTAGCACCCAGACCCCTTGCTCGGGCCTCACCTAAGGCCAAACTCCAAACACAACCAGAACCAGCCAAAGAAGCACTTCCTGGGCACAGCTGCCAGCTCTCCACCTCCAGCTTGGTGGGGATATTGAAGGCTGTCATTACCTGCCAGCCCAGGGTTCTTCCCAGGGTCTTGCATTCAAGGGCGATTACATTTTAAAAAGAAAACAGAAAACGTTAAACACAAAATCACTCTCCACTTAGGTCTGTAAGTCACTGGGTAGAACTGTGTTCTTCCCCAGCCCACACAGCAGGGTCCAGCTGGCTCCGACCACCCCAGCATCAGCTGTTGGAGACTGACACCAGTTGTGGCCTGTAACAGGAAATCCAAGAGGGCATCACTTTTGTACCTGAAGGGGACTCAGAACATAAAGGGGGGAGGGTTCTGATTTTGAAAAATGACAGGTTTGTAGCTTCTTCTCTTCTATCCAACATGTCCTCTTCTACAGGCCCCTTGGGTTCAACCTTTTCCTGAGGACTTCCCTTATCCATGTGTGGCTGAGCTCAGGAACCACTTGCCTGCTCCTAAGTCAGGCTGCGACTCTGGCCTCCCAGGCCTGCCCTTCCTTAATAGCTACCCCAGCCAATGGCATGTCTAGAAGGGTACCCTGGATGAAGGGGCAGGAAACCAAGGTATAGAGAATGGCTTCTTCACCAAGCAAGCTCAGGTGGTCAGCCACCAGCCACTGCTTTGTCTAGGGCCCTGCTGATCCCAGAGAGCATCCAGAAGCCACTCTTACCACTGTGTGACAGCCAGCCCCAAGCCCAGCACAGCAAGGCTGCTAGAAGCCCACTGTTCTCCACCTGGTCCTGCTCAGGTGCCCAGGAACAGCACTGACTCTGCCGACCCACCTTCAGAGAGCAGAGGCTGACCCCTGACTACATAGGGAAAATATCTTTCTCAGGCTGCTGAGCTCCAATTTGAGGGACTGTTTTGACAACCGCACTGGTGTCTTCAAAGTGCTCTATCTTGTATCCAGCTTGGCTCAAGGCCAACTCAGCCTGGTGAGGATGGAGGAAGCATCAGGCCCCTGCTGTCAGGATCTCTAAAGTGCCAGTGCCCTGAAGTTGTACCTTGTCACCCACTAAGTAGCAAGAGGGATCAAGAGGGGCACACATCCAACAGGATGCCAGGCCCTGTGTTAGGTGGCGATCCTTCAGAGCATGGACAGCTTGGCATTAGGGTGTGTATTGACACTGGCCTGTCTAAACCTCCTGGCCTAGAGAGCCCTGCCTATGCTCCAGTGTCCAGGGCTAGGGCAGCCTTGCTGGGTTCTCTGCCATGCCCCTCTCCTGCCAGGGCCTGACCTCCCAGGAATCTGGGAAGGCCTCATAGAGTGAAAAGCCTCTACTCCTGGAAACAACCAGGATTCTGTTCTTGCAGGGTACCACTGGGCAGGCCTAACCCTTAAACCAATGGCACTGTGTACATGGAGAGTAGATGAGGGTAAGGCCAGGGTCCCTAAACCTGGGTCAGGGCATCAGTTTTGGAGTCAGAGCCACATCCTTCTCTCCTTCCCAACTCCCAGGGTGGCCTTAGGCAAGTCATACTGCCCTGTGCCTCTGTCATCTTCTATTATTACAAGGTCACCTCTACGTAGTCAGGTACTGGAGTCCAGAGGAGGGACAGCCTGCCTTCCAGCTCCCCTACACATCTCTCAGCACTGAGGCCATGACGATCTGCCACACATTGTGGTTTGCCTGTGGACTCAGGACTTGTGTACTGCCAGGCCTTTCTATTTCAACTTTAAAAAGAGAGAGAGAGATTGTCATGATTCCAGATTCTATGACATCTAAGGCCTACACAGGGGCGATCACAGGATCACCTGAATCTTAACCGCGGCTCTGCCTGACAGGACCCCTCAAGGGAAGCGCGAGATAAGTGTGTCCGTTAGCTTAGGAAGGACCATTCATTCATCTTTGTCCAAAACCTCCTGGAGTTTTAAGTAAGAATATTATCCTTGATGCTTTTTAACTATTGTATTAACTTGCTCAGATTTAGAAATACTGTTTTAAAAGAAAAAGAAGACTTTTTTAATTTCTGTATTTTTTTCTGTGTTCTATACTCATGGGACATTAGGGGTTTTATATGGTAAGACACCTAAGGTTTTGGTAAAACATTATCAAACATATATCCAGACAATTCTTCCCTAGGAGAAAATCTTTACACCTGATTTAAAAAGAAATGTTGAAAAGAGGTGGACTTTTCTTTTATGGTGCTGAAAGTTAGGATGGAGAATGAGGAGAAAATAAAACTGTGAGGCTCAAGACTGGTGCTCTTGTTCTGTTCTTATTTCCACAACACACTGGGGAGGGCCTGCAGATTTCCAGTGCTGATCCCAGCCTAGGAACTTTGGGCAATGACTATGAGCACATAGCCCATGTCTTCCTGAAATGCTAGGGACCTGGGCCATCTGGACTCTACTACTGGGTCCCTCCCAAATCATTTCAGAACTCAGAGTTCACTAGCAAGAATATGGATGGGCAGAGGTGGGACAAGGCTATGGCCAACTAGGGAATCTCTGTACTTTCTGCTTCAGCAAGACAGGCCATCACTGCAAGGGCCTTCAGACAGATATACAGGAAAAGGCAACCCTCCTAGTTTTCTTTCCAGTGGCTTCCCACAGGGAACTAACTCCTTGAGGATGGCCTCTTCCCTGGCCTGATGACCAGGTCTCATGACTTATTGAGCTACCTGCTGGTGTCCACTGGGGCCAGATACCCAAATGTTTATGAATGTGGCTTGGTACAGCTACTTAGCATGGGCGCCTGGTCCTGTCAACCCAGGCTCAACCAGGGAACTCCCTGGAAGACCATTGTCTAAAGCAGACAGGCCAAGTAGGTTCTAGCTAAGTGGGCACTCCTGCACTTGTGCTAGTGAAGGCTGTTCCTCAATTCTCATCAGGGTAGGACAGGAAGCATTACCACACCAGAGCTTTCTCAACTCTCAGAATCACAAGCTCTTCTCCCTGGCTCTCCTGTATACTCCCTGCGAGTATTCAGAACTCTGCAGTCAGTCACCAGCCTATGCTGCCTGCCATGTCTGGCGCTCTGCAGATGCCAAGTGGATGCCTTCAAGGAGACAAGTTCCTTGGCCTTCCCAACTGAGCCACAAGCCATTCACAGTGTGCAGCCTGTTAGCCATTTTATTTCTTTTCTTTTCTTTTTTTTTTTTTTTCGAGACAAGGTTTCTCTGTGTAGCCCTGGCTGTCCTGGACTCACTTTGTAGACCAGGCTGGCCTTGAACTCTCAAAGATCCGCCTGCCTCTGCCTCCCAAGTGCTGGGACTAAAGGCATGCGCCACCACCGCCCGGCTGCCATTTTATTTCTTAACAAGAGAAGATCAGTTCAAGGTGTCTGCAAGTCTAAACTCCATGGTAATGTCTCCAGTGAGAGGGTGAAACTCCACAGCATAGCTGACAGACTGAGGCCCATCCAGAGGCACTGTGGGATCAAGTGTGGTGCTGAGGAAGTACACAGCTTGCTTGCAGTGGGGATTCCAGCAGCAGTCCCCCTGCAGGATGAGCAGCAAAAGGATGGGAAGGGTCCCTGGTACCCAAGCCACCTTTCCAGGCTCTATTACTAACAGTAAAGCAACAAGCCATCTGGGAGTTATCTGACAGAAGAGTACAGAACAGGGATATTCAGGGCACAAGGGGGTCCAAGAGGCTCAGGGTGGACAGACACTCTGGGCCTGGTGCCCATGGTACTACCTTATCTTCTGCAGGGTTCATGAGGCCGGTACTGACGGTGCTGTCTGCAGTCAGCTGATATTCCATCCACAGGACAGCCCCATGGCTCTTCCCAGGACTGGGAGGGAATACAGAGCCATCTGTCACACAGATCCAGAAGACTCCAACCAGAACACAATTCTGCTTTCCTCAAACCTCAACCACTCCCACTCCTCCCAGTCAGGAGTTTATGTACTCCTTACCCTTGCAGCCAAAGACTAGACAGAAAGGGTTGAGCCAGGGCAGCCACAGCTCTCAACTCACATTCCTCACAGCCTGAGCCCAGATGGCTCTGAGCACAGCTGCTCCCGGGGCTGACAAGAAAGACGTCCTGGGCAGTGGGACCTGTCCCCTTGCTGCTTGTCCCTGGTGCAAAAAGCTCTCAGAGCTCTGGGCATATGGCTCCCTTAGCAGGATGCAACATTACTGTGAAGGGATCTGGAGCTGGGTGGGGTCTCCCACACCTTGCAGCAAGTGGCCCTCACCAATCCTGATCTGCTTTAACTCCCAAGAGAGTTCAGGAAAATGGGCCAGTGGGTAACCATAGTAACCAAACTCATGTTTGTCTGCACCCTGACACAACAAGGAGCCGCAGCTGAGATGGGAAGGTGAGCAAGATCCATTCCAGTCCCCCTCACCAGCCATGCCCAGAGGCTGTGGGAATCCATAGTGCAGGATGGAGAGACAAAAGTAAGAAGGCTGTGTGTCCTTCACAATTGTGTGCTCGGCAAATTCCCTACTGTCTTGACCCCACAACTCCCTGCAGCTTCTACTCACCTTCTCAGCTCCATGGAGCCCTTGGCACACACAGGCTCCTGGGGGATGGGCTGCTGGAAATCAAAGGTCAGGATCTGCTGAGGTTCAGAGAGGCTGCGGCAGGGATATTCCCACAAGGGGTGGGGCTCCGCCTCCCTACTCTCTCGGAAATCCAGGGAGTGCTAGAGGAGAAGAGAATATGGGGTGTATAGAGATGAACTGCAGGCACCCAGGGACACCCTCATTTCTGTGGCCCAGTCCTTCTGGGAAACTCAGTTATATGGAACGGCATGTTGTCACTTAACACTAGGCACCTAGTCATAACAGCCAGTTTCTCCCTTCCCTGTCCATCCATTAGAAGGCCACTTTGCCTCCCCAAACCTCAACTTCCTTTTCTTTTTTGTTTTTTTGAGACAGGGTTTCGCTGTGTATCCTTGGCTGTCCTGGACTCACTTTGTAGACCAGGCTGGCCTTGAACTCACAGAGATCCACCTGCCTCTGCCTTCCGAATGCTGGGATTAAAGGCGTGCGCCACCACGTCCAGCAACTACAGACAGCTGTGAACTGCCATGTGGGGCTGGAATTTGAACCCGGGTCCTTTGGAAGAACAGCCAGTGCTCTTAACCGCTGAGCCATCTCTACAGCCCTCAGCTTCCTTTTCAAACAGGGATGACAATGCCTACTCTTGACCTGGTCTGAGGACCAAATGTCTTTGTTACGGTTAAAAAAAAAAAAAAAAAAAAAAGCCAGGCGTGGTGGTGCACGCCTTTAATCCCAGCATTTGGAAGGCAGAGGCAGGTGGATCTCCGTGAGTTCAAGGCCAGCCTGGTCTACAGAGTGCAGGACAGTCAAGGATACAGAGAGAAACCCTGTCTCAAAAAAAACAACAAAAAAACCAACCAGGCATGCAGTCACCTCTCACTGATACGGCCCACTGCCATGACACCACCCTGACAGGGCGCTCAGAAGCTCAGGGAGGTGGACATGTAAAGAAGCAAGTCCAGGGCCGGGGAAAAGCACTAGTACCTATATGACAAAACGCTGTGTGGACAGAAGCAGGACAGGGACACTGCCTAGAGAAGATGACACTAGGCAGAAAACTAGCAGCCAAAAGGCTGGGGACAGGGCACAGCCAAGAGCCAAGCAGGAAGGGAGGCAGCGCTGGCAAGGCAACTCCAAGGGTTTGGGTATGGCCCTCACCTGCAAGAGAATGGGCCTTGTAAGATGTACATTTCCTTGGGCACCACATAGAAGACTGGGGTGGGCAAGGTAGGCAGCCATAGAGCAGAGAGGTTCTGACGAGGCTGGCAGCAGAAACTGAACTAGAGCCCCTCTGGGAGCCTGATGGTGAAGCATTGCCGGGGAGGGCACAAGTGGCAGGGAGGATGCCAGGTCTCGGTGAGTGGAAGGGCTGCAGCACCAGGAAGCACAGAAGTCAGGGCCCAATGACACCCAGCAGAGATGTCTACCTCTGTAAATGATCTCCTTTTCTTTTTTTTTTTTGAGACAGGGTCTCTTTTACACAGTTCTGACTATCTTGGAACTTAATATGCACACCAGGCTGGCCTTGAACTCATGAAGATCCTCCTGCCTCTGCCTCTCACTGGATTAAAGGCAGGGACCACCATGCCGTGCAGCAGTCTTCAAGATTTAATTTTAATAGTTTAGATTGAAATAGTGGGGGAAGGGGCTGGAGAAATGGCTCAGCGGTTAAGAGCACTGGTTGTTCTTCCAAAGGACCTGGGTTCAAATCCCAGCACCTATATGGCAGTTCACAGCTGTCTGCAATTGCTGGGCGAGTTGGTGCACACCTTTAATCCCAGCACTAGGGAGGCAGAGGCAGGAGGATCTCTGTGAGTCCAAGGCTAGTCTGGTCTACAAAGTAAGTCCAGGACAGCCAGGAATACACAGAGAAACCTTGTCTCGAAAAAAACCTAAGAAAAAAAAAAGGGGAGCTATGCACACCTGTGTGGGGTGCCCACAGAGGCCAGGTTACCTTGGAGCTCACAAATAGGCATTTGTGAGCCATCCAACATGGGTGCTGGGAACTGAGTTTGGGTCATCTGAAAGAGCATTACTTGCACTTAACACTGAACCAGCTCTCCACTGAGGAGAAATAGACCCATTAGTCAGGCATTATACAGGGTCAGGAAAAGGGACTGAGGGAGACCAGAGTCATAACACCTCAGAGGACAACAGGGTGAATGGAGGCCAACACCAAGCCTGGTGAGTGGCCACATGTGGCAGAGGGACCCAGAGCAGTGAGTGTCTCAACACAAAGATGTCTAGGAGCACAGACACACAGTGGTCTGCTGCAGAGAAGGCAAGATACAAATGGCAAGCATCTACGGGCTTCTGTTAGAAATGTAAAGAAAAGCAACCCACACTCACTCAGGAAAATGTGATCTGGAAGATCAGCAAAAGGAGGAAGGTCTCCATCTAATTCCAAGCTGTGAATTCCATTCTCTTTTCTCTCCATGTGAATACAAATTTTCAAGCATAAAAATGAGCCCATGTTTCTGCCCTGCCTTCTTATGGGAACACATCCTGTGACTTTTCAACCTGATCCCTACAAAGCACACAGCACTGTTGCTGTCATGACATGGTTCCAGGCTGTGGGTCCCCCACTCTAGTTGCCTGCTTAGGGAAGTGTCAGTGTCACACAGAACACTGTGCCGAGACCTCTCACAGATGCTCTAGTACTCCTCTCTGGAGCACAGTCCTCAAGATAAAGATGGCTGCCATAGAAAGTGATCAGTCATTCTCCTCGTGGGAAGGCTGGGGAAGGCTGTCCCAAAAGGAAACAAGCTCCTAGCAGGGCACTAGCAGGGCATGGTCCAGTTACATTCAAGTCCTAGTTGCTGCTTCCAATGCAGACATTGGAGCATGGGCATGAACGAGGCTGGCACCATGCAATGATTCTCAGGTTAATGCCCATGGTGGGTAAACAAAATGGCAGCACTGGCTTCACTGCAAACAGAAGCTCTCTCTATATACTATTTGTGCTGCCCACACCAGGTCCCTGCTAGAGATTTGTGGCTGTGTGGAAAGGTTGGGCAGGATGTATGAGCTGTATGACAGAGCTGTATGCCTGCCTATCATCTGTTTTCAGTGATACTGGAGACTGAACCTTGGGCTACACAGATGCTGGGCAGGTAAGCTTTCACCAAGCTATGTTCTTAGTCCCCTGCGTGCACATGGATTTTGGTTTTGTTTCTTAAATTTTATGTGTATAGGTGTTTGTTCCGTCTACATGCATGCCTGTTACCCAGAGGCCAGAAGAGGACACCATACTCCCTAGAACTAGAATTACAGATGATTGAGATGAGTCAGAGCTGCCATGTGAATGCTGGGAATTGAACATCAGTCCTCTGGAAGAGCAGCCAGGGCCCTTAACTGCTCAGCCATCTCTCCAGTCCTTTGGGTGTTTTTGTTGTTTTTTAATTTTTAAAGAAATTTTGAGGCAGTCTTGCTAAGTACTCTGGTTGAATCTTTAACCCTTTAACCTCATCTTAGCGCCAAGTGCTGTTACAAGCTGCAGGCCAGCTAGTCCAGCAGCTCACCCTGATCATGTCATCCATGACGTGCACGTCAAAGCCTTCACAGTCACCACAAGGCATCCGGATCCGCCACAGATCCTATGGGGGAAGAACAGTGTCTGTGTTACACACCTCGGCCACAAAAAAGGCTACATGAATATGAGTCAGGAGGGATGCTGGTCAAGGTGACACAAATTTAATCCCAGTGCTTAGGAGGCAAATGTAGGTGGATCTCTGTGAACTTGAGGCTACACAGAGAGTTCCAGGCTAGCACTGACTTAAAACAATAAATCAAGCATAAGCACCCACATAGCTTGTTGTCCCTGTATACCAGACACAGACCCTCACCCCCAGGAAAAAGCAACAAAGATGATAAAGAGCCAGAGTGGCTTGTGTAACTGACTGGATTAACAATGTGTCAACTGGGGCTGGAGAGATGGCTCAGTGGTTAACAACACTAGCCACTCTTCCAAAGGATCCAGGTTCAAATCCCAGCACCCATACATAAAATGGTCAGACATGGTGGCACACGTCTTTAATCCCAGCACTTGGGAGGCAGAAGCTGGTGGATCTCTGTGAGTTCAAAGCCAGCCTGGTCTACAGAGCGAGTTCCAAGATAGCCAGGGATACACAAAGAAATCCTGTCTGGAAAAAAGAAAAAGTAAGTAAAGGAGATGATCAACCAGAACTACTAGGCTGAGGGTTCTGTATGTCCTCTAGGGCCCTGGGAACAAAGCATAAAAGGACAGGAGAAGTCTCAAAGCACACTCTGGCCAGTCCATCTTCTGTCCCTGCTCCCTAGGCCTGGGAATAAGCATCCTTTCCTACAGTTACTCTTTAGTCATGACAGCCACCCTCCATATTGAAATTCCATCAGGTAAATAACACAGAAAAATTCCCAGGAATTAAATGATGGAGTAATGAGGCTACCAACAGATAGAGCCATTCTCATACAAGGAATTTCAAATGTGATTCACTCTCCATTTCAGGTTCAAAGCACTTCAAAATCCTTTTAATAAAAAATGCCTTTCCCAAAATGACTTGGTGACTACTGTGGTTCTGCTCTGATGAGAGAATTAAAATGAAGCTTTTCAATTCCTTCCTGCATAAAAAAGTCCCCATTTTGGAACGCTCCAACAGCTGTGGCCTCCATTCTCTGCTAGAGCACCAGCGAGCTGCACAGCGTGCCTCCTGAAACGCTTAATTTATGTTTTTAATTATTCTGATAAGCCACAATTGTAAAATGACAACACACAGTCATTTTCATTTTATATGTCAAATTACAGCTTTTTTTAAAACGCAGGCTTCCTCTATTCTATCCTGCAGCCACTGATGCAGAAAAGTAAGCCCGTCAGCAGGGCCTAAGCCGCTCCAACTGCACTCAAGGACTCTGATGTACAGCTTCCCCACCCTCCCGCTGCTCTTGTGTCTTGCAAAGTCCTGGGTAGCCTACCCTGAACTCCACGATCATGGCATGTAGTGAGGCCGCCTGGGGCATCACCACAGCTCCAGGTGCCAGGTGCTGGTCCACGGAGGTACGGACGTACCAGAAGTAGAGGTTGTGCCATGGCAGCAGGCTGGTGGTAAAGAAAGGTTCACCCAGGAGGAGGGAGACCTGGCAACCAGACAGGAGAAACCAAACATCAAAAGTGAAGCTAACACATGAAGAGCAGCTCAGCAATTTCACAGGAACAGTGACAGCTCGTTCATTCATTCACTCAGTCAACAAATGAGCATGCCCTTGTAGATACAAAGGATTGCAGACTGGAAGACGACACAAACTGAGGGAGAGCAGTCTTCATGTGAAAGAAGCAGGGAATAGGTGTGCACATGGGCTTTAGAAAGGGCTTCCAGAATGGGTTCTCTAATCCACAAAGTGGTTTCACCCAAGTGTATCAGTACCAGAGGAACAACATGTCACCTTCACTGCACTAAGCAAATGTGGACACTGACAGCATGGTCCCTGGAGGACTACATTAGTCAACATTTGTGGAATAAACAAGCAGATAGATGACTGGGAGTCAGAAATCAGACAGGCGGGCAGAGGCCAAGTAAGGGTGTGAGAGCAGGCCTTCTAGATATTTGTCGGGAGAGGATGAGGAGGGCAGGCCAGTAAGAGGGGGGTCAGACCAGCCACGATTGAAATGGCCAAACAGCTAAGGAAGCTCAACTTGCCCTAATGGCAAGAGGGTTTCCTAAAAGCTTTAACTAGGGATTAAAACGATAGAAGACACTGGGCGGTGGTGGCGCACGCCTTTAATCCCAGCACTCAGGAGGCAGAGGCAAGCGGATCTTTGTTCAAGGCCAGCCTGGTTTACAAAGTGAGTCCAGGACAACTAGGGCTACACAGAGAAACCCTGTCTCAAAAAACCAAAAAAAAAAAAAAAAAAAAAAAAAAAGATAGAAGACGTGTATTTTAAAAGATCCCTCAAGCCGGGCGTGGTGGCGCACGCCTTTAATCCCAGCACTCGGGAGGCAGAGGCAGGCGGATCTCTGTGAGTTCAAGGCCAGCCTGGTCTACAAAGCGAGTCCAGGACAGCCAGAGATACACAGAGAAACCCTGTCTCAAAAAATCAAAAAAAAAAAAAAAAAAAAAAAAAAAAAAAAAAAAAGATCCCTCTGAGGACCATGAAGCATGTAGGCAGAGCCCTGCAAGTAGAGATGGTGACTGCAGGTACTCTAAGAGAAGGCTGTAGCATTGAGGCTCACGTGCAGGTCGGGAGAGCTGCGGCACAGTCTGAGGAGACTCTCCAAGGTCCCACTGGATGTGAACCAGAGGACATGCAACAGACATGACGCAAGTCAGATCAGGGCCGACCCTGAAACCCTGTTCTTTACCCTCAGCAGCAGGAGCACCACAGAAATGACTTATAACTTTAACTATAAGTTATACCCTCATCTAAACCCTCATCAAGAATCAAGAGAGAAGCCGGGCGGTGGTGGCGCACGCCTTTAGTCCCAGCACTCGGGAGGCAGAGGCAGGTGGATCTCTGTGAGTTCGAGGCCAGCCTGGTCTACAAAGCGAGTCCAGGACAGCCAGGGCTGTTACACAGAGAAACCCTGTCTCAAAAAACCAAAAAAAAAAAAAAAAAAGAATCAAGAGAGAGGCCAGGTTTGGTGGTGCACGCCTTTAATCCCAGCACTCGAGAGGCAGAGGTAGATGGATCTCTGTGAGTTCAAGGCCAGCCTGGTCTACAAATCGAGTCCAGTACAGCCAGGGCTTGTTACAGAGAGAAACCCTGTCTCAGGGGGAAAAAAAAAATCAAGAGAGAAAGAAAAAGGAGGAGGAGGAAGAGGAATAAAGATAACCAGTACTTAAATGTTCAGAGTAGCACTATTCAAAATAGGCAAGAAATACCAATAGCACAAATGTCCACCAACTGGTAAACGAACAAATAAAATGTGGTATATATCCATACAATGGAGTATTATTCAACAATAAAAAAGGAAGAAGAACTGACTTAGGCTATAACATGGATGATCCTTCAAAGTATGTTAACTATGAGAAGTCCTATACATGATTTCACATATATGATTTGTCCAGAATAGGCAAACTCACACAGTCAGAAAGTAAACTGTGATGGCCTAGGGCTTGGGAACACAAGTGTGAGTGTGACCACCTCCAGAAAAGGGTGTCTTTTAAGGTAATAAAAATGTAGTAAGGCTGACCTAGTGATGGCTGCATAGCTTACAATACACTAAGTCACTTATACACACACTCTAAAGGAGCAACTTGTATGCTATATGGATGATGTGTCATGCTGTCATTTATAAAAGGCATGAGGGGAAGTAGACAAGAGACTTACACAGACATTCAACTAAGTAAGACTTACCAATAGCTAATGAGTACATGAAAAGATGTTCAATATCATTAGCCATCAAGAAAATACAGAGTAAAACTACAATGATATGCCAATGCATTCCCACTAAAATGGCTAAACTGAAAAGGAGAGAAAACCACAAAATGAATCCTCACATCCTGTTGGAGAGGTACAACCCAGTAACTATGGACAAGAGCTCAGTGGCTTCTCCTGTATTTCTTTATAACTTATTTTTATTTTATGTGCATATATCTGTGTGAGGGTGTCACAAGATGGAACTGGAGTTACAGACAGCTGTGAGCTGCCACGTGGGTGCTGGGAATTGAACCCAGATCCTCTGAAGAGCAGCCAGTGCTCTCAACAGCTGAGGCATCTCTCCAGCTCTCAGTGGCTTCTGAAGAAATTAAACACAATGAGCCATGGTGGCACACACTTTTAATTCCAGCACTCAGGAGGCAGAGGCAGGGAGATCTCTGTGAGATCAAGGTCAGCCTGGTCGACACAACAACTGTCTCAGAACAAACAGAAGCCTGCAGGGAGCTGGTGTCTGTGAGCCAAGGTCCCTGGTGAGCACCTCTGGGGAAAATCTGATGAGCCAGAAGAACCCTTCCAAGGGGACTTTATGTGAAGGGCAACAGGAGAGGCAGTACCCAATACCCATGGCTCCCTAACCTCAACAAACCATCCTGCTCTCGTCTGATGGGCACAGGAGCCCAGTTCTATGCTTACCGGACCTTCACATAAACCTTCACCCATCCTCATAGTGGTGAGGTGTCGACTGGCCAAGCTGCATGAGAGACATCATACAGCATTAGCCAAGGTGACAAGGTAGACCTTAGGCTAGCTTTGTGCCACTCTGTCTGCACTCAGTCAGTCCCATTCCTTACCTTCTTACCCTCCAGGTCTGCAGATGTTAGCAATTCAGGCCGTTTATTGATGATACTAATCTTATTTTCCAAGTGGTTAACCTTGAAGATCTTTGAAAGAAAGAATATAACTGTGTTTATATTCACACACTGTTTTGGACCAGGAAAAAAGAATTATCTGGCTGAAGGTATAGCTCCATGGTACAGTGCTTGCCAGGTGTGCTAGAGGCCTGGATCAGTCTGCAGCATCTTAGAAAGTTAAAAACTAGTTACCTTCTCTGCTGAGTTTTCTGGCCACATGGTTCTAAGGTACTTTATCTGCTTGTAGAAACATCTCTTTGGGGACCTCCTATAGACCATAAATGAGGTCATGAGCAAATGACATCTCATCAGGCAGGACCTATTTATTGGTCTTGCAGTTTTGGTAGGGTGGGTTACTCCCAGAAATAAATAACTCAGTTTTACTTACACAGAGATGTAAGATTTAGTCTCACACTAAATGAGAAAAGACTAAACTCCTTCAACTACAAAAACCAAAAGCAGAGGACCAACATTTGCTTTTGATTGGATGCCAGAAGCCTGGCACAGTGGTGCACAACTTTAATCCCAGCACTTGGGCGACAGAGGCAGGCAGACCTCTGTGAGTTTGAGGACAGTCTGGTGCACACAGTTATAGATCGACCAAGGCTACATAGTGAAAACCTGTCTTAAAAACAAAGAAACATACAAAAATCCTACTAATTGGATGTCTGCCCCAAAGCCAAAAGGCGTGCTCTGCAGGTAGGAGCCACAGCCATGAATCAGCAGGGCTATTTCTACCAGTTCCTGGTTGTGCTGCTACTACAGAGTCATCCATCTCAGACTCAGGAAGGCAGGCCCAACGGACCCTTCATGACTTCAGCACTTCAGCAACAGCTGCCACTCACCCTTTTCATCAGTCGATAGGAAGCTACTGAACTCTCAACTGTAAACACCTGAGGAGAGAGACACAGAAGATGGACTTAAAGAAGGTAACACTCAACAAGAGAACGTGTCAAGAGGCTACTGAAACAATAGCCTGGCCTAACCACGTCCCTGGGACAGCAACTACACAGAGTATTTAGCCAAGAAGGTGGCCAACTCAGAACTCTATGCTGCAGCCACCTGGCAGTAGTAGACATTACTTGGCTCCTGTTCACACATGGAAACAGAAAGTTTCCTCAGCCCCCAAACCAAGCCCATTTCACCCACAAAAGCTGCATCTGCACAAGGCCTTGATCACAGAATCCCATGCCTGGCCCACATCATGCCCTAACTCAAGAGCAAATTAATCCCAGCACTCGGGAGGCAGAGGCAGGCGGATCTCTGTGAGTTCGAGGCCAGCCTGGTCTACAAAGCAAGTCCAGGACAGCTAAAGGATATATAGAGAAACCCTGTCTCAAAACAAAACAAAAAAAAAAAAAAAAAACAAAAAAAAGTGAAAAACAACAAAATAGAAAAGAAAAATAAATAGTGCAAAGAGAAGAACGAGCCTTACAGAGCCAACAGAAAGGCATGACCTGGTACCTGTTCTGCCCCGAGGTGATGGGCCAGCACAGGGAGGAGACTGCCATCGCTGACACAAAGGCAGATGCTACCTGGCATCAGCACCTGTGGGGAAAGCAGGACCAGCACAGGTGACCTTAGCTTCCTGACAGCTGACAGGCACGCTTCCCTTCCCTCAAATCCACTCACAGGCTTCTTCTTCTTTTTTTTTTTTTAAAGATTTATTTATTTATTTTACATACATGAGTGCTCTGTGTGCATGCACAACCCCAGCCAGAAGACAGCATCATATCACATTGTGGATGGTTGGGAGCCACCATGTGGTTGCTGGGAATTAACTCAGGACCTCTGGAAAAGCAGCCAGTGCTCTTAAATGCTGAGCCATCTCTCCAGCCCATTTTTTTTTTTTTTTATGTTTTATTTTATGTGTATGAGTGCTTTGCTTTCATGTGGGTTTGTAACCCATTGAGGTGAGAAAGGGGCATCAGATACCTTAGAAATGAGTCACAGAGGGCTGTGAGTACTAGGAATCAAATCTGGGTCCTTGGGAAGAGCAACAAGTGCCCTTAACTGGTGAGCCACCTCTCTCCAGACCCAAAAGATTTCTGAATATATCAGCTCTTCTGAATACATACCCCATTTTCCTCATTGCCAAGATAAATTTTCTTGGCCCCTACGTTGTCATGTCTGCACAGTAACAGCCATGACCCTCATGTATTCACTCGTTCTTCTCACCAGGGCCCACTACTAGGAAAGACCCTCCACAACCCTGCCAGAAGGCCCAGCTTCAGACCTGCTCCACTGGCAGGAAGGTATCTTCTAGTCTATGGTGACAGAGTTCTTCCCCATCTGGCCCATGTGCCCTTCAAGTGGCTTCCCAAAGGTAGGAGTACATTTATGGGGTCATAGATCCACTGGAGAAGAATTTATGGCAGCTTGGAGTCTTCTTCCCTCCACAAAATGCATGCAAGTGCCAACAATATTTTTGTACACAACTCCAAGGGGTTCAGGAGACACATTCTAAATCCCATATGGGGACCCCAGGCTCATAGAGTTCAATGTTCAGACTTACATAATAGGGAGTTTTATTAAGGTGCAACAGATGAAAACAGGAGGAGTAGCTGAAGGTGAGGCTCATACATACACCAATTATTGAGGATCACGGAGGTAAAGGTACCCCAGCAGAACAAGTTTGGGCTGGGAAAAGGCTCTAGGGAGAGCTCTTATGGAAACAGAGAACAATGAAAGTCCAGGACAAGCTCTCAGGCTCTCTAGTGTCTACTCTAGATGGAGCCAGTCCATTGACAAGACAAACAAAACTGTCAGAGCAAACCATAAACAGAGCAGTGAGACTCAAGCACAAAGAGAGGGACACTTACAGTCCGCAGGGCTTGGGCATACTGATCAGTTCTGTCCTGATCATTGATCTCTCCAAACCGAGGCCGGTTCCAGAGCAAGTGAGCCTGACAATCACACACGGGTCGCACTTGGTAGACGCTCTCATTCTCATCAGGGCTGAACAGGGAGATGAAAAGTCAAACACAAGTGATAATATTCTGCACTAGAAACTAGAGATACGGGGGCACAGCACAGGGGATGAGAACTCCAGAACTGAGCCTGACCCCAGGAGATACGTGCACAGCTCTCTAGAAGAGTCCAAATGAGTCTGGACACCAGCACATTGTGGGTTACAGAGCCCTATCATTCCACACTTTCCACATATTTTCTTTGAACAGAACTTAACAATCCATAACAGTTTTTACATATCCACAAATACATAGCATATATCCTGCTACAAACTTTTGCTTTTTAAATTACTAATTTTTTTTTTTTTTTTTTTGGTTTTTCGAGACAGGGTTTCTCTGTGTAGCCCTGGCTGTCCTGGACTCGCTTTGTAGACCAGGCTGGCCTCGAACTCACAAAGATCCGCCTGCCTCTGCCTCCCAAGTGCTGGGATTAAAGGCGTGCGCCACCACCGCCCAGCTAAATTACTAATTTTTTATCTTGCATGTGTGTGGGGCATACCATAACACAATGTAAAGGTCAGAGGACAGCTTTGTGGACTAGGTTCTCTCCTTCCACTGTGTGGGTTCTGGGTCTGAACTCAGATCATCAGGCTTAGCTCTAATCACCTTCACCCACAGGGCCATCTTACTGGCCCTTGCTCTTAATTTATTCTGTTCTTATATAAATCTGCCCATTCAAAACTCTGCAAGGTCTTTCCGTGGAGAGTTTACATCAATGCAGTTTCTGAGGGCTGGTCCTCTACCCTAACAACAAACAGGCATACCTGGTCCTCTGAAGGCTGTACCACACACAGTAGTCATCATGGTGGGCTACCAGGTGTTGGGGTGAGCCCTGCACAATGGGCTCTTCCTGCGGCAGGAAGTATACACACTGCATCCAGTGGTCCCGCCACTGAAATGAGGAGTAGAGAGCCGGCATTCACCAAGCTGTGACAATAATGCTTCTAATCCAATGGCCCAAAGCTAAATATTAGTTGCACAGAGATATGGCATAGACTACAAGTGCCTACTATGGCCCTAAAGATAAAGAAAAAAATTCTAATCAGAGAATCCAGTGTCCCAAGAGCTTTCTGGAACCCTGCTGACTCTAGCTGTCATCAAGGGCATCCACAAGGTCTTCTGAAGTAGCTTTAGGAGAAGGGACAAAAACAGGCTTGCTCTCTCCTCACAGACTAGTGCTGTCTTAGTCAGGGTGTGATGAAACACCATGACCAAAAGCAACTTGGGGGAAGCCGGGCGGTGGTGGCGCACGCCTTTAATCCCAGCACTTGGGAGGCAGAGGCAGGCGGATCTTTGCGAGTTCGAGGCCAGCCTGGTCTACAAAGCGAGTCCAGGACAGCCAGAGCTGTTAAACAGAGAAACCCTGTCTCGAAAAACCAAAAAAAAAAAAGCAACTTGGGGAGGAAAGGGATTATGTGGCTTTTCCTTCCACATTATCTGTTCATTATTGAAAGAAACCAAGACAGGAACTCAAACAGAGCAGGGACCTGGAGGCAGGAGCTGAGGCAGAGACTATGAAAGGGTGCTGTTTACTGGCTTCCTCATCCTGTTTTCTTACAGAACTCAGGACCGCCAACTGAGGGATGGCACCATGCACAATGGCTGCCCCCCCATCAATCACTAATTAAGAAAATGCTCTATAGCTGGCTCTATGGAGGCATTTTCTCAATCGAGGTGTCCTCTTTTAAGATGACTCTATCTTGTGTCAAGTTGACAAAAAACTATCCAGCACAAGAGCCAATGCTCTTTCCTTCACCTGTTGGGCTGTGAGCCATCTTTCATATGAAGGAAAAATTCTTCAGCTCACAAACACGGCTAACATAGTGGCCTGGGGGAAATAATGCTCTAGAGCCTCTTGGGACATATTCCAAGGCTTTAACATATACAGAATATCCTTTTGTCTAAGTAACTTCAAAGCCCAGAAAGGTCAAATATAACAAAAACACAAGATCTAAGTTGATCCTAGACTAGGAAAACAAAAGTTATCAAAAACATTTGGGAATAATTTTTAAAAATTTATTTTGAACCATACTATGTTATGGAATAATAGTATAATGTTCATTTTCTTAGGTGTGATGATGGTATTTTGCTTCTGAATAACTTTTATTTATTTTTGGGTTTTCGAGACAGGGTTTCTCTGTGCATCTCTGGCTGTCCTGGACTCGCTTTGTAGACCAGGTTGGCGTCGAACTCACAGAGATCCGCCTGCCTCTGCCTCCCGAGTGCTGGGACTAAAGCCACCACTTGTAAGTATCAAAGAGTCAAGTGTCAGATATTTGTAACTTACTATCAAATGATTAAGCAGAATCTGTGTGCATGAGAGAGGAAAGGAAGCAAGCAGAGGAGAGAGAAAGAGCTGCAGCAGATTTGGGGAATCTTAGCAGTGAGTGAGTTGAAGTAAGGTACACCAGTGTCCGTGTTCACTTACTCTGTAATTCCATAATTCTTCAAAACAAAAGTTGGGGAAACAGGGGCTGGCTTAATTGTAAAGTGACTGCTGCATCGCTTGAGGACCTGAGTTTGAATCCCTAGCACCCATGTAAACCGCTGAAAAGTTGGATGTCTACAACCTAGGGGATGGGAGGGGGGCAGAGACAGGCACCTCTGAGTAGACAGCCAGCCTATCAGTGAGGTTGCAGTTCAGTGAGATCATATTTAAAAGTGAAGATGGAGGGTGACTGTCCCCTGGCTTCCTTCCACACACACAGGCACATATGCATACACCGATACTAACAAGAACATACACTGCATATACCATAATACACATACCACACTGTGTCTGTCACACACACCCAAAAGTTCAAAATAAGAGAAAGGTTGTGTGGTTTATTCCTTCGAATTAAATGGAGTTTTTAAAAAACTAAAACATTTTAAATTGTGAAACATGACTTACAGTGACTCTGACTGGGGATTAAAAAGCCAGAGCATCATATATGTTAGGCAACCACTCCATCACTGAACTGACCTGAGCCCAAGGGTAACTAACCTTCAGTAAATTATGATGATCCTTACTAAAAAGCCTACATGTAAGAAAAACTAGAAAAAGAAAAGATAAAGAAGCTATATTCCTAGTCGGGCATGGTGACACATGCCTTTAATCCCAGCACTCGGGAGGCAAAGGCAGGTGGATTTCTTGAGTTTGAGGCCAGCCTGGTCTACAAAGGGAGTCCAGGACAGCTAGGGCTGTTACACAAAGAAACCCCGTCTCGGGGTGGGGGTGGGGCAACAGCAGCTATATTCACATAAATATGAATATAACAAACATTTATATTCACAAAAACCAGAACTAACACAAATGTCCAGCTCAGAAGAGCACTCAAAGACATCATCAAAGACATGTAAGATGATAAAAACTATGATACAGTATAAAAAACAAAACAAAACTCTCTCTCACACACACACTAACAAAAATAGGTTAAACATTAAGACCTCATATTTGGAAAGAGACACAAGAAAGGTAGTAATTTTGGGTGGTAGGTTCCAATGTCAATTTTTATGCACTTCCATTTTACCAAAGGAAATACACACACACACACACACACACTATATATATGGTATATATATAACATATGTGTATATATATACATATTTATCTATATATGCAGGATCTCATTATGCAGCCCTGGTTGGCCTGGGACTTATGTATTTCATTGAAATTCATTTATGTTCTTTTATTCCATAGAAGTTTAAAGGAGAATAGTATTTCCATTTTGTAGTTCATATTCTTCTGTTCATTTTCCCTGAGCTGGAGAAGATGGACTTTGAACCACAGGAAGTGAGGTTGTAGTTCTCCATTCAGTTGACCTAAGATCCCTGGAATTACTTATGGCAGAAGATGATGAGTTGGGTGGCCATGCCAGGACAAAGGAGAATAGCAAAATTAACTCACTGAGACCTCCATTGCTCCCTGTGGCCACTGGGGTCAACCACGAACTCATCCAAAGACAAGAGGTCAACCTTACTACACACTGGCAGGCTGTGTTTTCAAATTTTTAATTTGTATTATCACTTTCTTTGTAGAACAGCGGACTCATGCATGCTATCAAAGCGCTCTATCACTTAGTTCACCCCCAGTCCCTTGTGCTTGTATGTGTGTGCATGTGTGTCTTCCTAAAATAAAATGTCTTCTTTGCATTTGACTGATACAGTGATCTAGGGGTAAAAAGAAACAAAAGTTTCCAGAGTTACGTAAAATGTGCTTAGCTCCTGCCTCTTACCTGAAGCTCCTGTGGGTCTGTCTGTGCCCAAAAGGGTGCCATTGTGCATTTGATCTTCCCCTCAGGGTCCATTTCAATATCCCACCAGGAGAGAACCACTTGTGCTTGGCCAGATGCCAGAGGTACAAACTGCTTGCTATGGCAGGCTGCCGAGCTACTGACTTGCTTGCTGAAGTCCACCCTGTGAAAGAATATTCAGAAAATGAAGCATAATTTAACTCATACACTCCTCTGTTAAGCTTCCACAGAGCCCTGCCTAACAATGGTACTGATGTAGAAAGGGCTCGGCTAGGCTTGTGTTCCATAAAAGGAGACATCTGACCAAAAGCCCTGAAGTACTGCCGCCCAGAGGGCTCCTCCACGGTACCTGAACATTGGTAGGACATCACTGAGGATGGTGAAGTCAGCAGGTGACACCTGGTTCAGCTGAATGTCATAGACTGAAGGTGCACCAGGACACCTCTCCAGTTCTGAGGGAGGGATGATGACCTGCTCTCCGAGATTAGTCTGAACACGGACAGGAAACAGCTTGTTCCATGACCACATCCTTCTGGACTCCACCAGCTGGGCATAGACGGTTGCCCTGTGAGGGACTGCTTCACAGTCTTCCTAAGTTTACATCACAACAAAGCAACGACAGCAGCATTAAGTTTATGCCTCGCCACCAGGACTCACACCTGTCAAGTAGTAATACTTGGCTGACTCAGTAACTCTAACACTTCCCCCATCAGGAGCATGAACTGTTTTCTGCCCTATGTCTTGAAAGAAAAGAAACAACACCATGCCCAGAATGATTATTATTCATAAAGACAAGGTCTATATGCAGTCTAAGCTAACTTATAGTCTTCCTGCCTCAGCTTTGAGTGCTAACATAATTTAAGATGAGTTCCTAGTTACCTACAACTAGTAAATAATTCAAAAAACCTTACTTACTGACATGCTGATGAACTATCATATAGACATGGAAAAGTTTTTCAGAAAGTGACCCTTCAGTGCAGCCCTTGCCAAGCACAGCAGGACAAAAGTCTTTCTCGGTACAAATGCTATGAACAGCTGCCTGCCATGGCCAGCTGGGTTCATTCAGCACTGCTGATCATTCTTCCTACTTGTTGGGGGCACAAAAGTCTTTCTGCCCCCAGGCAGGCAGATCGCTGAGCTTGAGGCCAGTGCAGTCTACAAAGTGAGACCAGGATAGCCAGGGCTGTTACACAGAGAAACCCTATGTCAAAAAACAAAAACAAACAAAAAACCCACTAGGGAACCAGGAGCACTGGGGCCTCTCCTTCATGGAGGAGATAAAACTGGACACTGTTAATGACGTGGTGACCTTTTTGCTATCTGTGGAGACAGACCTCACCTAGATCCCCAGATTCTCCCTCCCTAGGCCTTTAATAGAACCCTTCCTTAGGGGAGATGTCCTATGTACTTCATGGCCTGCTGACCTCTATGCTATCGATCAGTGACCACACTAGATTCTAGACCTTTTAGCTATAGAACTCACCCTCATGGTCACATGTCCTTAAGCTGTATTGTGCACCTGAATTGGAATGATTATTACCTGAAAACCTGGAATGGGAATGACTGTTGGAGAAAAAAAACTTTTTCCCAAATTGTACTGTGTTTTATTTATTTATTTATTTTTTAAAGATTTATTTATTATGTATACAGTGTTCTGTCTGCAGGTATATCTGCAGGCCAGAAGAGGGCACCAGATTTCATTATGGACGGTTGTGAGCCACCATGTGGTTGCTGGGAATTGAACTCATGACCTCTGGAAGAGCAGCCCGTGCTCTTAACCGCTGAGCCATCTCTCCAGCCCATGTACTGTGTTTTAAATATGCTGGCAATGAACAGTCAGGCATCAGACTCCCGAAGTCTGATGGGGATGACAAGGTTACCCTGCAGGGTCCCCCTCACTTACTTGGCTGTTCCACCTCCCTACCTAATGGTCCTCCTGCCTCATTCACCCTTAAACTCTGCATTCATCACTAGGCCCTGGGAACCCAGCAGTGAAGGGTTTTTTTCACAGCTGGGAGTTATGAGCAAAACTTCCTCCAGCTCAGCACTACTGCCACCTGAGCTAGACACTGCTGGGCAGTGAAGGGAGGTCCAGAGTGTCTAGATTCTGAAGACTGTACTGAGCATGGTGTGGCGGTGACTATGTACAGGTGCTGCACTCCCAGCACCCCGTGAAGGCTCTGAGCCACTACCTGCACAAGATTCCTGTGCGCGTGCTCGTAAGAGGGCAGCGCCCCCTCCCCAATCAGTTCTGTGTCAAACAGCTCCGTGACCAGGATGTTAGCACGACATGGCAAGTCACCATCTGAAAACAAGTGAATAGAGTCAGAAATATGCAACAGGCTGGGAAATATATTTGTGAAAAATACACATCAAAAGGTAGGGGCTAGAGAAATGACCCAGTGGTTAGAGCATGTGCTGCTCTTGCAGAAGACACAAACTTAGTTCCCAACACCCAAATCAGGCAGCTCGGAACCAACTGTAACTCCAGCTCAAGGAGATCTGATGACCTCTTCTGGCCTCTGCAGGCACCTGCACTCATGTGCACATGTGCTCACATGTACAAGCCCACCCACCTACCACAGCGCACACAAATACACATAATTTAAAATAAACCTTAAAAAACATCAAAAAAGTCATGACATTGTGAGCAGATATACATGATGAAGTATTTGGAAATATATCTACAACTCACTTTCCAGTGGTTCAACAGGAAAAAAAAAAAGTTGACATGGTAACAACAGGGTCAGGAAAAGGGGCCTCTCTCTGCACTGCTCTTTCTGGCTTCTTCTTGTTTGGTTGGGTTTTTGTTTTTTTCTTTTTTCCAATCAGGGTTTCCCTGTGTATCCCTGGCTGTCCTGGACTCACCTCCTGAGAAGAGAACTGCAAACAGGCTGGTGGTGGTGCACACCTTTAATCCCAGCACTCAGGAGACAGAGGCAAGTGGATCTCTGTGAGTTCAAGGCCAGCCTGGTTTACACAGTGAATTCCAGGACAACCAAGGCTACACAGGAAAACTCTGTCTCGAAAAACCAAGAAAAGAAAAAAAGAGTCAGGGGAAAAGAAATACCTGGAGAACAAAGAATCTGTAAATGCCTAAAATGAAAACTAAGCAAAAATTAAAATAGGAAGAAAAAAAAAACAGTTTCAGAGAAAAAAAGAAACTGGTCAGGTGGAAAACTTTTCTCTCCTTACTAGCGAAATTGGAAAGCAAAAACTGAATGAATGCTGGTACTTCAAGACTACAAAAAGGACAGAAAAATCAAAGTCAGAGGAGGCTGGTCTATAATTCTGCAGTTACTGTAAGCTTAGCCACAAAAACTGAGATCCATGACTTAGAACCCCAGATTTTTTCTGCCAAATCCTCTTAAGTTGGTGTCTTGCTTTAAAATACCAGCTATTTTATGAAAAGTAGGTTGAGTTCTTTTTGTCAACTGTTTTCTAAACCTCTGAAATATGTTACTGTCACAATTATAATGTTTAATGAGCCAACAGACTTTGGAAATTTCTCATGGAGAATGAACTGTAAGCATTTCTAATGGCCCATGAATTACACCTGACAAAGCCCACTCATCTTCCCGATACTCAGGACAAATTTCGCAGCTGGTACTGAAAAGGAGAGGTACTGATGTGAGCTAGAGAGGACAAGTGTGGTAAAGATTGAGCCTGGAGTCCTACAGACCTGGCCTGCAGGCCTGGGCTCTAACCGTCCAGTTTGTCACCTCAAGTGTAAAATGAGACACAGGACACAGGTTAGAAAAGCACCTTTCCTCTGATGCACATGGGCCCATTTTACTTACACATCTAGCAAGTAAAGCGAAATAAACTAAAGTGGAAGTGAAGAGCAAGCACCATCTCTTGGCTTAGAAACAGTGTCCACTCTCTCTAATATGCTAAGTTCCATGTGGAGCACATTGTCAACTTATCCTCTTCCACCACCACACACAAGCTCACCTCTGCCTCAGAGAGCAAGCATCTGTCACACTGCTGAAAGGAGCGTCATTAGCTGGAGGACTGCCCTATTCACCACCATACCTCAATGCCTAGAACAATGCCTGACAATGGGTAAGAGTCAGCAAACAGCAGCTTAATTCTTGATTCTTCCTTGTCAATCATCATCAAGCCTTGCCATTTCTACCTCCTAAATACATTTTAAGGTGATTATGAGACATGAAATGATCTACAATCCAAGTTTGTTTTACTAAAATAAAAACAAAGCTTTATGACCCAGAAAATTTTAATAAGTACTGCTAATTAGAGCCTGATATTTATCAAGTGAGTATGAATTTATGAGGGGGTGGTGTAGAGGAGCCGGAAAAAAAAGTGCAGTTATACCAGGTGTGTCCTAATTTATCCCATGAATGGAATGGGTAGCTGAACAACTGTTGCCACACACACTGAGGGAATCCATCTCTGAGGAACAGACTCCAAAAGAAGTCACATTTGAAATTAGAAGGAAAGTAATAAAGTAACAAAAGCACAGCCTAATCCTAACATTCAGTAGAACATACACAGGGAGTACCAGCTAGCCAGGGAACAGTGCTGAATATTTCTCAATGATCAACCAACCAACCAAACAAAAAAAAAAAAAAAAGATGAGAAAGGAGAACCAAAATTAGGAGGCATAACAGGGGACTGGAAAGAGTTTCAGGAAAAATGGAATGCAGAAATACCAACACTGAGGAAGGTAAAGAAGGGAAATAGAAGGCTGCTAACTTGGCAACAAGAAAGCCTCTGTGGCAGGATACAGCAGTGTACACCAATAATCCCACCCCCTGGGAGGCAGAAGCAGGAGGCCTGTGTGTTTGAGGCTAGCCTGGGCTACATAGCGAGACTCTGTCTCAACAAAATAAAACAAACCCTCAGCAAGCCATCTCTTAAGATGGGGACTGGAAGTCAGGCATAGTGGCACACACCTCTAATCCCAGTGTTGTAACAATTCTGAAATTTTGGTTTCTCTAAAAAACACAAATATTATGTGTTTTCATTTTAACCCCAAGTGTGGAGATACAGGCCTTCCCTGGACTGTCTGCAGCAGTTGACCATGATTTGCCTCGTGCTCTAGTAGAGGCGAGATTTTCCCAGCTGCAGATAGTTTCTGCAACTGTGTGATGCTTGGAATTCTGGGAACTTTCTGGAGGTACTTAGTGCTAGAGCCCTGATAGGCCAGGGTGCGAGGTAGTGTTTGCCATTCAGGGAGGTTGGCGTTCAGCAGTTTGTTAGTGGTCAAGTTCAAAGAAGAAACAAAAGGAAAGAAGTTAGATTCAGGGATCTCTCTCTCCTCCCTCTATCCATCTTTCTCTCCTATCTAGTGATGGAACAGGAGGTAAAGGGGAAAAAAAAGAAACCACAAAGCAGTAAAGACCAGCTATAACCCAGCACTTGGGAGGCAGAGGCAGGTGGATCTGTGAGTTCCAGGGCTACAAAGTAAAATTGTGTCTTTGAGAGAGAAAGAGGGAGGGAGAGAGAGGGTTAAGAATTGTTAAAGTTAGCCCGGGAGTGGCTCTGCCTCCCAAGTGCTGGGATTAAAGGTGTGTACCACCATGCCCAGCCAAAACCCTTCCTTCTAAAGCTACCTTGGTCATAAGTGTTTCGTAATAGCCATAGAAAAGTAATATATATTAAAAAAAAAACCAAACAGTATCAGTAATACGGCTGGGTGTGGTGGCACACACCTTTAATTCCAGTACTGGGGAGGCAGAGGCTGGTGGATCTCTGTGAGTTGGAGGCCGGCCTGGTCTACAGAGTGAGTCCAGGACAGTCAGGGCTACACAGAGAAACTGTCTCAAAGAATGAAAAACAAACAAAAAAACAATATCAGTAATATGAAATATGATTAATTATGGAACACATATACAAGGGCACACTGCTTGGAAACAAAAAAAGAAAACTCTAGACACAGAACAATGTAAGTGAACCTCAAAAGCATTAATTGAAAAGAATGCTAAGAAACAAAGATCCAGAAGTAGACGTGTTAACATGCAGGGGGAAAGCTCTCAGGCTTTAAGCCTACATAAAGAATTACAGGGCTGGAGAGATGGCTCAGCCGTTAAAGGCTAGGCTCACAACCAAATATATAAGAATTACAGGGAACTAAGGAATTTTGGGATGGGGTGGCAGGTGGAGTGATAATCTTCATAAGGGAGGACACACCGATTGGTTACCCAATACAAAATAATCAGCCCTGAGAACACACACACAAGTAATGTCATACAGACTGAGCAGGGTGAGCTTATGTATGTAACAATTAATAAAAAAAAACATGGAGCCATTTGAAAGAAAACAAAGAGGGTTATTTGGGAACATTTGAACATTTGGAGGGAGGAGTGGGGGAAATGATATAATTATAATCTCAAAAAATAAAATAACTTAATTTTTTTTAAATGCTGGCAGGGAAAACTGTTAGGTGCCAAGCCAAGCTGAGAGCGCTCGCAATCTTAGAATGGGTGTGCAAACAACAGTGTTGTGCTGTCATTTAAAGGTCATCTTTACAAAAGTCGTGAAATCACAGGAAGAGGGGTGCTAGGCATCAGATGAGACTTCAGCAGCTGTGGCATGCTTATGTTAAGGCCTAACAAAGACAAGAATGGAGTTGGTTAGATAAGCGAAGGTGAAGGTGGCAAAAGCAACGGGGTTGAGAGACCAGCGGAGTCCAAGTCACATCAGTGTGAATGTGCACCACGGGAGTAAACTGGCCAGAGATGAGATGAGACAGTGGTTATGTGAGTGCTGGAAAAGGATAGGAACTTTAGGTGTTAGGGATGGGGGCCTCGAAGAATTCTGAGTAGAAAGGGTAGCATGACAGGTCAGTATGAATGACAGTTCACTGTTTTAACAGCCTGTGTGAGACATTAGAACCTATATTATGATGCGTAGTGGAGGTGGAGTGTTAAGTTGAAAACATATTCAGGAAGCAAAATGAATGGTGTTCCAGCAGTATGGAATGAAAAAGGGCACATCAAAGATTACTGCCTGGTTTCAGGCTTAGATGATTAGATATGTGATACTAAGTACCTATGTGTGAGTAATAAAATAAAAAATTCTGCCAGGCATGGTGGCACACGCCTATAATCCCAGCACTCGGGAGGCAGAGACAGGTGGATCTCTGTGAGTTCAAGGCTAGGCTGGTCTACAAAGTGAGTCCAGAACAGCCAAGGATACCCAGAGAAACCCTGCCTTGAAAAACCAAAAAAGAAAAAAAAAAGTTCCATTTTGGATATATTGACTTCTTTTTGTAGATGTCATTATTTAGTTGATGTTTTTCTCAGAGGCATTATTGATATTTTTAGATCTTTTTTTGGTATAAATGGTAATTCTTCTTTTTCTTTTTTTGTTTGTTTTTTGAAATAGGGCTTCTCTGTATATCAGCCCTAACTGTACTGGACTTGCTTTATAGACCAGGCTGGCCTCGAACTCACAGAGAGCCTGTGTGTGCCACCAGACCTAGCAAGTAATATTTTCTGCTAAAATTATAAAAACTTCTGAACTGAAGATTAGGAAGGTTCTAACACCTTCATTCCCCATGCTCACCTTTATTCCCCATGCTCAGGAGGCAGAGGCAGGCAGATCTCTGTAAGTTCAAGGCCAGCCTGGTCTACAAAGGGAGTCCAGGACAGCCAGGGCTCTGTTAAACAGAGAAATCCTGTCTCAAAAGACAAAACAAAAAAACAAAAAAAGAAAACTGGGCTGAGTGATGGCACATGCCTTTAATCCCAGCCCAAAGCAAGGTCTAGGACAGCCAAAGCTAGCTACATAGAAAAGAAGAAAAGAAAACAGGGCTTAGGGACTGGAGAGATGGGTCAGTGGTTAAAAACACTGGCTGTTTTTCCAGAGGACCCAGGCTACATTCCCAGCACACACATGGTGACTAACAGCTGTCTGTAACTCCAGTTCCAGAGGATATAGCACCCTTTTCTGACCTCTTCAGACATTGTACTTACATGGTGTATAGAAATACATGCAAGCCGGGCGTGGTGGCGCACACCTTTAATCCCAGCACTTGGGAGGCAGAGGCAGATGGATCTCTGTGAGTTCAAGGCTAGCCTGGTCTGCAAAGCAAGTCCAAGGACAGCCAGGGCTCTGTTACACAGAGAAACTCTGTCTACACACACACACACACACACACACACACACACAACAAAAAAAAACAAAAAAAAAAAACAAGTAAGTCTTTTTAAAAATATTAGTTTGTTATTCCATCAACCTAACCTTAAGTGATGAGGTCACAAACTGCAAATCATAGTAATTCTATTAAAGTTAGTTAATTAGGAACTGTTGAGATGGCTCAACAGTTAGGAGACCCTCCGAGTTTGCAGAGGACAAGAGTTCAGATCCCAGCACCCAATTCCATACTCTTTTGGCTTCAGTGGGTACTTGCCAACAGTACATGCACACAAGCCAACAAACACACACACACACATACTTTTTTTAAAATCTTAAAAATAAAAAATAATTAAGCCAGGAGGTGGTGGCACATGCCCAGCACTCAGGAGGCAGAGAAAGGTGAATCTCTGAGGGAGGCCAGCCTGGTGTACTGAGTGAGTTCCAGGACAGCCAGAGATATACAGAGAAATACTGTCTTGAAAAACCAACCAACCAACCAACCAAATGAATAAGTAAACTTATTTTAAGAGGCGTTATACTAACAGAGTGTTGGAGTGGGACTTAGGATAGAATGAACAAGGCCCTGTTTGACCTCCAGATCTGAGAGAACAACAACACAGAAGAGCACACCCTGATAAAGAGATGATCTGATTGACATGAAAGACAGACTGTCAGTAAGTGCTTAGGGTCCCATGGAAACTGACAGCACAAAGGTTCTAAGACACCTTTGGGTAGGAAAGATAATCTATCATCTTGATTATGGCTGTGGTTACAAGTGTCTCTCAATCTGTCAAAATATAGCCAACAATCATATCTTCATGTCTTGTTTTTTGAGAGAGTCTTGTTATATAGAGCCTGTCTTAGTTTGGGTTTTATTGCTGTGAAGAGACACCATGACCAAGGCAACTCTCTTATAAAGGAAAACATTTCATTGGGGATGGCTTACAGTTTCAGAGGTTTAATCCATTATCATCGTGGTGGTAAGCATCAAATTATGCAAGCAGGCATGGTGCTGCACAAGTGGCTGAGAGTTCTACATCTTTTTTGTTGTAGACATGGTTTCTCTGCATAAAAGAACCCTGGCTGCCCTGGACTCACTCTGTAGACCAGGCTGGCCTCAAACTCAGAGAGATCCACCTGCCTCTGCCTCCTGAGTGCTGGGATTAAAGGCCTGCACCACCAGTTCTACATCTTGATCTGAAGGCAGTAAGGAGGGACTGTGAGTGTGTCACACTGGGCATAGCTTGAACATTTAGACCTCAAAGCCCTGCCTCCACAGTGACACACTTCTTCTAATAAGACTACACCTCCTCCAATAAGGCCACAACTCCTAATAGGGACACTCCCTATGGCCAAGCATTTAAGCACATGAGTCTATGGGGGCCATACCTATTCAAACCACCACACACTCAAAGTTAGCCTTAAATTCACAATCTTCTTATGCTGGGACTATATCATAACACCGGGTTCTACACTATATTCTAAAAGTAGATACAATCACACTGGAGAGATGGCTGAGCAGTTAAGAGCACTGACTGATCTTCTAAATGACCCGGGTTCAATTCCCAGCATCCACAGGGAAACTCACACTGTCTGTATTTCCAGTTCCAGGGGATCTGACACCCTCACAGACAGACATGCAGAATACCAATGTACATAAAATAAATAAACAAGTTATTTTTTTTTTAAAGTAGACACATTTGGCGGAGCTTGGTGGTGCATGTCTTTAATCCCAGCACTTAGGAGGCAGAGGTAGGTGGATCTCTGTGAGTTCAAGGCCAGCTTGGTCTACAGAGTGAGTTCTGGAACAGCCAGGGATACACAAAGAAACCCTGTCTCGAAAAAAAAAGTAGATACATTCATTAAAGTATCCTAATTATATTAATTTACACTGAGGTAACGGCCCAGTGCGGTAGTATATGTAATCCCAGCACTTAAGACCTTCAAAAGAATTCTTTCAATCTGGAGTTTGTTTGAGGCCAGCCTGAACTGAAAATATACACACAAGGGTTTTTTAATTAGGTTTAAAAATTAGAATTTATTCACTTTATTTTATGTATGAGTGTTTTCCCTGCATGTATGTCTGTGTACCATGTATATGCTTTGGAAAAAGGCATACAATGCAATGGAACCAGAGTTCTGGATGACTGTGGCCTACCTTGTAGCTAAATCCTCTAAAAGAGCCTCCAGTGCTCTTAACCGCTGAATTAACTCTCCAGACCTATGTTTGGGTTGTTCTTAGGAAAGGTCTCGCTACATAGTCCAGGCTGACTTGAAACCCAGGATCTTCCTCCTGCCTCAGATTCCCAAATGCTTGGGAATACCCATACCTAGCTTAAATTACTTTTATTTTAGGGTCTTAGGGATCAAACCCAGGGCCTTATGCACCCAAGCCACTTGACCAGTGGCTACATCCCCATCCCCAAAGTAGTTTTTTTTTTTTTTAATGAGAGAGAGAAAAAAAAAAAAAAGTGTGGTGACACCCATGCCTGTAATTCCAGTACTTGGGAGGATCAAGGCCAACCTTAGCTACAAAATAAGTTCAACGCCAATTTGGGACTGCATTAGATTCTGATGATAACATCAAAGTTAAACTTAAAATAAAATACTGACTTGAAATAGATCCTTCAATCCTAAAATATTACATCTTGAAAACTGGTAATGGCCATAAAGAACCACAGCTTGTCCTTCCCTTTCCCTAGACATTTTAGCTGTATTCTCCAAGTTTCAAAAAGCACATGGAATTGTCTAAATTTCAAACTCCTGACTATAAAGACGTTTCTTACTACCTTTAAGTTTCACAAAAGTTCAGCTACTCAAGAATTCCAACATGCTTAAAGCAAAAAGTGTCTTTCCCATGTGTGACTGAGTGCTGGGACACTTTGTTAGCTCTGCTTTTCCCACAAAGCTTCCCACACAGGTGGGACGCTCACCTGGTCCGACTGTCACCTCAGTGGAATGCTTGTTAATTACTTTAATCTTATCACTAAAGCCATTCTTCTCCACAATCTTCACAGCAGCATCTGCCATAGGCTTAAAAACCTGCAAGTCAGAGAAGGGGTAGGGAAAGAGAAGACAGGAGAGAAAATGAGCAATGTGCTATTAAAAAAAAAAAAAAAAAATCTTACCACTCAACTCATAGCTGGTAAGACAGTACCCGATTCGGGTCCCCTGATTTGATGCTAAAAATGTTTTAGTCTCCAAATGTGTCTAATGAAAATGAACATAAATGGATAAAATCAGCCAGGTGTAGTGGCTCATGTCTGTAATCCCAGAATTCAAGAGGCAAGGCAGGAGAATTATCATGAGTTAGAGATAAGCCTGAGCTTCGGAGTGAAACCCTGTCTCAACAGCTTCTACCTGCACTAAATAAAATAAAAAAGGAAGTTCAAAATTCATAGTACTATTTAGAAGTCCCATTTCATGACAGCAGTGGAAATGAAGGAATATCTTGCACTACCCAGTAAGGGCAGTAGATGTCGCTGCAGAACTGTCCCACAAACCTGGGTCTATGTGCTCTATTTCCAGAGATGAGGGAGACTATCTCTATGTTAAAGTGGGCCAGACCACCTTCATGTTCAGAGCTGACCCAGACCAAAAGCATGCCTGCATTTCCTTCTGGTACTTGGGACCCTCACAATGTGGACCACTTTACTCCTCTCCCAGCCGTGCCCCCTTTCTTAATCCATAGTCCTCTCCAGTATTCACAGGGAAGTCTGAACTTTCTCACCCCATCTTTCAAATCAAATCCAACTGGAAGCTAGGAATGGTGATATATGCTTTCTAAACAAATGATTGTTTAGAAAACAATCATTTCTAAAATGTAGTTTTTCTAACATGTGGTCTCTGGCCTCAAACTCCAGCACTTGGGAAGTGTAGGTAGGATCAGAAACTCAAGGGCAGCCTAGCTACACAGTAATTCTGAAGCCAGCATGGGCCACCACAAGACCCTAGTGTCTAAAGCAAACCAAAACCCTCAGGGAAGCACAAAGGTTTCCTCCAGAAGCCATGAGCCCCCTAAGCCCTTCACTAGCCCCTTTAACCCTGACCTTTTTTTTTTTTTTTTTGAGACAGGGTCTATCTCTCTGTAGGCCTGGCTGTCCTGGAACTCACTGTCCAGGATGGCCTCGAACTCAGAGATCTGCCTACCTCTGCCTCCCTAGTGCTGGGACTAAAGGCAAGTGCCACCACGCCTGGCTCTAACCCTGACTTTTAAATCTGCCTAGTCTGGATGTCACAGCTCTAACCCATAAAAATACAAAACTCTCATAAATACAAAGTGGAAATAAAATATAGGAAGGGAGATTTTTTTTCTAAATCATAATCTGTATTTTCTACATTTTCTACTATGAAAGTGATTTTTGTTTTTTTTTTTTTTTAGTTTTTCGAGACAGGGTTTCTCTGTGTATCTCTGGCTGTTCTGGACTCGCTTTGTAGACCAGGCTGGCCTCGAACTCACAGAGATCCGCCTGCCTCTGCCTCCCAAGTGCTGGGATTAAAGGCGTGCGCCACCACCGCCCGGCTGTGATTTTGGTTTTTTACCAAGGAGAAAAGCCATATTCTTTTTTTTTTTTTTTCCGAGACAGGTTTCTCTGTATATCTCTGGCTGTCCTGGACTCGCTTAGTAGACCAGGCTTGTCTTGAACTCACAGACATACGCCTGCCTCTGCCTCCCAAATGCAGGGATTAAAGGCATGCGCCACCACCACCCGGCCATATTCTTTTGTGAAGAATGTATGGACTTAGCTGGGGGAAAACAATCATTTCTAAAATGTAACTTTTTTCACATGTGGTCTCCGGCCTCAAACCTCAGTCCTCATCAATCACTTTGTCTGAGCCTCTAAATTACAAACTCAGTGTCACTCCTTGTCTCTGCTGCCTTTGACCTATAACTCAGCCCCTTCCCTAAACCTTCAGGCTCTGACCACTCACAGCCTCTCTCTCCTCAGCCCAGCAAGATGCATATTTCATGGGGCTGGAGAGACAGCTCATCTACTAAGGCACCTGAAGTGTGTGATGCTAATTTCCTCACTTGGCACAATAGAGTATCAGTTGAGAAGGACATGTCTACAATAGATTGGCCTGTGAGGCTGTGGTGAGTGATATAGTTGGGTGAACAGACACACCCTGAAGTCTGAGCAGCGCCACTTCATTGGCTAGGTCTGGGATGGAATGAAAAAGGGAAGACCAGCTGAGCATAAACCTGCATACATTATTCATTACTTTCAGCTCTTAACTGGGAATATAATTCAATTAGCTGCTTCAAGTTCCTGACACCCTGACTTCTCCCTAGTGATAGACTATAATCTGGAATTGTGAACAAATAAACCTTTTATCCTTTAAATTGCTTGCATCAAAGTATTTTATCACATCAGCCAAAAATGAAACTAAGGTACCAGTACAAGTGTGAAGACCAGAGTTCAGAATCCCACCATCCATGTAACAGCCTAGGTGGGTGCAGCAGTCCCTCTGTAATCCAGACCACAGAAGGCCGAGAGAGGGAGCAAAATGCTTAGCTAGACAAGCTGGACTGGCTAGCTCTCAGTTCAAGTGGCCCTACGTCCATATATAAGGTAGAGGGTGACTGAGGAAGACACTAATGTCAGCCTCTGGCCTCCACATTCATGCACCACCTACACACACACCCAAACATGAACAGAAATGAACAGTGAGGAAGACTTCCCAACATCCATCATTCCCTCCCTCAGGACAGGGGCAGTGGTGCAGTATGGGAACTCATCCACTTTAAAGTGATGAACCCATCTGGCCTGAGGGGAAATAAATCCCCTTTGTCGATTATTTTGGCCAATTATAGATACAAGAAGAGGTTTGCCAGAAATTTCTAGGAAAAAAACTGCCTGCTTTTAAAAGAGAAAGTGAATTAGAATCATGTTTTTCTGTCTGACATATCCTCAATGGCTCTTTAGTAGCACTCTTACAGCCAATAGAGGTACAAGCCTGCAAAGGAAGGTGGTACGTCAACATAGAACAATAGAAAAGAATCATACAGACAGAGAGAGAAGAGACAGGAATACTTGCTGATTTACAGAAAACCAGAATTCAGTTCCCAGCACCCACACTGATCAGCTTAGAAGTATATATAAATCAGTCTGATGCCTCTTCTGGTCTGATGGCACCAACATAGGTACACATATGTACGCGCGTGCACACACACCCAAATAAAATCAAACTCTTAAAAAAATAGGAGGCGAGTAGAGAGATGGCTCAGTCGTTAAAGGCTAGGCTTACAACCAAAAAAAAAAAAAAAAAAAAAAATTAGGGGCTGATGAGATAGCTCAGTGCTTAAAAGCACACACTACTCTTCCAGGGGACCCATGCTTGGTGTCCTAGATTAGGGGATCTGAAACCCTCTCCTGGCCTCCATGGGCACCTGCACTCAATACCTGCACACGTATATAATCAACCAAAAATAGAATCTTGAAAAAAAATATTTTAAAGGTTATTAACGAGCCAGGCAGTGATGGTGCACACCTTTAATCCTAGCACTTGGGAGGAGAGGCAGGCAGCCTGGCCTACAAAAGGAGTTCCAGGACAGCCAGAGCTAAACAGAGAAACCCTCTCTCAAAAACAAACAAAAAAGTCATTAATCTCCCATTGTCAATTCAACAACTATTAGTCCTTACCTTGCCAAACCTTTATACCTACCTATACTGTCCAACATGCTAGCAACATGTAGCTGATTAAAATGGGATGAAATAAAAAATTCATTCCTGGGCTGGAGAGATGGCTCAGAGGTTAAGAGCGCTGGCTGTTCTTCCAAAGGTCCTGAGTTCAATTCCCAGCAACCACATGGTGGCTCACAACCATCTACATTGAGATCTGGTGCCCTCTTCTGGCCTGCAGGCATATATGCAGACCAAATACTGTATACATAATAAATAAATAAATAAATACTTTAAAAAAAAATTCCTGGGGCTGGAGAGAGCTCAGCGGTTAAGAGCACCGACTGCTCTTCCAAAGCACCTGGGTTCAAATCCCAGCACCCACATGGCAGTTCACAGCCTAGTTCTTATTATTTATTTATTTATTGTTTTTCAAGACAGGGTTTCTCTGTGTATCCTTGACTGTCCTGGACTCACTTTGTAGACCAGGCTGGCCTTGAACTCACAGAGATCTGCCTGCCTCTGCCTCCCGAGTGCTGGGATTAAAGGCGTGCACCACCATGCCCAGCAATTACAGACAGCTGTGAATTGCCATGTGGGTGCTGGGATTTGAACCCAGGTCCTTTGGAAGAACAGTCAGTGCTCTTAACTGCTGAGCCATCTCTCCAGCCCTGTTTTTTGTTTTTTGAGTCAGGGTTTCTGTGTATACCTGGCTGTCCTAGACTCACTTCCAACTGTCTCTGCCTCCCCAGTGATGGGACTAAAGGCGTGCGCCTCCGCACCCAGCTATTTTTTAAATTAACTTTACTCATTTTACTTATTTGTTCATTTTTAGGGACAGGGTCTATTTAGTCTTAACTTTCCTGTAACTCCATATGTTGACCATGCTGGCTTCAAACTTAAGAGATCATTCTGCCTCTGCCTCTGCCTCACAATTGCTGGGACTGAACATGTGTGCCACCATGCCCAGCCTACTCATTTTATGTTTGAGTGTTCTACCTACATATAAGTACACCATGTGCATGCTTGATGTCTGTAGAGGTAAAAGGGGGTATCAGACCCATAAACTGAAATTATGGATGGTTGTGAACCACCATGTGAGTGCTGAGAATTGAACCCAGGTTCTCTGTACAACAACAACAAAAAAAAAAAACAGAACAAGGAAAAACAAAAACAAAAAACAAAACAAGAAAAAAAGGCCAGGCCTAATGTCACATGCCTTTAATCCCAGCACTGGGGAAGCAGAAACAGGAGTATCTCTGTGAGTTTGAGGCCAGACTGGTCTACATATCCAGCACCAGGACTACACAAAGTGACTATTTTTCAAAAACACAAAAAAGAAACAAAGAGAGAGAGTGAGAATGTAAAAGCAGCTAGTTCTCAGGGACATTTAGCCTTGTTTCACATTTAAAATCCCAATCAATGGTAGGTCACATTCTGGGAAAATATTAATTTCTAAAATTAAACTCATGTTTTAAGACAGTGTCTATGGTAGCTTAGATTGGGCAAGACCTGTGAGAGGCCCATGATGACCCTGAGCCCTGATTTTCCCAATTCTACCTCTGGAGCTTCAACATCCCAGTTTACACAGTGCTAACGATCTAACCCAGGTCTACATGCTAGATCGATACTCTAGAGAATCAACTACATCCCTGACAAAAACTTTAATGGAAATCTCAGCAGGAAGCAGAAGCATTAATTAAAAAATTTTTTTAGATTTGTGTATGTATGACTGTTCTGCCTGCATATAAATCTGTGTATCATATCTATACCTGGTGCCTGAGGAGGTCTGAAGAGGGTATACCCCGGAAACGGAGTTACAGATGACTAAAAGCCACCATGTGGGTATTGGGAATTGAATCTGGGTCCTCTGCAAGAGCAGACAGGGCTGTCAACCACTGAGCCATCTTTCCAGCCCACATTAACTATTTTTTAAAGTTCCTCAGGAAGGCTGACACAGCCAAGTCTGAGAATCACTGTTTCAAAGAAAGAAAAAGCTCCTAGAGAAAGGAACCCTGTCTGACCCATCTCTATGTGTGGAGAAGCTGGTCATGTGATTGGCATGTGTTTGTCAACAGACTGGGAAAACCCAAGGACCTAAAGGCCTTCTCATGTAAGATATAGGATACACACCCAAACAGTATGGCTTACCTCGACAGCATAGCAGAAGTCAGCACCTGCAGTAACTGCCATCATTGACAAGAGACCTGTGCCAGTGCCAATGTCAAGAACCAAGGCCTTCTGTCCTCTGTCTTTCACCCTACTCACAGCTGCCCGGATACCCTGGTAATATTTTATATTCTAAAAGAAAGGAAAAAACAACTGTCACGTTATTATAAATAAGTGAAAAGGTGCTCTACAGAACTGGAGTGCCACCATGCCCACCTACTAATTTTATGTTTGAGTGTTCTGCCTACATATATGTACTGGAAGTCATGGTTGGCAGCACCATGTTATGACAGGACGCTATGTCTTTCTAGCCCCTAGAAGTCAGCACTTGTAGGCTGGGCTACACAAGCATTGCAAGATTCCAAGACCTCGGAGTCAGTCTCCTGCCCTGTATTAAGTAATTCTCTCTCTGCCACACTCTTCTATTACTGTTTAGGAATGCTGGAAAGACTGCAAACCACTGTCCTTTGTAGCTGTTAGGTATAGACAATAGGGAAATAAAGAGGGTGAATGGCTAGTAGGAACAGGGAGAAAGTACATCCTTCCTGTAGGAATGCAGGTTCCTTTCACAAATGGTGGCTGGTTCCAGGCCCTCTTCTCCCAGTACTCCAACAACCAGTTTCCTCTGGTGCCTCAGAGCAGCACCAGAACCCAAGCACTATCCATCGGTGAGGTGAAAGCACCAGCCCACAGACCCTCCTTGCCAACTTCTGGAAATCCTAAACTTCTGCTCCTGTCAGTCTTAGATCAGGACTTCCTACCTGAACAACTAAGTTTGTCATGTTCTCACTGAACACTCCACTAAACCTGGGTCCTCTGGACTGCTTCTAACCACTGAGCCATGTCTACAGTCCAAATAAATAGTTTTTAAAGGCTGCACATGATGGCGCACGCCTTTAATCAGACCTCAGGGAGGCAGAGGCAGGCAGATCTCTATGAGTTCAAGGCCAGCCTGGTCTACAAAGTGACCAGGACAGCCAGGGCTACACAGAGAAACCCTGTCTCAAAAAAAAAAAAAGTTTCAAAAATTGTTTTCACATTTATTTATTTACTTATTTGTGTGGGTTGGAGAATGTACGTGCATGTACATGTGCACCCAATAGGGCGTATGTGTACATCAAAAGATGATTTGCAGGAGCCAGTTCTCTTTTTCTACCATGTAGGTTCTAGGGACTGAACTGAGGGTCTCAGGTTTGGGGACAAGCATCCTTACCTGATAAGCCATCCTGCCAACCTAATTATAAAAAAGATTTTTGATTTTGGGGTTGAATTTGTGTTGTCACTGTTGTTTGTTTCTAAGTTTAAAATACCACATGTTGATTTCTTCTCTTTTCCAGAGCTGAGTATAACTCAGGACCTCACATATGCTAGGTAAGTATACTACTGAGCTATATACCTGTCTCTAAATAACAAAAGTTGACAAAAATGTGAAGAAACTAGCAATCTCATACATCAGTAAGAGGAACATAAGATTACACACCCACCCTAAAACAGTTCCAACAATGTCTTACAGTGTCAAGCACACACTTACTAGGGCTGAAAACATGGTTCAGTTAAGAGCACTTATCACTTTTGTGGAAGACCTGATTCAACATGGCAGCTCATATGGTTAGATTGACCCTTGGGCTGCCATGTAGAGGAATGAGAAGAGGAACTCAACAAAGTAAGTAAGGGCTGAACAAGGATTTGCAGTTGAAAGATCAATAGAATTTGAAGACAGATTTCAGGCTCCCATAAAAGGGGGAGCTTATGGAGCCTGACTGAATCCATCTTGAAAAAAGATTCCATTTCATATTAAGTTTGACTCAGAACTGACCCCCAGTTCTAGAACAACAAAATGTGCCCAACCTTGTATTCCAGGGGTGTTACCTCATCATCACCAGACAGCTCACTCTGAGAAAGCACCCAAAAAGTCTAAACAAACTTTCTGATGGTCAAGCTGACCTCAGCTGGTTAGTCAGAAACAACAAGCCAATCAGAAATGGACATGACTAGCTTACCCGAATGTCATCCAATCATATGGCAAAGAACCTGCTTCTTTGTCTGAGTCTGTATATAAACTCTGTACTTTTGGATCTGGGGGCTCTCAACTCAAACTGCTGTGTCAGTGAGTGTTGAGAGTCCAAGCTCTGAGCTTGAATAAACCCTCATGTATTTACATCGGAGTTGGCGCCTAGGTGGTCTTTGGGGTCTCTAGAACCAGGCAGAACAAGCTATCTTTCTGGCTTGGCTGACTGGATGGAATATCATTTGGCCAACCTTCCTCTGAAGTAAGAAAAACCCTTCTATATGGATCACATAAAATCAGAAAATCTCGGCTTTATTCCCGGCTGCCCAGGTGGATCTCTATGAGTTAAAGGCCAGCCTGGTCTACAGAGTCCATGAGAGCCAGGGCTACACAAAGAAGCCCTGTCTTGAAAAACAAAACAAAGAAAATCTCATAAAAACACAATACTACAATAATAAGATGAGTATTATGTTATTTGTCAGGACTGCCTTTTCCCAGTCAGCTCAGCAAATACACTCAGATATTTGATAAAAATTAGCAGATCCTTTAGTATAGTCTGTACATTAAAGGTGCTCAAGAATGTCCTTTTAAGGCTAGAGAGATGGCTCAGCAGTTAAGGGTGCTTACTGATTCTACACTGGGCAGTTACAATACAACACCAGCTCCTGGGATATGACACCCTCTTCTGGCCTCCAAAATCATCTGCACTCAACATGATCTGCATACACAACATACACACTAATAAATATAAAATAAAATCATCAGGCTTGGTGGTTTAATCCCAGTTTAATCCTAGCACTAGAGAGGCAGAGATAGGAGGATCTGAATTCAAAGCCAACCTAGTCTATACAGTGAGTTCTAGGCCAGCCAACGCTGCCCAATGAGACTCTGTCTAAAAACAAATAAAAACTAAGAATACTGACTCTAACATAGCAGGCTGTAGCAGGCTTTCCTTTACCCAACCGTTGGAACACTCTGAGTAAGGCTTAGCTGAGTGTCTTTACTCAGTGAACCATCTGTAGGGAGTTAGATAAATTAAATTAGATTTAGAAAATATCTGGGGGGGGGGCATGAAGATCAACTTGGCTGTGACCAATTAGCTTATCAGCTTGTGGACTAAAAACAGGAAACAAACAGGAGACTTAATGGACTGAAAAAACAAGGTTGAAGTCAGGAAAACAGGAAAGACTTAATGGGTTTAAGAAACAAAGTATCTGGCCTGGCATTGTTTTCAGCTGCTAAGTGGGCAGAGCCCAAATTAAGCTGGAACAGAGTTCCTCCTATTTAAGGACAGTGCAAGGAGCCCCATAAGAGAGGCCCCTGATGCTAGAGAGCTCCAAAAGTCCTGTTGGAGAAAGTGCTGTTGAAATGATGGCGGTATTTCCCTGAGGCAGAAAGAAGCTGGTGAGCAGAGAAAGCCTCAGCAAGACACCAAAAGGCCAAGGACTAAACCCTGTGGCTCAGCTTTTGCCTAGAGAGGTTTGATCTGTCCGAACAGTGGCCTAAACGAAACTGTAGCTGGCTTTAAGGATTCTGAGGCAGAGCAGCTGAGTTCCTGATGCGAAAGAAGTTGGCCTACAGACGGCTGGGGTCTCCCAGAGAGAAGAAAGCATCAAGCCTTATTTAAGGTGAGACTGTGATAGCCAACTTACCTTGACGAAATCTACATCTGAGATCCAGAAAGGACTGCTAAGTGCATTAAAGAATCTACCATAGAGACTGTGTTCCTGATGACTGAGGACCTGCCCCAGAGACTGTATCCTTCTAAAAGGTTAGGAAAATAGTTATCAATAGGTTTAGTGGATAGATTAAAGGGATTGTAGGAATTAGTAGGATTAATAGTTAAGAAATAATTGTTGGTATTTGTTATAGGTGAATATTGTTAGTAAAATATCTTGCAGGTCCTTCTGTTTCTTCGCTGTGGATGCAATGTGACCACCTGTATCAAAGTCCTATAGCATGACTACCCCATCTTCACCACACCATAGCCTCTGTGAGCCAGAAAAAAGTCTTTTCTCTTAAGTGACTTTTGTCAGGATATTTTTAAGACATCATTATTATTATAAACTTAGTTGGCATACAGAATAATGGGTTTCAGAGCATAGTATGCTAGTGTGGACTTGTAATCCCAACACTTGAGAAGCTAAGAGCAGAGGACTACCATGATCATGATGCCAGCTAGTCTACATAGTGAGGTCATGGCCAATTAACAAGGACAGAAGTTCATTAGAACATCTCCATACATACACATCTATATGCCTTGCTCACATCAACCAGCACTCCCACAACCAAAAGCTCACTGTAAAGTTAGAACTAGACTGCTCCATAATTCAAACAAAGGGAAAGAAAAACAAAACAACAAACGTGAAAAAGAAAACATGAAATGTAATTCTGCAGTGATGGCTAAATGTACTTTACAATATGTCCTTAGGAACCAACACAAATATACTTTTATGGACTCAGACTTTTTCCCTCTGCAGCATATTCATTTTACAACTCAGCGAGCAAGGTTGACAGGGCTGCACATTTTTTCCAGATCACAGATCAATGGCAGAGTCATCACCAAATTAATACACAAATAAAATGTATCCCTCTCAAATGGCAGACAATTCGGTCTTAAAACTGAAAGATCTAGTCATTTTTGACAATACTGATGGTCCTTTTAAGTGAAACAAGTAATAAGACACAGATAAACATATTTTTGTGGCTGGTATGCAGAATTAAACAAATTGAAGCAGAGAGAATGGTGATTACTAGAAGTTCAGAGGGCATTGGTCAAGGGGCAAAAGGCTTCTGTCACACAGGATAAGCAATTTCTCTCAACATGGTGACTTCAATCAAATAATAATGAATTATGTACTCTATTGAAAGATTTTAAATGTTCTCAGCTTAGCCGGGCGTAGTGGCCCACGCCTTTAATCCCAGCACTTGGGAAGTAGAGGCAGGCGGATCACTGTGAGTTCAAGGCCAGCCTGGTCTACAAAGAGAGTCCAGGACAGCCAGAGCTGGTACACAGAGAAACCCTGTCTCGAAAAACCAAAAAAAAAAAAAAAGTTCTCAGCTTATCACCAAAGGAAAAATGTTAAGTATGTAGATGACAAATTATAAGAAATTTGATTTAATCATTTCATAATGTGTGTATATGTACACATACACACGTGCACAGAGTTAAAACATTACATCATATCAATAAACTTTTAAAAAAAGATTTATTATGTCTACAGTATCTGTCTGCAGATATACCTGCAGGTCAGAAGAGGGCACCAGATTTCATTGTGGATTGTTGTAAGCCACCATGTGGTTGCTGGGAATTGAACTCAGGACCTCTGAAAGAGCAGTCAGTGCTCTTAACCTCTGAGCCATCTCTGCAGCCCCACATCACACCAATAAATATACAAGACATTTAATTGTTTTTTTTTTTTCTTCTTTAGGTTATTTGAGACAGGGTTTCTCTGTGTATCCTTGGCTGTCCTAGACTCACTTTGTAGACTAGGTTGGCCTTGAACTCACAGAGATCCGCCTGCCTCTGCCTCCGAGTGCTGGGATTAAAGGCATGCACCACACCTGGCAAGACATTTAATTGTTAATTGTATGGTATACATGAACAGATGTGCATGCGTCTGCTTTCATGTGTGCCTATGTGGAAGACAGAAAGTGGGTATCTTCCTTTATCAAATTCCATGGTATTTGAGACCAACTCTCTCAGTGAACCTCAAGCGACTGGCTCAAGTAGACTGGCTGACCAGCAAGCCCTCACAGCCTGCCTGTCTCTCCCACCTGCTAGGGTTAGAGACATTGTCATGCCTACCTTTTACATGGATACTGGGGATCCAAGTTCAGACCCTCATGCTTGTGAACCAAGTACTTTACCCACCGAGCCATCTACCCTTGTCAACTGTACCTTAATAAAGTGCAAGGGAGAAAGAGAGCCTGAGGCAGAATCCAATATCCTGAAAGATTTTCTAACTATTATGCTGTAAGGGCAGTTAGATTAATATAAATTATATTTAATGAATATCTAGGGGCTTCTGGTACAGTCTCTTAAAAGGGGGCATGAAGCTCAACCTGGCACCTGTGGGCACATGGCATGGCAGCATATGGACTAAAAACAAGGTTTATGGCCTGGCATTATTTTCAGCTGCTAAATAGCCTTACAAAGTGGACGGAGCCCAGGTTAGCCTGAAACCAGGTGAAACAAGGAGACCCTATTTAAGGATGATGTGGGCGGAGCCAAGAGCTCCCTCGATAGAGACAAAGATGCAAGATGGCTTGTTCATTTGATGGAGTTAATGCAGGCAGACTGAAAAGATGATTATCAAACACAGCTGAAAAAAATATTGTCAGCTCTCTCTGAGGCAAAAAGAAGCTGGTGAACAGAGAAGGCCTCAGCAACACAACGAAAAGCCAAGGACTAAAACCCCATGGCACAGCTTTTGCCTAGAAGGGTTTGAACAATTCAAGCAACAGCCTGAACAGAACTGTGGCCAGCCCCAAAGACTGAGGCAGAGTGATTGAGTGGCTAATACAAACTCAGTAAGTTGGTCTACGGACAGCTGAGGCATTCCAGACAGAAGAAAGCCTCAAGCCTCATTTAAAGAGAAGCTGCCATAGTCATTTTACCCTAAAGGATCTACGTCTGAGATGTTCCTGAAAAAAAAAAAAGACTATTGACTAAGTGCCTTAAAGAATCTACTCCTGCCGGGCGGTGGTGGCGCACGCCTTTAATCCCAGCACTTGGGAGGCAGAGGCAGGCAGATCTTTGCGAGTTCGAGGCCAGCCTGGTCTACAAAGTGAGTCCAGGACAGTCAGGGCTACACAGAGAAACCCTGTCTCGAAAAACCAAAAAAAAAAAAAAAAAAAAAAAAAATCTACTCCTGAGGTGTTCCTGACGACTGAGGACCTATCCCAGAGACTGTATCCTTCTAAAAGATTAGGATTAGTTGCTAGATAATAGTTGTTACAATTATTATTATTATTATTTTTTTTTTTTTGTTTGGTTGGTTGGTTGGTTTTTCGAGACAGGGTTTCTCTGAATATCTCTGGCTGTCCTGGACTCGCTTTGTAGACCAGGCTGGCCTTGAACTCACAAAGATCCGCCTGCCTCTGCCTCCCAAGTGCTGGGATTAAAGGCGTGCGCCACCACCGCCCGGCTAGTTGTTACAATTATTAATAAGGTTAGTTGTTAGGTAATAGGGGTTTATAGTCATTCTTAGGGCTAGTAGTTAGGTAATAAGTGTTTATATTTGTTGTAAGTGCCTATAATTATTAATAAATATATTCGCTTAAAAGTTTTGTCAGCCGAAGCCGGGCAGTGGTGGCGCACGCCTTTAATCCCAGCACTTGGGAGGCAGAGGCAGGCGGATCTTTGCGAGTTCGAGGCCAGCCTGGTCTACAAAGTGAGTCCAGGACAGCCAGGGCTACACAGAGAAACCCTGTCTCGAAAAACCAACAAAAAAAAAAAAAAAAAAAAAAAAGTTTTGTCAGCCGGGCGTTGGTGGCGCACGCCTTTAATCCCAGCACTTGGGAGGCAGAGGTAGGCGGATCACTGTGAGTTCGAGGCCAGCCTGGTCTACAAAGTGAGTCTAGGACAGCCAGAGCTGTTATACAGAGAAACCCTGTCTCGAAAAACCAAAAAAAAAAAAAAAAGTTTTGTCTTTATTATGTCATATATCTCTCAGGATCACATGAACATCCTGATTCCTGGGGGAGTTTCTAACATTATAATTCCAAATACCACATCAAGATTTCCACCAGTTATGGTGGTGCACACCTTCAATCCCAGCACTCAGGAGGCAGAGAAAGGTGGCATCTTTGAGCTGCAGACAGCATGGTCTACATACCAAGTTCCTGGCCAACCAGGGTTATACAGTGAGACCCTGTCTTACAATATTGTTTACACTTACTCTGTCTTTGTCATGTAGCATATCAGCATACGAAGACCTTAAAAGATAAAACAGAAAAAATGAGTCAGAAATAAACAAATGCATGAACATATCAGCGTTCTCCCCTATAAGTGAAGTTCTCAGTTGGATGGAATAGTGTGCTGCCATCCATTTAAAAACATTTTTTTAAACGTTTATTACTTCAAGTTACATCTCTATCACAGTCCTCTCCCTCCACAAGTCCCAGTGTCACCCTTTCAACCTCTCCCCCTTCTCCCACCTATCCTATTCCTCCGGTGTGGGTGCCCTACATATCAGCCCCTTTCAGTTCAGGAGTCTTATGAGGGCTAAGAGCTTCCCCTTGCACTGGGGGCCTACATGGCAGCTGCACTAGGGCAAAGTGTCCCACTAACAGGTAACAAAGACTATGTTCCTGTTCCTTTCAGTCTGTTGGTTGTAGTATAGTTATCCTGTACTATATGGCTAAAATCATTATAAGTGAGTAGATGCCATGCGCATCCTTATGAGTCTGAGTTAGCTCACTCAGGATGAGCTTTCCTAGTTCCATCCATTTGGCAGCAAATTGCATGATTTCCTTGTTTCTAATGGCTGTAGTATTCCATTGTGTAAATGTACCACAGCTTTTTTATCCACGTCGGTTGAGGGACATCTGGGTTGTTTCCGGTTCTTAGCTATTACAAATAAATTAAAAACATTTCTAAATTTATTTTTATTTTTTTATCTTAGGTGTATTTGTTTTTTGCCTACATGTACATGTGGGTAATAAGGGTGTCAGATTTTGGAGTTAGACAGTTTTGCACTGCCATGTAGGTGCTGGCAATTGAACTCAGTTCTTTTGGAAGAGCACTCAGTGCTCTTAACCAGCGAGCCAGCCCTCCAGTCCCCATTTTAAAATATTTTAATATCCTGGTGTTGTATCTTAAGCATTTCAAGGCTGTGGAAAGAGAATGAGTTTGAGACAGACTGGATTATATAGCAAAAAAGTCTAAAAACAAAAACTTGGGCATGATATCACTCACCTTTATTCCTAGGACTTGGAAGGCAGAAGCATGTGGATCTCTGTGAGTTTGAGGCCAATATGGTCTATATAGTAAGACTTTGTCTCAAATAAATAAAAATTCTTTATTTGAGACAGGAAACATGCACCGTAGCACACATGTGAAGGTCAGAGGATAATTTTGTGGAAGTTGATGCTCTCCTACCAGCTGAGTTGCAAAGATCGAGCTCAGGTCTTATGGTTTGGCATCAAGTGTCTATACCCACTGAGCCATCTTGTCAGCCCCCATATTTATTTTAGAATGATCAGTTACCATCATTCTCTGCTATTACAAAAAAAAAAAAAAAAATCAGAGCAGATGTTCTGAGACCCAAAAATGCTCTAGTAGTTACCCTAGAGAAGTAACCATGCATCTAGAAGTCAAGGGACAATCTGCAGCAGTCAGTTCTTTCCTTCCCATTTACATGGGCCCTGGGATCAGGAACTCAGGTTAGCGTTGGTGGCAAACTCCTTTGACCCGCTGACCCATTGTACTGGCCCATCACAGTTAGCCTGGAATAGGGCCTATAACCAGGAATGCCCTAATCATAACACCTTAGAACAACCCCGTACATCCACACTAGAGAGGAATTGATAAATAACAACAGCTGCTATGTGTGTGAGGGTCACCACGCTCCGAAGTTCACCTCACATCAGGAGAAAACGACTGGCTAAACAGTGTGTGACGGGAAGGAAGTCACATCCATATTTTCTATTTCCCTCTGAACACCTATAGTCCTTCCTGTGCTTATTTTATCCCCCAAGCATAGGAGGGGCTGGGGCTGCCACTCAGTGATAAGAGTACTTACGTGCCCAGCAGGTTTTAAAGGAGGATGAGCATATAATCCACAGAACGCTCACTTTAATCTCTTTTGTCCCAGTGTACTGGTTAGTTTTTTATCTGTCTTGTTTTTGAGACAGGGTCTCAACTATGTTGCCCCTACTGGCCTGGAACTCAACACAGACCAGGGTGTCCTTGAACACAAGGAGATCTACCTGCCTCTGCCTCCCAAATGCTGAGATTAAAGGTCTGTGCCATAACCAGCTTGGACTGGTTAGTTTTAACTGCCAACTTGATACAACCTAGAAGCACCTGAAAAGGAAACCTGAATGAGGAATTACCTAGATTAGGTTGGACTATGGGTAGTCTGTGGTGCATAACTTGCCACAATTAGAATCACTGGAGTAGCTGCACCTAAAGAATTTTCCTCATTGCCCTGGATGAAGTGGGAAGAGGCACCTAACTCTGGGTGGAACCTTCTGGTAGCGGCCAGATGAAAAAGGTGTTTCAGAAGGAAGTTTCCCCACATCTGCTTGCTTGGCCTTCCCTCTTGCCAATGAGTCAGTTTGCTCTGCTGCTGCTTCCTTCTCTAACAGCAAAACCATTTCCAAGCTTTCATGGTGGAACAGGAACCAGTCACTCCCCAAGAACTTTCTGGGCTTCAGGTGTCACCCTAGGACTACTGAGGCACCCCACCTTATGGACTAAGTAACTACTGGTAATAGCCCCCCCCAGTGAGTGGCAGATAAGATAGTCTGGGAGTACTCTAACTTGTGAGGTACCCACAGTTGGGGTGCCTCTTCCCATCTCATCCAAGGCAATCAGGAAAATTCTTCAGGTGCAGCCACTCAAGTGATTCTAATTGTGGCAAGTTGACATTAAAACCAAGTGTAACAAGCACGCAGCCAGGCAATTCTGCGCCATCCACAGGTAACTGTCTCCGGTTTCCAGCCTACTCTCCTAGTACTGCTTTTTGCAAAAATAAGAAACACATTTCACCTTATTTCTGACATAAAGTGGTATGATTGTTCACTTGCTTTTCTCATGTAATATATTGCGAGATCACTCTACCAATGGAAATGAAATGAAAATAAAGAACCCCATTTCTGTCTTCCCAGCTGCATTGTATTCCTCTATACAGATACACCGCAGGTTTGCCTAATAACGTTGATGGACACACGTTATTTTCAATGTTTTGATATTTCTCACAATAAATCCAACCAAGCTAAGAATACAGAAAAACACATTTATTTGGTGTTAATTAGGATTGCAACCTAAGATAAATTCACACAGTGTTGAAAATGTGCCCCCTATCCACTTTGTATGCTGTATGAACATTCATGTGTGTATGGGTGCACAAGCACCTGTTTGTACAAGCATGTGAAAACTGAAGGAAAGTCTCCAGTCATCCTCTTGAATACTATCCACTTCCTTTGCGTCAGGATCTCACTAGAACTCACCAGTTAGACTAGACTTGCTAACCAGCAAGCCTTGGGGACCACCTGTCTCCACTTCCCCAGGGCTGATATTAGAAGCAGGTGTCATCAAACACATCTTTTGTTTTGGTTATTCTTTTGGTATCTCTGTGTAGCCCTGGCTGTCCTGGACTCACTCTGTAGACTGGCCTCAAACTAGTGATCCTCTTGCCTTCACCTCCTTTACCAAATCCTACCATTGTGTGACACAACTGATTTGTTTTGTTTTTAATGTGGATTGGAGGGGCTAGAGAGATGATTCAGCAGTTAAGAGCACTTGCTACTCTTGCAAAGGACCTGGGTTTAATTCCCAGTACCCATATGATGGGTTATAACCATCTCCAATTCTGGTTCCAAGAAATCTGATGACCTCTTCTGGCCTTTGAGGGCACCAGGCACCTACATACCTGTAAGTAAAACATTCACAAATAAAAGTAAATTTAAAGGGGTCGGGGGGCAGGGCATGATGTCACAAGCCTTTAATCCCAGTACTTGGTAGGCAGAAGAATCGGATCACTGTGAGTTCAAGGCCAGCCTGGTCAACATAGTGAATTCCAGGACAGTCACTGCTAAGCAGTGAAAGTCCATCTCAAAAAAACAAAACAAAACAAAAATCCAGGAGGTTCTGGAAACTAAAGTCCTACAACCCTTTTTACCAACCGACCTATGGACCCATAGCTACTACCTACTTTTTTTCCTTAAGGTTTATGTTAGGTGCTGGAGAGATGGCTCAACAGTTAAGAGAATTGGCTGCATTTCCAGAGGACCAGGTTTTTTTTTTTTTTTTTTTTAAGATTTATTTATTTATTATGTATACAGTGTTCTGTCTGCAGGTATATCTGCAGGCCAAAAGAGGGCACTAGATTTCCTTATGGATGGTTGTAAGCCACCATGTGGTTGCTGGGAATTGAACTCTGGACCTCTGGAAGAGAGTCAGTGCTCTTAACCTCTGAGCCATCTCTCCAGGCCCCAAGGACCAGGTTTTGATTCCCAGCACCCACACTGTGGCTCACAACTGTCTATCTCTAGTAGTAGGAGGATCCAACACCCTCTTCTGTCTCAAAAAAAAAAAAAAAACAATAATAAATAAAAGAGAAAAATCTCAGAATTTTTTTTTTTAAATTGTATGTGTATGGGTATACCTGTGAGTATAAGTGCCCACAGAGTCCAGAGGGGGCATCAGATCTTCTGGAGCTAGTTACTGTAGACTGAGCAGCCCACCTTCTTAAGTGCTGAGTCATCTCTCAGGTTCTTATCTACTTTTTTTTTTTTTTTTTGGTTTTTCGAGACAGGGTTTCTCTGTGTATCCTTGGCTGTCCTGGACTCACTTTGTAGACCAGGCTGGCCTCGAACTCACAAAGATCCGCCTGCCTCTGCCTCCCAAGTGCTGGGATTAAAGGCGTGCGCCACCACCGCCCGGCTTTCTTATCTACTTTTTAAAAGACATGTTCACTTACCAGTTTCCTGATTTTATCAGCCACTCAAATCTCACCACTCCAGTGACATAACTCACCCTCACCATCACCTGCTCAATGTGTTGCTAATGGTCATCAGCATTTATAGCGGCCTGACCCTAACAGTTACTCCATCTTTCTTTTTTTTTTTTTTTTGTTTCATTTTTTTTTAATAATTTATTTTTTATTTCTTCAAGTTACATCTCAATCACAATCCCCTCCCTATTCCCCCCTCCAGTCCTACCCTTCCACCCTCCTCCCCCTCAGCCCCACCATCCTCTTCCCTTCTTTTTTTTTTTTTTTTTTTAGTTTAAGGTATTTATTTTTCCCCCCAACAGCTCTCCCTTTCAGTACAAATAATGGTTCTTTTTCTTATAACTATAAATACAATACAAAACAACAGAAATAAATAGGCCACGATTATAAGAGTTATATGGCTTAGCATACATTCCCAATGTCCAGTCCATATGTATTTGGCACCTGACTTTAACATTCTACTATCTAACCATCTCCATGAGTTTAAAGTTCTATATCTAACTCAGCTTTCATACTAACTTGCCTCATAATTTTAAAAATATCTTCTTAGATCCAGAACACCCTCTTGATTCCTAAACAACTCAAAATTTAACTATGAGACTCTAGCTATCTATTCTTCAACCACCTCAGAGACCTGAGAGGGATAAATATATATGATTATATAGGAAGTGCAGGGCCTGCAGCTTCCAAAACTAAAAAATGACATACCAGTGGCTGCCTGGACAGTTCCCATTTTCTCTCCATACATTACAGCATCAATCTTCAGCCATTTGGCCCCATTTCTCTGACAGACATTGGTTGTAGAGCAGCAATTATGAAGGACTTACTTACCTTACATGTCATTTTGTTAGTTACTATGACAGTCTATCACAGTTATTTTCTAAGCTACTCAGAAATCAAGTTGCTAAGAGACAAGCAATATTTGCTTATCTAAATATAAGAGATAGATAGGGCATCTTCAAAAACCTCAAGAGATCTGCAGAATATGGCATTCAAAGATGTTTTCTTAACTTAAGATTTTTTGATATCGAGACATGTCAGCTCCTGACAGCACCCCCTATATTACTCCAAGTAGAAGATGAGCATCGAAGAATCTCCAGTGGGAGATGATTAAATTGGTGGTAAGCCATTTTCTTGGCAAGAAAAACCCCTTGCTTCAACTGTAGACAGACTTCTGTCCAAAAAGGACAAAACTTGGAAGCAGATAAGTCGACAGCCTAGCTCTACTCCATCTTTCTTAAACTTCCCTTCTCTTTCCAGCCTAAGGTCCCTTCTGGTTCTACTTCTGCCTCCAGCTGATTATGTGTTTTTACATTATTCCATAACTTCTTTCATTCAGATCCTGCAACTTCTCTCAATTTCAACTTTACCAAGTTCTGCAAATTCTGTGTCTCAAGACCCATGTTTCTTTCTACCAACTAGCATCACATGAACGTCCAAACCTTAACACCTCATGTCCCATTCTTCTAGTGATCCCTTCTACCAGGGAATGACATCTCCATTCACCTGGCACTCTAACCAGGAGAAATCTTGGTGATCTTGAGCTTTTCCTCTCTTACGCATACAGTGAGTTCCCAAACTCAAGCTCCTCCGAGCCATTTTCCCCCCTCTTATCTCCACTCCTTCTACTTTAGGGTTACAGTAACCACCCACCGTCCTCTCTCTCCAACCCATCTCCCAAGCTGCTTTCAGCAAGTGTTCTGTTCTTCTATTTAACATCTCAACTGCTCAGAAAGCAATCTCCAGAATCTTCTTCAAAATTAAATTAACATCGCTGAGCCCTACCCACCTGCAGCCAATTGAGAAGCAACCTTTGTTACCTGGCAATTTCCTGGTGATAATCATAGTGCTCATCCTCCTCCAGCCATTCCAGGGATCCCGTAGTTGGGTTGGCACGACCACAGAAGACCTTCATGGTGCCAACTTGTTCCTCAATGACTGAATAGAAACATGGCTTTGTCAATTTACTCCTTAGGAATAGATCTGAATATCAGAAACCTAATCAGTTATAATGCCTATGATGGAGGCAAGGGACAAAAAAAAAAAAAATCAAGAAACAAAAATGTCAAAGTCACCTTTTTTATTAGTGATAACACACCCTTCAATCTCAACTCTGGAGAGGCAGAGATAGATGGATCTCTGTTATATACAAAGTCAGCATGGTCTACGTAGCAAGTTCTAGGCCAACAAGAACTACAAAGTGATTGCTCAACTCAAAAATAAATATTAATCAGCATTTCGATCTTTCTAGCAAGAGTGATTTCATTTTATATACAGCATATACCATCAAAAACAATAATAAAAGCAAGATTGATAGTACATGTCTACAATCTCAGCACTTAGGAAGCTGAGGCAGAAGGATCTCAAGTTTGATGCCAGACTGGGCTACTGCAGTGAGACCTTGTCATAAAACAAGAACAAAACACAACGTGTTAGTGTTCGTCTTCGATTCTAGCACTAGAACGTCAGAGGCAGGAGGATTTCTATGAATTCCATGCCTGTCAAAGCTACACAATGAGAGAAAAATAAAATCACATAGTAAATATATAATGCTGTCTAGACATTTTGGCACTGTCAGGGAAGCACTGACATTCTTCAGGATTAAAAGTACCTCACAAGCTCATCCGGGTCCAGCTCCCCGTTGAAGGCAAGTAAGAGGGAAAAGCAAGCCAAGCAATGAGTTAACACAAGACAGCAAAAACGCACCAGTGGTTATTCTTCTTCACATTAGACACACTTATCTGTGAGGTCGCTAAGGTTTGCACTGGGGGGACTCCAGAGTTTTAATCAAAAGCTTGTCTATGTCGGGTACACAGGTTTACAGCACTGCTCTGGGCAAGAGTGTGTGGTTTCCAACTACTCAGAACACTAAGAAAGCCTATCCCGAATCAGAGACCGCTGAACAGCTCCGGGACCGAAGGTTGGAGGGGCGTAAAACCGAGGTCCGGGTTTGAGTGGCTGAAGCAAGGCCCTGGGTACTTAAGTCGTATGCCCCAGACGCTGCTCTGGGCTCGGCCACAGTCTAAAAAAGGGCAATCACCCAAGCGGACTACTGTGGAGAGGCAGACCTGTGCGCCAGGGTACTTAAACAACTCCACGTGGACTCTGGAAAAGTCCAGAAAAGTATACCTGGAACCAGGATATACCCACGCCAGAGCCCTACGCCAGAGCCCTAAAAATGAGGCTGAAAGGCTGGCTGCACCCAGGACCAGCCACAGCCCTACCTACCTTACCCTCACGCCCAACAGCTCACCCGTCGAGGTAGGCACTCTACCCGCCGCCAATGGCCGGGGCCATTTTGCCTCACCCACCATATGTGGGCAGGGCCTCAGTGCGTAAGCGTGACGGTCCACGCAGCACGGCCCTCTGCGGAACTGGAGATATCTCCCGTCGCACCCCGCGCCTTCCCACAGTACTCCGTCACAGCAGCTATGGAGGCCGGAAGGACTGCGGTGTTGCGCGTGAAGCGGAAGCGCAACGCAGAGCCCGCAGAGGCTTTGGTGCTGGCCTGTAAACGCCTCCGGAGCAGCGAGGTCGAGTCGTCTGCTCAGGAGACACCAGAGGATCAGGAGACAGCGGCGGAAAGTAACGTCTTCCAATTGGTTGCTACCGTGCGCTCCCAGGTATGAGAAGGGGATGAACTCCTTATGGAAGGGATCTTTGAACGCTGCCCATATACAAGCAATTGCTGAGGGAGTCATCCTTTTCCTGTCGCCCCTCAGGAGGAGCCAATCCAACAGCTTGTGCGAGCTGCCCTGCGCCCATCACGGAATAGCCAGCTGCGTATCCGCCGCGATCTTCGCGCCTCGGTTCGTGAGGTCCGTAAAGAGGGCCGCTACAGGGTAGTCTCCAGCCACCGATCCTCAGGGGCCACTAACAGTTTGGAGTCCCATAGTGTATCAGAAGCTGTCGGGGACGTAGGGTTCCAGTTGCTGGACCTGGTTCACGAGGAGGGAGACCCAGAGGCGGCTGCCACAGACTGCTGCAAAGTGAGTACTGTAAGTCTCTGCTCTGCTCCCAAAGGCAATTAAGTGACAGTTTACAGAAGCCGCGCGTGGTGCCTGTAATCCCAGCCCTCCGGAGGCAGAGGCAGTTGGATCTCTGTGAGTTCAAGGCCAACCTGGTCTACCAAGTGAGTCCAGGAAAGCCAAGTATACACAGAGAGACTCTGTCTCAAGAAACAAATAAAAATGTGTTAAACTTTTGTTCCTATTACAAATGAGGTAAATGTGGAAGGATTGATTTTAGCTCACAATTTCAAAGGTTTTGGTGCATGGACGGCCTGCTCAATTGCTATGGATCTGTATTGTAGCAGAATACTATACCAACAGGAGTATATAGTAGAACAGTCACCCTATAGTAGCCAGCAAGCAGATAAATAAGAATGCTAAAAAAAAAAGAAAAGAAAAGAAAACATTAAGCCTGGCGTGGTAGCGAACACCTTTAATCCCAGCACTTGGGAGGCAGAGGCAAGTGGATTGCTGTGAGTTCGAGGCCAGCCAGGACTACACAGTGAGACCCTGTCTTGAAAATTTTTTTGGGTTTTTCTAATTAATCATACTCCCAAGATTTAACCTAGATAAATAATTCATGAAAAGTAAACAGCTATGGCATTAACAAAAGATACTGTTGCTTTCCTGTTATTTTGTTATATACTTTGCTAAGTATTTGTTTGGGCTTTGCTTTGCAGTGCCTAGGGAGCAAACTTGGGGCAAGTGCTCTTGCACTGAGCTGTATCCCTAAATCTGTATTTTTGTTTAATTTATTTAGTCTTCACAAGTACTATGTATTAGATAACGTTTATCACTATTTTGCTTTTACTTTTTCAAAAATTTTTATTTTCATGCATTGTTTTTTCAAAGTAATGAGTTTTTCCATTAGGACATTTTTGTACATCTATACGGTCTTCTTTGATCACATCATTCCCTATACCCTTTTTGTACCCCTCCCTCCTGCTGACCCATTCTTCTTAATGAACCCTGGTTATTCTACTTTTATTACTATGGTCTTTGAGTGTGTTTGTTCCCATTAATTTACTTGAGATTGCTTATAGAAGTGTATGTAGACGAGGAGTTTCTAGCTGTGTTACCTGGGTTTTTCTATGCCTGTATTTGTTTTTTGTTGTTTTGTTTTTGAGACAAGGTCTCACTCTGTAGACCAGGCTAACTTTGAACTCAGAGATTTGCCTGCCTCTGCTTCTTGAACTGGGATTAAAGGCTTGCTCTGCTATACCTGGCTTTATATGTTTCATTTATAATGCTTGACCACATGCCTGCTTTCTAGAGAGGTGAATCACTTGATATGGAAGAAGACTTATAACAGTGCTTCCTGGGACTCGCCTACTTTCTAGAGAGGTGAATCACTTGATATGGAGGAAGACTTATAACAGTGCTTCCTGGGACTCGTTAAAGTGTTATCTATTGATACTGGTGTGTGTGCCTGGAACACTAGTAGTCACCAGCTGATTTGTGTGCTTTCTAAAAGTTGTGTTGGTAATTAAATATTGCATAAACTGATGACACTGGAGTCTTTTTTTTTAGACTTACTTATTTTATGTGTGGGTGCTTCATCTGCATGAACATCTGCAACCAGAAGAGGGCATCAGATCACAGTTGTAGGTGGTTGTGAGCCACCATTGGTTGTTAGGAATTGAACTCAGGACCTCTGGAAGAGCAGCCAGTGCTCTTAACCACTGAGCCATCTCACCAGCCCGACACTGGAGTCTCTTATGAGGTGGTCAATGAAAAGCAAGCATAGTACTTTGGAAAGAGCACATAATCTTAAGTTGTGGAGACATTGTTACCAAAGGTAGTTGTTCTCAACCTTCCTATGTTGTGATCCTTTAAAACAGTTCCTCTTGTAGTGACCCCCCCAGACATAAAATTATTTCATTGCTACTTCATAACTATAGTTTTGCTACTGTTATGAATCATAATGCAAATATCTGATATGTGGCTACCCCCCTAGGGGGCATTACTCAGGGTTCAGAATGGCTGACTTAGAAGCAAAACAGCTGTGAAAGAAAGAAGGCATGGTAAAGCTACATATAGTCTTTGCATTCCATAGGTTAGAGGTGACTAAGCTTTGCATTACTGTGAGGAAGCAAAAATCTAGTAACATGGGTATCCACATGTGAGTTTGTTTTTCCTAGGAGAGTTAATTTGTGCCTGTAGTCAGTGGACCAGAGCAAGTGGTAATATAACTGAAAATATGAATAAGCATATATGCAAACATTAAAAATATTTTTCCTGCCAGGCATGGTGGTGCACACCTTTAATCCTAGCACTTGGGAGGCAGAGGCAGGTGGATCTCTGAGTTCAAGGCCAGCCTGGTCTACAAAGTGAGTCCAGGACAGTCAATTGCACCCAGAGAAACCCTGCCTCAAAAAAACCCAAAACTAAAATATATATATAATATATACATATATTCCCCCCCAGGGCTGGTGAGATTGTTCAGCAGGTAAAGGTGCAACATGAGTTCAATACCCTAGGACCACATGTGCACATGCCATACACATCCATGTAGTTTTTTTTTTTTTTTTTTTTTTTTTTTAAAGATTTATTTATTGTGTATACAGTGTTCTGTCTGCAGGTATATCTGCAGGCCAGAAGAGGGCACCAGATTTCATTATGGATGGTTGTGAGCCACCATGTGGTTGCTGGGAATTGAACTCATGACCTCTGGAAGAGCAGCCAGTGCTCTTAACCGCTGAGCCATCTCTCCAGCCCACATCCATGTAGTTTTAGTTCTAGTTTTCTTTCTGTTGCTGTGAAACATTTTGAACAAAAGTAACAGGGTTTAGAAAAGGCAGGAATGCCCGGAATGGTGGTGCACACCTTTAATCCCAGCACTCGCGAGGCAGAGGCAGGTGGATCTCTGTGAGTTAGAGGCCAGCCTGGTCTCCAAAGTGAATCCAAGACAGCCTGGGCTCTGTTAAACAGAGAAACCCTATCTCAGAAAACCAGAAAAAATAAAAAGAAAGAAAGAAAAGGCAGGAACTTGAAGTAGAAACCATGGAAAATTCTTCCTTTGTTGTTATTGTTTTGTTTTTTTTGAGATGCAGTCTCACTATGTAGCTCTAGTTGTCCTGGAACTCACTATGTAGACTAGGCCGGCCTTAAACTCCAAGAGATCTGTGTGCCTCTGCCTCCTGAGTGCTGGGATTAAAGGCCAATTGTAATTTTTAATTAATTTTCCTACAACATGTGGTGGCTCAGTGCCTGTGACCCGAACACTTCGGAAGCCGAGGCAAAATTCCCATGAGTTTGAGGCCAGTCTGGGCTACATAGTTCAGGCCAGTAACAAAAGTTATGAGAACAATGCTCATGAAAAATCACAGCAACCTAAAAGTAAACCAGGAGTTTCGGGATATAGATTGGTGATAAAGCATTTTGTCGAGTTTACATAACACCTTCAAGTCAAATTTCAACACTAGAGAAAAAAAAAATCACTGTTTACTCACAACTTGAAAATAACTAGAGGGAAGCTGGTTAATTTACTCTGAATATAAAAATATTTGGCACTTTTGCTAGTCTTAGAAACTTAATGAGTACATAGTTTACTGGGCTGGGGTGAAGACCTATGAGTTGGAGCCAGAATTCTCCAAATTCTCCTTATAAAGAGCTTTGAGGGTGGGCTGGAAAGCACTAAGTGCTCTTTGCGAGGACCTGGATTCAATTTCCAGCACTCACATGGCAGTTCACAACCATATGCAACTCAGGTCCAAGGGGACCCAATACTTCTGACCTCCGAGGGCACCACACATATATGGTGTGTGTATACATACATATAGGCAAAACACTCATATACATTAAACAAGAAAAAAAGACTTGAGGAGCAAAAGCCTATACAGTCTCTGGGGCAGGTCCTCAGTCGCCAGGAACACAGTCTCTGGGGTAGACCCTTTAATGCACTTAGCAGTCTTTATTCTGGAATATCTCAGACACAGGTTCGTCAGGGTAAATTGGCTATCGATGTCTCACCTTAAATAAGGCTTGAGGCGTTCTTCTCTGGGGGAGACCTCAGCTGTCTGTAGGCCAACTTACTTCCTGCGTATCAGCAACTCTACCGCTCTGCCTCAGTCTTTAAAGCTGGCCACAGTTCCATTCAGGCCACTGTTCGGACAGGTCAAACCCCTCTAGGCAAAAGCTGAGCCACAGGGTTTAGTCCTTGGCCTTTTGCTGTCTTGCTGAGGCTTTCTCTGCTCACCAGCTTCTTTCTGCCTCAGGAAGATCTGGCCATCAGTTAGTTCACCAGCACTTTCTTCAGCAGTACCCACTAGCATCGGAGCTCTCTAGTATGGGGGCCTTAGCATGACCTCTCCGGGCTCATCCACTTGTCCTTAAATAGGATCACTCCTTGTTCCACCTGCTTCAGCTTAATTTGGGCTCTGCCCACTTAGCAGCTGAAAACGATGCCAGGTCATAAAGTCTTTGCTTGTTTCACCTGGCTTTAACCTTTTTTTTCAGTCCTAGAGACTCCCCTCGTTCCACGTGACTTCATCCATAAACTGATAAGCTAATTGCTCACAGCCAAGTTTATCTTCATTCCCCTGATTAAGAGACTGTATCAGAAACCTAGATATTTACTACATCTAATTTATATTATTCTAACTCCCTACAAAATCCTTTGTGACAGTAGAGCAATGGAAAATTTCCCTTGATTTATATGTGACAGCAACCTCCCTCTGTGGGCTTTGGTCATGGAACATTCCTACTTATGTATGGTAGCTGGTTTCAGCCATGTGGTTTTCTGTGATTAACTTGTTTAGAGGGGCTATCTGTAGCATTTCCCAGCAGCTTCACACTGACCTGCATTCCTGGGGTCCCGTAGACAATGGAAAATATCTTAGCCTGGACAAGCTCTTCTTTGTAGCAGAGATTATAGGTTAGTCTCTTCTTTATTAAATATAGGATGTATCACTCAAGATGAGCCAGATGACAGATTTTAATAGGTTTTACCAGAAGACCTATGTGGGCCTATGGATCCCAAAGGAAGAACATAATAGCAAAGAAAACTGAAAAAAGACCTGTAGAAGCAAGTAGAAAGAAACTATGAGTGTTTGGGGATAAGAATCTTGAATACTGCCTGCAATCCCAGTATTTGGGAAGGAGGGGCAGGCAGATCTCGGAATTTAAGGCCTGGTCATATAGCAAGTTCCTGGCCAGCCATTGCTACATAGTAAAACCCTGTCTCAAAACAAAACACCATCTTGAACACAGCATAAAAAATAACAGGTCTTGGGACTGGAGAGATGGCTCTGAAGTTAAGAGCACTGGCTGCTCTTCCAGAGGTCCTGAGTTCAATTCTCAGCAACCACATGGTGGCTCAAAACCATCTATAATGAGATCTGGTGCCCTCTTCTTCTGGCCTGCAAGCATACATGCAGACAGAACACTGTATACATAATTAATAAATAAATCTTAAAAAAGAAAAAAAGGTCTTCATTTACCCAATATTTAGAATCCTTAGAAAGAATCCTTATCTCTGTCATCTGGTCTCTTTATAGACATCTGATCCAGATGTGATCCTCTGCAACTCCGTGGAGTTGATTCGTGAGAGACTGACTGTATCTGAAGATGGATCGCAGGTAGAACACCGAGAAGAACCAAAGCACAGTGATGAATATGTATATGACATTTACTATATGGAGATGGCCCCTCCAGGGTGGATTGAGAACATCCTGTCTGTGCAGCCCTACAGCCAGGAGTGCGAGCTGGTAAGTGGGTCCAAGAGGAAAAGGGCAAATAGCCAGGTACTTTGACTACCTGGACCCCATTCTTTGTTTTCATTTGTATTTTAAATTTTTATTTAGTGTGTATACATACCATGGTGTGTGTGTGGAAATCAGAAGAGTTTGTTTGGTTTTTTCACCATGTGGGCTCCTGGGATCAGGCTTGGTGACAAGCACCTTTAACCAGTAAGTCATCTTGTTGTAGTTTTGTTGAGACATTGGGGTCTCATAAAGCCCAATGAGTGTATTCCTTGAAGCAGGGCATCTCACTGAAACCAGAGCTCGCCAATTGCAACTATTCTAACTAGACAGCTTACCCCAATGATTCTTGTCTCTGCCTCCCATGTGCTGGGATCTCAGACAGGCTACTTAACCCACCCAGTGTTTACATGGGTTCTGGATATGCTCATACAGCAAGTACTTTATCCACTGAACCCTTTTTATTTTTGTGAAGGCTATCACTAGTCTAGGCAGACCTTGTACTTAGCATGTAGCCAAAGCTTTTAACATGTGGCAATCTGAATTGCCCTCAGCTTCCCCAATATTGGGATTACAAGCATGTACCACCTAGCTGAGGACTCCTCTCTTGATAAACATTGTTCTAGTTCTTGTTTTAGCTTAGCAACAAAACAAACAAACAAAAAAAAACCCTCTATTATAAATCCTTTGTAGAAACCCTGATTTAGCTGGGCATGGTGGCACACGCCTTTAATCCCAGCACTGAGGAGGCAGGAGCAGGCAGATCTCTATCAGTTCATGGCTAGCCTGTTCTACAAAGTGAGTCCAGGACAGCCAGGCATACACAAAGAAACCTTGTCTCGAAAAATCAAGAAACCCTGGTTTAATACACCATATGTGTTGGACTACCTACACAGGAAGTTTTGTTCATAATGAATCTTGAGACAATAAAACCAGACAACATGAATAAGAACAAATATTTTTATGGGTGTTTTGCCTACATGAATATCTGCACATCACTTGCATGCTGGTGCCAGAAAAGGCCAAAAGAGTGTTAGATCTTTTGGAAATAGAGTTACAGATGATTGTAAGTTATCATGTAGGTGTGTTGGGAATTGAACCCAGGTCCTCTTCAAAAACAAAGTTCTTAATCGCTGAGTCATTTCTTTAGCCCCCAGGAACAGAAAAATTCTAAATTAAAAAAAAAAAAAAAAAAAGCCAGGCATACTGGTATACACCTTTATAAAGCAAAGGCAGCCAGGTCTCTGTGAGACCATCTTGATATACACAGCAAGCTCCAGGCTTGCCAGGGCTACATAATTAGTCTCTGAAAATGTTGAGAGGTTTGTTTTGTTTTTTAGTTTATGTATGTGCATGAGTCTTCTATGTATCTGTTTGCCTGAGTAGATGTGCATGTATCCGTGGGTACCCTCAAAGTCCACTATTTCCACCTTACACCACTATGTGGTCTCTGGTCCTCCTTTCCTGTACCACTTACCCTGAGGTTTTTTATCCTATCCTTTGGCACTACCCACAGTCATAAACTCACTCTTCTACATGACAGTCCTTAATGGCATTGGGATGTGTTATCTGCTGCTAGACTCTGGAGTGGGTCTAGGCTATTGTAACCCCTCCATACCTTACCCTAAAATTACCTAGTCTCTTGTAAAGCAGAGTCAGACAAACTCCTAGTCTGCCATTTTCACATGGTACCTTTACTTGAATCTCAAGATGATATGCCAATAACTTCCCATAAGGAGCATAACTTAGGAGGTTTTGGACTTAAACTCATGTGTCTGTTGAGATGTTCAGGTGAATGATGATGAGCAACCAGAAGATATTTATGAAGATGAAGATGATGAAAACAGTGAAAATAATTGGCGCAATGAGTACCCAGATGAAGAAAGCAGTGATGGAGATGAAGATTCCAGAGGTGGGTAGAACCCAGGTGGAGTGGGACTTATAGGAGTCAAGATTGAGGCAAAGGTACAGAGTTAATTGATGGGTATGGTTGCATATGGCTGGCTTTCCCTCTCTTTACAGGGGAACTGCTGGGGAAAGTATTAACAGGGTTGGAGAGATGGCTCAATGGCTAAGAGCACTGTTCTCATACAAGATATGGATTCTGTTCCCAGTACTGACATGGCAGCTCATAACCATCAATTCCATTCGATTCCAGGGAACCTGACTCCCTCTTCTGACCTCTGTGGGCACCATGCATATGTGTGCACATACATACATTCAGGAAAAACACTCATAAATACATTTTAAAAATAAATAAGAAAACTGGATGTGATAGTACACGCCTTTAGTTCCAGCACTTGGGAGGCAGAGGCAAGCGGATATCTGAGTTTGAGCCCAGCCTGGTATACAAACTGAGTTCATCCAGGGCTACAAAATGAAACCCTTTCTCAGAACAAAACAAAAAAAGTATTAAATCAGCCAGCAAGTTTGGCAATGTGAGTTGTGTCATCAGAATCCTCTGTGGAAAGAAAAATAGTCTGTCACCTGACCACCACACATGTGCACATAACACATACACACAAACAAATTTTTTTTGGGGGGGGGGGGTTCAAGACAAGGTTTCTCTGTGTAGCCCTGGCTGTCCCAGAACTCACTTTATAGGCTGGCCTCAAACCCTTAGATCCACCTGCCTCCCATGTGCTGGAATTAAAGGTGTGTGCCACCAAGCCTGGCTTAAGTTTAATTTTTAAAAAGTGATAAAGTATTAACATGAATGTTGTAGGACGCCCCCATCATCTCAGCACTCTGATGGCTGAGGTGGCAGAGCAGTGAGTTCTAGACAAACCTTGAAAGTTAGGGGTAGGCAAATGACCAAGAAAAAGCTCTGACCTCTGGACATTTGGCTGCCAAGCTTGATGACACAAGTTTGATCCCCAGCACCCACATAATGAAGGAAAGAACTGACTCCTGGAAGTTGTCTTCTGATTTCCACACATGCACCCCTCACCACCAACAAAATAAATATGTTTGTTTGTTTGCGCCACCACCACCCAGCTTAAATATAAGTTCTTTATCATAAATTTTATGAGAAAGTATTTTATAATAGAGAATAAAATCCTTATCTCCTTGTAGGCTCTGATGAATACAACAGTCTCAGTGAAGAAGAAAGAGGCTGCAGGCCATTGGTCTGGAACAAGTACCCTTTGGATGTACAGAAGGAGTTTGGCTATGACCCCAATGATCTGGATTCAGATTGATGGTCTACTGGTATTCATGAGATTCTTCTTCCATAAGCCCTTGAGTATGTGACTACAGAGTCATCATCTTAGAATTCCTAACTGAATATGTGGGAGAAAAACTACACCCTAGCACAGTGAAGACTTCCACTTATACTGATAAGTGAAGCCAACCAAGCATGCTAGCTCATGCCTGTAATTCCAGCATTGGTGAGTCTGGCAGCCAAGAAGGCACTGAAAATGCAAGGTCAGCCTAGACTACACAACAGTAAATTCTGGGCCAGCCTGGGCAAAAGAATAAGATAAGTGATCTTACTATCTGGAAAATAAATGGTGTGAAACCTCCTGCCCAGGTGGTTTTTCTGTCATTTTACTTCTATGCTCAAGCCTAAAGGAGCTGGTGGGAGGAGGAAACAGCCTCCAGTGAAGCCTGTTCCTTTTGATGGAGATCATCTTTGTAAAGACGCCCCCCCCCACCCCTGCCCCTCTGAGCTATGGACCCTGATAATGGTTGTAAAGACTGTTCTCATCTTTTGGCAGTGGTGCCAACCAAACAGTAGGTATGAATAAATATGAAACTCTTCAATAAAGACTAACTTTTTATATGGAAACAAGCAAAACAAGTATTTTTTTTTTTTTTTTTTTTTTTGGTTTTTCAAGACTGGGTTTCTCTGTAGCCCTGGCTGTCCTGGACTCACTTTGTAGACCAGGCTGGCCTCAAACTCACAGAGATCCATCTAGTCATTCTTTCACTTTGTTTATTTTATAAGCCTTTACCTATATGGTAGTTCCTATCTACAAGAAGTTACTAAATTGAGCCAGGCGTGGTGGTGCACGCCTTTAATCCCAGTCCTTGGGAGGCAAAGGCAGGCGGATCACTGAGTTCAAGCCCAGCCTGGTCTACAAAGCAAGTCCAGGACAGCCAGAGCTACTGTTACCCAGAGAAACCCTGTCTCGAAAAACCAAAAAAAAAAAAAAAAAGTTACTAAATGAATTTGTCACAGTGACCTAATTTATGTACTTAAGTGGTTATTGCATCTAATCAAACCAATAAAACTACCCCAGTTACTCTATTCTGAGTAAAAACAAACAATTCAGTGTTTCAAGTGATAGTCAGCAATGTGGTATCTAACACCAATCATCTTGACCTGTAGGCATACAAGCAGGACTAAAATCCTATTTGCCACTACAATATGCTCACTGATGTACATGTGCTCATTAAATTATGCTAACATTAAAGGGCTGACAACTTCACAGACTGAACGTACTACAGAAGGAGAACAAACTGTGCCACTGCAAATGGGATTAGCACACCAGGAGATGGATTCAAAGAGACAAAGACTTGGTGGGAAGAATCCACCATGAAGTTTGAGTGCTGTAGGAAGTCTGGCTTCTTTCCCATGGAAAGGGCTCCTGGGGGGAGCTGTGTTCAGCTCAGAAGAAAAAAATGCTGTCATAGTCAGGTGATGAGAATAACAGGCTCACTAAGCATGATCACCTTGAATGTGAGATCCCTGTTTCTCCCAGAAAAGACTGAAGGGCAGCAAATCCCTGGGATTAACCTGTTAAGGAACAAAGACCACTAAAACCAGGCTCACTCACTGCTTAAAAGCTTAGCTCTTAACAGAGCCTTGGAATGGGTACCAGCTTGCCTTGGGTATGAATCATGTCTGTTATGGTTTAGGCATGTCAGTCTTTGCATAAAACACCTTATCAGACAGGAATTTATAAATCCCCAGCCCATGACAGTAGGATGTTACTCGAAAGCTCTCACAGATGCATGCTCAGAACCAAAGGCAACTGTGATCATACTACCCTAGGTCTTTATTGAACAAATAGATAACCAAAATTACTCCTGTGCATTTTGGGCCAGTTTGGTAAACAAAAAGGATCAGAAGAAGGGGAGACTGCCTTATAGTTATTATCTGTATTCACAAATTTCAAAACTTGAAGATGAAATGTCCATGGGTGATGCCAAAACAGCAGGTTCTTCCGTGTCCAAGATGACAATGTTTAAGGACATCCCAAGATGGTTATAGAATCCAACGTAGATATACTGCCCACAAAGATTCAAGCCTCAACTTGAAGCCTAGCCTGATCACCAGAATTAGCGGTTTCTACCCATTTTCAGGAGCCAGATTGAGGTTGAAGCTGTTTTCTCTCCTCAGTCTTCATCCATCTTCACAGGGAGAAAACAGCAGATGCACAAGTACCACACACTTTCTGAGACTTCAATCACCAGCCCTTGGACAAGAGGAGGCAAGCAAACAGGTGCACTGTCCCATGACCCAAGATGGTTCAGAGTGTGAACAAAGCCTGGTGTCCCTGTGGTTTTCAGAAAGTTAATGACCACTTCCAGCACCAGAGTGGGCTTGCATGAGTCTAGACACAGCAAACCTTCACACAGGCCCTTAAAGAGGACAAGCTATTTGATGACTTGAATCCACGAGACGTTCTCCAAGTCCACTGACAACTGAAAGATTAGGTGATCTACCTGAATTCCAGACCCCTTAAAGTTCATACCAGAAATACAAAAATATATTTTCTATCTGCTAGAACAGAGACCTAAGGTCTTAATACAACAAAGGATTATCCTGATTCAAAATGCAGTATTCCTAGACTTCTGACTCATGAACTTGCTCATCTGTCCTTGCTAGATCTCCAAGCCAGATGATAGTAACATGTGAATTATCCACATATGTAACAGGTACATGATGACACAGGATCCTGTTATATAGCCCAGAGTGACTACCTGGAACTTACTATGTAGCCTAAGCTAGCCTCAAATTCAAACTCCTACCTCACCATGCCAAGTATTCAGATTACAGTTATGCATCACCAGGCCAGTTAAGGTACTTTTTTTTTTTAATTCATTTATTGCATCCTGTAGACAAATGATCGCTAATAGTTTGCTACAACTGGTGTCCCAGATTAAATTATCAATAAATAATGAAATACAGGAGTTGTAATTTGGTGACGGTATTGGCTTGTCCAGGTAGTAGCGTGATGCTCCACTCAGCTGGAGTGGTGAGGTTTTTTCTCAACCCTTGTTTCAAGGGCTCCACAGCACCATGGATTCAGCTAGGAAGGGCACAATGAAGTGGCCAAGTAAATTCCTTTATGAGCCAAAAGCTCACCTTCTTGCCTAAGGAATCTGACCATACTGCTAATATGATCTGAGCAAAGTCAATCAGACAGGCAGTGCCTCCTCAAGGAGATGGATACTCTTACACAATGAGATCCCAAGGATACCCCAACATTCAAATGAGAAATCCTCAACAGGAGGACTTTCATGCCTACACCCTGAAAAGTCTTCCATCAAGCTTATTGTTTGCTTGAACATGAAGTTCCAGAGCAGGGAGTGATGTTCCCCTTGTGGAATTCAGGAAAAGAGGCACACATTGATCCCATGTCAGTTAGAGTGTTGCTGCTCATGCTACCCAACAAACAAAAAAGGGAATACAACGCTTTCCCTAAGAATTTTGAGTCACAGGAAGAAATGATAGCATTTTGGGTCTCTAAAAATCCAGTAGCTGGACTTGATCAGAGGAAAACTTCCCATGAACGAGCCCCACTGTGGACTCCTGGTTTAAATGCAAATAACTGTGAATCATGAGCCATAGTTGTCAACCTAACATTCTTTGCCCACTACAACTTACCAACAGAGCTGCACCTACCCACCTGAAATTAAAACTAAATCAGTCCCCCCACCCAATCTTCCCTGCCACTGAAGTCCCCACTGAAGATAGCTGGCCTGATCAGTATCTTCCCATAGCTTACCAATGAGAGAGCATTGGCCCTGAGTCCCCTTACAGAATGTGGGCCAACAAGCTCCTTTAATTCAGAAGGGTTAAGTAATTGGTCTTTGGTGGCTGTGGTCACAGCCTTCTGGGCTTCAGGGAATGTCATCTCTGGCTTCTAGTCAGTTTTCCTTTCAACATTTTTCTCTTCAGCTACATCTAGCTCAGTCAAGACGCAAAAGCAAAGCTTCTGGGTTACTCTGGTGACAGTAGCTAAATGAAAATAAGAAGCACAGGATTTAGCACACATACTTTACTACAGCTCCAATTTGAATAGCAGAAGGCTAAGAGCATATCTGTGACTCCTGCCCACCTGTCCCTTAAGCATACCAAACCTGGCCTTGTCTGTCCTTTACAACCAACAAGCCTCTCTATTCCATACCCAGCCTTCTCTTCCCAGATGTGGGAATCCTGTAATCCTAGAACTTGAAAGGTAAAGGCAGGAGGATGAGGAAGGAGTTCAGCATCATCCTCAGCTACACAGTTCAAGACTAGCCTGGATTACACAAAACCCTGTCTCAAAAATTACAACAAGCCCAACAACACCAAAAAAACAGTGCTTTAACCCTAGAATGGAACACAAAAAATATGAGGGGCAGCCAGGTTTTATCCTCTTGCCATAAGTAAGGCAGAAGAGTTGGTGTCCTCTGCATGTACCTGAGCATAAGCACCTGCCAGTGAACAATAGGGGGCAAAGAAACACTCACCCAGAACATTCTTAATAAAGAGTGGCCTCCGGGACTCTGGCAGGTAAACACCCAGGAAGTAGACAGGAACCCCAGAGAGGGCAATCCCAATGCCAATGAGGGAATTGATGGTGTCGCTGAAGAGGGGTACGGCCACCAGAAACAAGGAACATACGCAGAAAACGATGGGAAAAAAGAGGCTCAGCTGAAATAGAGGTAAGTGAGGTTTAGTAGGGTGGGATGAAAGAATACAGCCTGATCAAAAGGCACTTTAAGAAGAGGACCTGGGGCTGGAGAGATGGCTTAGTGGTTAAAAGCACTGTCTGCTTTTTCAGAAGACCTGGGTTCAATTCCTAGCACCCACATGGCAGATCACAACTATTTGTAACTACAGTTCCAGATGATCTGCCACCCTTGCAGATATGCAGGCAGAACACCAATGCACATAAAAATAAATCTTAAAAAAAAATTAAATAATTAAGGACCCACCCCTGGTAGTGTGCATGAGTTGTGCTCGCTGAGCCCTCCTTAGCTACTACAAAGTTAGTTCCAAGCTAATCTGGACTACATGAGGCCTATCGTATTTAAAAAAAAAAAAAAAAGGTGCTGACCTTAAGAGGTCGAGGCCAGTCAGGCTCTTTCCAGCGAAGGTAGAGCTGTCCAACAACAGACAAGCCCACAAAGAACCAGTAGCTGAAACTGAAGTAGTTGATGAGCAGGAAAACATCCTTCACAATAAGGTAGATCAGTGTCATGGTGCACTGTGGGGCAGGAGGTGGAGAAAAGCAGTGAGTATCGTTATTTCCAGCCATACCAGGAGACTCCACCATCCAGCAGTCTGTCAGGTCGGAAATAGCTTTACCAGATTTTCTGTGACTTGTTGGAAAGATTGGTCCATTACCCACATTAACCTTCAAGGCATCATTTCCACCTCTTCCCAAGCACTTTGATTAGTAAGGTAGATTCTTCTTCCTTTCGGATGGCAGAAAGGAAGACCCTTAACATACCAACCACAATGGGAATTACACTGTTAACCTAGTGTTCTTTAGGTCTTTAGGCCGGGGGTCCAAATACCAGGCAAGTGAATGGAAGAAGTGCCTCCAGAGCCATCATAGTGACCTGGAGCTTTTGAAAGGGAGATCAGCAAAGTGGATCCAAACACTGTGAGAGAGGGTAACTACTTGTCTTCTGTATGAAAGAATCCTACTGGATGGGGTTTCAAGGCCTAAGCTTTCTAAGGTTAGACTTGCTTAAACTTAAAAAATAGACAATTTCCCCACCTGTCTTTTCACCCTGACTTATCAACACAGGATTTTTTTTAAAGTCCTTCTGAGCAGGGTGTGGTGGCACACGCCTTTAATCCCAGCATTTGGGAGACAGAGGCAGGCGGATCTCTGTGAGTTCAAGGCCAGCCTGGTCTACAGAATGAGTCCAGGACAGCCATGATTTGTTACACAAAGAAACCCTATCTCAAAAAACAAAAACAAACAAGCCGTTCTGAAACAATATAAGGGAAGTTGAGGCAAGAAGGATATGATGTTAGAAGGCCTTGTCTGGGCAGAGGAAAATGAATAAGTAGTGGGCTAAGAGTATGGAACGGTGATAGAATGCCTTCCTAACTTATATGCGACCCTGGGTTCTATCCCAAACATTACAGAGAAGATAATGAACTGTGCTTCAAATCTTGGATCAAAGCCTAAATATAGTAGTGTAAATTAGGAGTCCTGCACAAACCTGCCCAAGCCCTCAATCTCCCAGCAGAGCTTACATTGAACAATAAAGCAGGCACAGGTGTAAAGCGCTCAATGTGGATCATGGATAGAAGGTTCGGGAGGTGGCCCTCACGAGAGCCCACAAAAAACAACCTGTAAGGGTAAGAAATATGTCAGCTGCCTTTTATTCAGATCCTCAGACAAACTAAGCTCAGAGCCCCACGGGGAAAAAAAAAAACAGGACATCCTCACAGGCTGCACATACACTCAGCTATTACTCACACTACCCACTATTAACTATTAACACTCGCCACTATGCAGGAACCCTCACCCGCCATTACCCATTCACCACTGCAGGGCCTTAGCAATGAAATTCACTATCACTAACACTCCCATTTCTGAACCAGCTACTTCACCAACATCCCACAGATGCTGTGCATTTCCACCATCTGATGGCATTCCCCATCCCACCAGGGGTTACCCCTATTCTACCATTGTACAAATTTTCAGCTACCAAAATGGCCCTTTTTTAAAAACAAGGTCTCTATGTAGGTCTAGTTGGATTCAAACTTGATGAGATCCTCCTGTTTCAGCTGGGATTACATAGCCCTTCTTTTAAAAAGCCATCATGGGGGTTGGAGAGGTAGTGCGCAGTTAAGAGCATGTACTACTCTCCCACAGGCGCTCCTGCAACTAGAATTACAAAATGGTTGTGAACTGCCATGTGGTTGCTAAGAACAGTTTATTATCAGAAAAGCCAAAATACCTTGATGAAGCAAAGATGGACGCATTTAGTCCCCCAAAGCAGGACAGAGCAACGGCAATGGGGATGCTCCAGCTGAACATGCCAAATGTCTGGTCAGCAAATGTCTGAAGGCAGAACAAAGGGGATACTCAATACAGGACAGAGTTTTGTAGCCCTCCTGTTATCTGTGATCTCTGAACAAAGATAGTCTATGATAAACTGCCCACCCTCACTCTGCCCTATCTAGACCCATCCCTCACACTGTAGAGCTAGAGTAGCTACAGAAAAAGACTAGACCATTCAGCTAAGTGCCAAGTGATATTCATGAGATGAGAAACATGAGCAAATGAGGAACCCCCAAGAGACTCACCACAGCCACAGCATCACTCTCCTGGACATCCTGAATGTTCAGCACTGTGTAATAGGCCACATTGGTCAGGATGTAGATGAGTGTCACAACTGGCATAGAGATCCCAATGGCCAAGGGCAAATTCCTGTTAGGACAAGTGAATAAGACTACCTAGAACCAACCTCCCTAAGAATGAAAACTCATCCAGCACCCACTGGAATGTTCCTAACATTTAACAGTTCGCTGGCTGTCAGGCCTTTGAGATGGTTTCTCTTCCCCATGTGCCTCTATGGTGGGTAGGCATCCCATGTTCCTGGGCACTTTCCACTGAGGAAGAAGAGCACTTTCCCTGAGGAGGAGCTCATGATTAGTTGTTTATTATACCACCTTTTTTGGTTTTGTTTTGTTTTGTTTTCCCAAGACAGGGTTTCCTTGCTTAATAACCCTGGCTTGTCCTGGACTCGCTTCGTAGACCAGGTTGGCCCCGGAACTCACAGAGATCCATCTGCCTCTGTCTCCCAAGTTCTGGAATTAAAGGCTGCATCACCATGCTTTATAAAGGATATAAGATAACCTTTCTGTATCTATGATCTGAGGATATAAACAAGGAGCAATATCCTCTGGAAATTAGAGGTTAGGCTGGGGTCCTGGTAGGCCAGAGACAGTCTCAGCCCCATAGAGAAAAGTTCTGCCACCTCAGCTGGGTCTGCTGCTGCCCACTAAAGACCTCTCCTCTAGGTAGGACCCTGGGTGTTCTCCAAGGGAACATGAAGGTGAGAGCCAAGGGTTTTCCCACATTCACTCACCCCCATCTTAGCCCCCAACCCTAAACGGAGAAGGGGAGCAGGGAGAAGAAGAGGGGATGAGAGGTAGATGGAGGAGGTATGGGAGAAGGGCAACTGTGCCCACCATCAGCAGGAGTTCCAGCCAAGATGGAAAGTGTGATCTCGCCTTTACCTTTCTGGGTTTTTGATTTCTTCTGTTACAAAATTAAGGGTGTCCCAACCTGAGTAAGAGAAGAGGGCAGAGTACAGGGCAAGAGAGAGGTTTCCCACACTCCACAAGGAACCCTCAAAGGCGTCCTGAAAGTGCTCAGTGTGTCCTGTGGGGTAAAGGTGGGTGGGAGAGCAGGTAAAAGGAAGAAAAGGGAGGAAGAAAGATGGAAGGAATATGGAGAAGATAAAGTATAGAAAAATGAAATGAAAGAGAAGGAAAAAAAACGGGGCAGGGGAAGAAAAAAAAAACATCATTTAATACCAAAAGAACAACAACCAGAAACTCCCTGTACTTTACCACCCACCTACTACTCCCTCAGGTTAAGTTTTCCTCAGTGATCAAGGAAACAAAAAGCATGCCTAGCTGCACTCTAAAGAAACATCTCTTTTCTTTTCCTTTCTTGCTTCCTTCCTTCCTTTCTTTTTTTTTTTTTTTTTAAAGACAGGGTTTCTCTGTGCAGCCCTGGCTGTTCTGGACTCACTCTGTAGACCAGGCTGACCTCAAACTCAGAGATCCGCCTGCCTCTGCCTCCCGAGTGCTGGGATTAAAGAAAGGCATATGCAACCACACCTGGCTGGAACATTTCCTTCAAGGCCCTAAGGAATTTCCATTTCCTCCAAGTGACCTCAATTCTTCTTCCCATTTTGATATCACTAGTCATTTTACACAAAAGGAGTAATTTCTACTGACAATCAGACCTTCCGGCAGCAGGCCTTGGCTCAGATCACTGCACAACTGTCTCCGTTTTTATGTTTTATTTGCACTCTGTTTTTATCATCCTATTTGCAGTGGGTGTAGTGTGGTTGTCTGGGACAGGAAATCTGGGGCTATAGAGTAACTGAGGTCTTATCTCTTAAAGGGCCAACCCCACCCTTCAGGGCACCAACCCAAGCCAAAGCAATTGTCACCCTCCCTGCAGGCCTCTGAAGATTGTAGATTAAAAGCCTACCTAACTGCTCAGGACAGACAACCAGACAGCACTGAGGTTTTTTTAGAGTTGTTTTGGTTTTGGTTTTTCTTTTTTTTTTTTTTTGGTTTTTCGAGACAGGGTTTCTCTGTGTAGCCCTGGCTGTCCTGAACTCGCTTTGTAGACCAAGCTGGCCTCGAACTCACAGAGATCTGCCTGCCTCTGCCTCCCCATAGCTGGGATTAAAGGCGTGAGCCACTACGCCCGGCTGGTTTTGGTTTTTCGAGACAGGGTTTCTCTGTGTAGCTAGCCATGGCTGTCCTGGACTCACTTTGTAGACCAGGCTGGCCTTCAATAGTCAGCCTTCTAGGGTACTTGTCATTACCCCCTGCAGAAAGCCTAGACATAGGGTAGAAAGAAGGCTCAATAGCCAACCACTTGTAATTCCAGCTCCAAGGAGATCTGACATCCTCTTCTGGCCTCCACAGGACCCACACACATGTGGCATATTCACACAGACACACATAAATAAAAAAATATTAAAAAAAAAAGCTCACACCCAGATCTCAATGTGGCAAAAAAGGTGTAGGTGTGCAGCAAGAGCCTCCAGGGGTATCAGTCACTGCCCACAGCAGTGGCTCTCTAAAGCACACATTTTGGAGGAGGATTACTCAACAGCCCAATTTTACTCTAAGATGTTCCTGAGGCTCCATGGACATCTAGATGCCTGGCTATAGTTATTGGCACTACTGCACAAAGTTCCTGGACTAGCTAGAATTGTCTAGTGCACTTCAGAAAAGCACAGCTTTGGCTGGGGGAAACACTCATCTAGCATGCACGTAGACTAGGACCAGACACACACAAGAAGAACTTTTTTAATTTTCAGTTTCAAACCAATAATTCTGAAGCAAAGGGCTCAGCTCCCTAGGTGTAAATACAGCCATGTTTACGGACTGATAACATAGGGAACTGGCTATTAAATGAGGAAGATATCCTTTGCTAAAAACCTTTCACAATATTCTGGGAAGCCCATTAACATCAGTCTGCTCTGATCCCAGAATGAAAAGCTTTCAAGAGCCAATATGTAGATGAACACGGTACATGATTTTAATTCCAGCACTTGGAAAGCTGCAGCAAGAGAATCAAATATTAAAGACAACTGGGCTATGTGGTAAATTACAGGGCAGCCCAAAATATACTTCAAGATATCATTAAAAAACTGGGTATGGTGGCTCACGCCTTTAATCCCAGCACTCAAGAGGCAGAGGCAGGTGGAATAGATCCCTGTGAGTTCAAGGCCAGCCTGATCTACAAAGCCAGTCCAGGACAGCCAGAACTGTTATACAGAAAAACCCTGTCTCCAAAAACAAAAAACAAAATAAAACAAACAAAAAACCCACTCACTGCTTGGTAATTACATACTACAATCAGGAGCCAGTAATCTAGCCCCCCTAGATAACTTCTATGAATGACCCAATGATACTCCAAGTTCCAAGAACTTTGCTAAAGAAGCCCGAGGAGATACTGACATGACATGTCCAGCTGGCCAAGCCAGCCTGGCTGACAAAGCCCAGGAAGAGATTCCTAACCATCTCTCACATTCACTGAAGATACTCTAGACGGTACTCAAAATGTGCTGAGAGATGAAGCTAGCTGAGTTCCCATATCCTCCTTGGGAGCCAAAGAGACTTCAGGAGACATTTACCCTTCTTCCCACCTCAGCCCCTCTTACCCTGGCACAGTTTAACAAGGCCCATGACGATAATGGCAATGAGTGCCAGGACCTTGGCATACGTGAATGTGTCTTGTACTCGTGTGCCCCACTTGACGTAGGCACAGTTCACAAATGTCAGCAGACCTAGAAGGAAAACCATAGTATCACTGGCAGGCTTGAGCTGAGCGCACAAGACTCCAACCTCTCTATAGAAAGCATTCTTCTGCCTAAGTTAGAGGAACAATGGACCAGTGAAAACTGGAACAGGTAAACAGGAGGACCAGCACACAGGCCAGCTCAGGACATGAATGCCCTACACTGTATCCAAAGATACTAGGGCATGAATGAACACATGTATTCACTAAACTGCCAGAACCATTTCTGGAACTGTTCCTTAGCACCAAGAACAGTTGGCCTCATCTCACCCACTCTTCCCCAACCAGACTCTCAAGGTGCCAAATGATAGAGGCACAAGACTTGTCCATGGTCACATCACACAATAGAAACAAAAAGGACCCATTAACAAATGAGATAAAATTGAATACTGACAACCAGTCACCTAATGTTCTATGTGTGTATGTGTTATATATGTGCCATTTTCACAGGCATCTTCACTATCAGTTCTCACAAACCTCCAAATAGATGTCTCTTCCCCATCTTATACATGAGGAAAGGCTGAGAGAGCCTTTCATTCACAAGCTTGCATTCCCAAGTCTAAATGATCTCCCTAACCCCATTCCAATGCAAACCTGCTAACTCTAAGCAAACCCCATGAAGCATGAGCCTTCCTGAGAGCTTCTTAGGCTCAGTACTGCTACCTTTGAGATACATGCTCATGTACCTCAATAATATCTATGCCCAGTAGATTACTAATGGTTGTGAACTATTAGTTGATTGAGGTTTAACCACTGAGAGAACTCTGTTCCTGCAAAAGAAGGACAATTTGATCTAGGAGAGAACACGAGAGCAATTATCCAAGGGCTTCTACAGCAAGAAGGAACATAGTAACACCTCTAAGTTAACAGCCAGTTCCCTGGAGCTTTTTCAGAAAGGTGGACCTTCCTCTACTCAAAAGAAGAGTGACATTGGGCATGGTGGCGCACGCCCTTAATCCCAGCACTTGGGAGGCAGAGACAGGCAGATCTCTATGAGTTCAAGGCCAGCCTGGTGTACAGAGTGAGTTCCAGGACAGTCAGGGATGTTACGCAGGGAAACCACAAAAAAAAAAAAAAAAAAAAAAAAAAGAGTGTCCAGGAACAGCTGTGAAAATGACCACATGTGATAGAACAGCCTCCACGGTGTTCCAAGAGCTTCACTTAATGTTTCCAAATAGGGCTGGAGAGTTGGCTCAGTAGTTAAGAGCACAGGCTGCTTGCAGAGGAACTGGGTTCAATTCCCAGCACCCAAATGGTAATTAACAACCACCTAAAAATCTAGTTCCAATGCCATTTTGCTGACCTCCATGGTAACCAGATACACATATACTAGCAAATTTTATACATAAAATTAAAATAAATATATTTTTAAAACATGCTTCCAAATAGTACAGGTGCCCACCAGTCACTCATATAAGGTAGGGACACAATGAGGATACAATGGCTAAAGTAGGTTGGTGGGAGAGGAATGTGTGCTGCTGAAAATTCACAGGGATCAACTGCTGATCAGAGTTCTCTCTTTGGCTAAGCCTGAATCAGATAACATATGTAGGTAATAGCCACCAGTAAACCACAGGCACCAAAACAATACATTAAGGCTTTGGGGGAGGGGTTCAAGACAAGGTTTCTCTGTGTAACAACCCCTGGATATCCTGGACTCACTCTGTACATTTTGAGGTACATGTCCATGTGCTTCTAAGGGCTTGTTCTCTTTCCCCTATCAGACTTGCTCAAGGCAAACAATGGATCCAAATCTGGGCCTGTAAATTCTCTCTCCCTGAATACCAAGAGAGTGAGTCTCTCTAAAAGCAACAAGGTACTCTAAAAGTCTAGAACTACACCAAGTCAAAGACCATAGAAACCCTGACTAAAAGCAGAACAGAAACCATAAACAGAAGAAACCAGGACTACAAAAGAAGAATGAACTTGTGAGAAAAAGACCAAAGTACAAAGAAATGCACAGAAACGGAAAGAAAAGACAAAGACAGGGGACAAAGATGAGGGAGATACAGAGAAAAGGGGACATGGGAGGGAGACCAAAATTGGACACCAAGGAAGAGACACAAAAGCCTAGCTGGGCTCACTGAGTATACTTCCCACTCCTCAGCCCATATCCCAGGTATATTAGTGCTGGCATACTCAGTCTTGCTCCTCCTCTTCCTCCCTCTACCCTTCTGCAGACTTCTTGCAGGCGTGTTCCTTTCAACACACAATCAACACAGCCTGCAGGAGTCAATGACTTTATTAAAAAAATGAGTGAAGGCATGCCTCAGGAAGTCCCAGCAGGGCCCATTCCAAAGGCTAGCACTAAGGCACCTGGTCAGTAAAACTGAGAAAAAGACTAAAGGGCTGGAGAGGAAGGAAGACTTTTTCTATGATATATTTTTTTCTTTTTTTGGTTTTTCGAGACAGGGTTTCTCTGTGTAACAGCCTGGCTGTCCTGAACTCACTTTGTAGACAGGCTGACCTTGAACTCACAGAGATCCACCTGCCTCTACCTCCCAGTGCTGGGATTAAAGGTATGCGCCACCACACCCAGCAATATATTCTTTTATTCACCAAGCACATATGCTTCTTTCTCGACTAGTTAATGAGCTACAACACACCAGAGAGAGCAGGCCAGTAGGGTGAAGTGAGTCAAATGCCTAGGGCACAAAATCTAAGGAACACTTCCCTCCTGAGGAAATCAAGTACAGGAATCCCAGAGTGAGTATATCCTCATAGGCTGGCCCCAGGTACCTAGCTTGCCTCATGCTCTCAATCCTGCCAAAGAACACAGTCTTCCAAGCAGAAGCCAAACTCCTTGACTGCTTGGCTGCTTCTAATTAGTAAACAAAATTTTACCACAGACCCATACACTATATGCCTCCCAAGATCTCCCAGCCCCACCCAGCTCACCAGACTGAGCCTGGAGGCCAGGTGCTCAGTCTCTGGTGCTACTCAAACCTCTAAGCCTTCCTTCTTCTGATCATATTTCCATGCTAGACCAATTTCCAAGCCAAGGCCAATGAGCATGGACCTATACGACAGTCTCCAAGGCTCTCTGAGAGCTTATTTTTAGTTTGTCCTAGTGATTCTAGGAACTGAACACAACACATTCTGCATTGCTATCCAGATGTTCCACCACTGAGCTGAGCGTAACCCTTCTGGGAGCTTGTTACTGAAATCTGACTGTAGATTCACACCAAACAGCAAGACAAATTCCCAAAGTCACTTTGTGGCAGACTGCTTGTCACCTTCCAGAATTCCCCCTTCCCCGTTCTCCTTAATAAAAGCTTTAGCTGAAGTCATGGCAACCCCAGGCACTTCCCAGCCTTTCTCACAGATTAGCCACTTAGATTTTCCCTAAGGATGTGAACAGATGTTTTAGGTCAGGCTTCAGGAAGTATCTCTGAAGGGCAAAGTGTGCCTTTCTTTGTTCTAGTAAGCTACGTGCAAACAAACAGTTGGAGCTAAAGGGCCACTGTAGGCCATGGCAAGAAACCACAGACTGAGGCTCACAAGGCAGAACAGTGAGAAAGGAAGAAGCATGCTCCCCACAGCTGCTACCAGGCCACCTTGTGCTCTTACTTAACAAGAGAAATAAATGTCTGTCAGGTCCAAGGAAATCTAAAATTTTGAGCCTGTGACTATGATAATAGTAGCCAGTGCTTTACCAGGTCTAGATTAATAGTTTATCAGAACTCCATTAATTAATATGCTGAAACTCTGAACTTTAGAAGTCTTAGCAACATGTATCATCTTTTAGTCTTATTTTTCACATACCTTAAACCACTTCCTTAGAGCCTCACAACTTACATTTAAATACTTTAAACTACTTCCTTACAATGTCACAATGTCAGTGTTTCAGCCATGCTGCTTTGAGTGTTCTGCTGTATGTTGAAACACAAACAGTGTGTGTGACACATGCACTCATGGACTGAATTGAGCCTCTCATACTTTCTTCCCTTGACAAGGAGCAGGGCTAGGAACTGGGGTTGGAGACTACCTCCCAAATCCTCACAAAAAAAGGTTGGGTGTTCCTAAGGAGCATTTATGGAGAGGGAAGAATAATTCCCTATAACAACACAAATCTAAACCAGACCTGGTGGCTGCACTAGTCTGTCATCCTAGCATTTGGAAGGTAGAGGTAGGAGGATTACAAGTTCAAGGGTAGGAAAGTGAGATGGTTCAGCAAGTAACAGTACTTGCCATTAAGATTGACAAACTGGGGCCGGGCGTGCTGGCACACACCTTTAATCCCAGCACTCGGGAAGCAGAGGCAGGCGGATGTATCTCTGTGAGTTCAAGGCCAACCTGGTCTACAAAGTGAGTCCAGGACAGCCAGGACTATTACACAGAAAAAACCCTGTCTCCAAAAACAAAAACAAACAAACAAACAAAAAAAGATTGACAAGATCCCTAGAACCCACGTAGTGGAAGGAAAAACCAGACTCCTAAAAGTTATCTTTTGACCTCCACAGATGGGCAGGTCCCTGTACATGAGCACTCTCTCTCTCTCTCTCTCCCCTCCCTCTGTCTGTCTCAATCAATAAATCAATGTAACTTTTTAAGTATTAAATAAATTTAAAATCTGGCGTGGTGGCCCATGCCTTTAATCCCAGTGCTCTGGAGGCAGAGCTGGATCTCTGTGAGTTGGAAGGCAGCCTGGTCTACCAAGTGAGTCCAGGACAGCCAAGGCTTATTACACAGAGAAAACCTGTCTTGGGGGACTGTGGAGGGGGCGGGGAGTTCAAAGTCATCATAGACTACATGATGAGCTCAAAGTTAGCTGGGGATACATAATGCCAGAGGGAGGGAAGGAAGGAGATAGGAAGGAAAGAAGGAAGGGAGGGAGAGAGGGAAGGGGGCAGAGAAATAGCTCAGTGGATAAAAGCACTTGCTGCTGCCAGGCATGGTGGTACAGGCCTTTAATCCCAGCTCTCCTAGCACAGAGGCAGAGGATGCAGGTGGATCTCTGGGAGTTCAAGGCCAGCCTGGTCTACAGAGTGAGTTCCAGGACAGCCATGGCCACACAGAGAAACTCTGGGGTGGGGGGGTGGGGTTGCGGAGAAGCACTTGCTGCCAAGCCTAAGGACCTGAGTTGATGTTTGATCCTCAGAACTCTCAGTGGAAAGAGAGAACCTACTCTTCTGCTGTCTTCTAATTTCCACACAAATGTCAGGATATGGACATGTGTGTGTACACACACACAAATTTTTGTAATTAAAAAATTACAGTGGTGTTGCACACCGTTAGTCCCAGCACTAGGAGGCAGAGGTAGGTGGATCTCTGTGAGTTTGAGGCCAGCCTGATCTACAGATCAAGCTCTAGGACAGCCAAGACTACACAGAGAAACCCCGAGAAACACAGAAACGTCTTGAAAAATGAAAATAATAATAAAAATAAATTCTAAAATAATTTTAAAGTTTTTCAAAAAAAGAAACATTATTTTGTCTAATGTGGTTTTACACAACTATAATCCCAGCACTTGGGAGACTGAGGCAGGAGGAGATCCAGTTTGAGGCCAGCCTGGCATATACAATGAAAACTTGTCTCAAGCAAATGAAACAAAAAGAAAAAAAAGCCCTTATTCATTTACATTTTGTTAAGTTGTCAATAGCCCCTAAGTTTGCTGGTTTGAGTCAGCAGCCTGAAACTCCACCAAGATCACAGAGCACATCTTTAGGATAGTTTCCTATCTGCAACACTACTGACATGGTGAGCCAGTAAGACTATATCCTGTTTGGCAGGGTGTTCAAAGTCACTCCTAGCCTCTACCCAATAGATAACAGCACCCCTACTCCCCAATAACTGTATCCCAGAAATATCTCTGGATACTACCAAATGGCACCTTTTTTGCCAAACTAGCATCCCACTGAGAATCACAACTTTCAGATAGTAAGTGAAATTCCCACTACTACCACCACCAATTACTTAGATTTCCCTGCTAAATGTAACCTGAGAGGCAGATGGAAAGACAATGGCTGAAGCAGCAATACTTTCAGGGGTCAACCAAGCAAAAGGGAAGGCTAGAGATGGCACAGTAGGACTTGCTGCCCTTCCAAAGGACCTGAGTTTGGTTCTCAGCATGCATGGTAAACAGCTTACAACTTCCCCAGCTCCAAAGGATCCAATCCTATTCTGGCCTCTGGGGGCACTAGCATATATGTGACTCTCTCTCTCTCTCTCTCTCACACACACACACACACACACACACACACACACACACACACACACACACTCAAATAAAAAACAAAGAAAACAAAAACAGCAACATGTAGCCAAGAATAGCAGTACTCAATGCCAGCAATAAGGGGGCAGAGGCAAGCAGAGCTCTGTGAAGTTCAGGCCAGCTTAGTCTACATAGTAAATTGCAGGCCAGCGAGGGTATCAATGAGACCCTATCTCAAAAAACAAAAACAAACAAACAAAGCGACACAGCAGAGCATAGTAGCACACACCTTTAATCCCAGCACTCTGGAGGCAGAGACAGGCGGATCTCTGTGAGTTCAAGGCCAGCCTGGTCTACAAAGTGAGTTCAGGACAGCCACAGATACACAGAGAAACCCTGTCTCAAAAAGACGAAAGGAAGGAAGGAAGGAAGGAGGGAGGGAAGGAGAGAGGGAGGGAGGGAGGGAGGGAGGGAGGGAGGGAGGGAGGGAG
>CAJQZJ010000896.1:2130301-2209158 GCA_907164525.1 Lophiomys imhausi | reverse complement strand
AAAAAAAAAAAAAAAAAAAAAGACACCAAAAGGCCAAGGACTGGACCCTGTGGCTCAGCTTATGCCTGGAGGGGTTTGATCTGTCCGATCAGTGGCCTAGGGGAAACTGTGCCTGGCTTTAAGGACTGAGGCAGAGCAGCTGAGTTCCTGATTCAAAAGAAGTAAGTTGGCCTGCAGATGGCTGGGGTCTCCCACAGAGAAGAAAGCATGAAGCCTTATTTAAGGTGAGACTGCAATAACCAACTTACCCTGACGAACCTGCATCTGAGAGATCCAGAAAAAGGACTGCTAAGTGCGTTAAAGAATCTACAACAAAGACTGTGTTCCTGACGACTGAGGACCTTCCCCAGAGACTGTATCATTATAAAAGGTTAGAAAAATAATTATCAATATGTTTAGTGGATAGGTTAAAGGGGTTGTAGGAATTTATAGGATTAATAGTTAAGAAATTGTTGGTGTTTGTTATAAGTGAATTTAGTAATAAATAAATAAGTGTTAAATAATAATTTAAAAGATCGGTTACAGATGTGGACCACTATACCTGCCTAAATGTGGTCTTTTTTTTTTTTTTAAACATTTATTTATTTATTTATTATGTATACAGTATTTGCTCTACATATATGCCCGGGCAGAAGATCTCAATGTAGATGGCTGTGAGCCACTATGTGGTTGCTGGGAATTGAACTCAGGACCTCTGGAAGAACAGCCAGTGCTCTTAACCTCTGAGCCACCTCTTCAGCCCCTAAATGTGGTCTTTAAAGATCTCAGCAAGGCCAGAGACTGTGTAGTGAAAGCCTATTATAAAGAGAGCTGAGAAAAGAAAAAGGACACCGAGCTGAGTCCCACCTTCCTTCCTCTTCCCAAGGTTATCTATTTACCCTGTCTCAAGGAATATGGAAAGGAAAACTTTTATTGTTTGCCCTTAAGAAAGCCCTTGGAAACAGGAGGCATGGCACACTGTACAGTCGTTTATTTTATAACTTCAAGGTATTCTTGATCTATTTTTAAAATTATCAATAAACTATATATACAGCCAACGCTTTTTTTTGTAAACAGAGAAAAAGAACAGAATATGATTAAGTACTTCTGGCAGCACAATGCTAAGAAACACAAGATTAGGGGCTAGCCAAGGCTGGCTAAATTCATAGCAATCTTCTCTCATTTCCATCATTTCACACTGAATAACCTTTTCTCCACCCCTAAAGGAAAGGAAAATAAATAAATAGGAATCCCTGGGATCTCTCCTGCTCTGCTGTCAAAAACCTAAATGCAGGGTGGAAGCTAGCTTCCTCTCAGTGGCCCCAGGCAAGGTCTCAGCTCTGACTTGTTCTCTGAGGTAAGTTACAAATAGTGATGTTGACACCATTCAAAACACCTGACCCTCCAAGAGGGGGAAAAAACCCACTTGGTAAGACAAATACAAGACATGTACCAATCTGTCTCAGAGTAGGGAACAGAAATATGGGACAGCTAAGAATAAGAGGAGCCTAAGGAAGCCGGGCGGTGGTGGCGCACGCCTTTAATCCCAGCACTTGGGAGGCAGAGGCAGGCGGATCTTTGTGAGTTCGAGGCCAGCCTGGTCTACAAAGCGAGTCCAGGACAGCCAGAGATATTCAGAGAAACCCTGTCTCAAAAAACCAAAAAAAAAAAAAAAAAAAAAGAGGAGCCTAAGGCCCCAAAAGCCATGAACAGATTCAAACTTCTCCCATCCCCACTCTTTATGCTCTTTATGCTTACTTATCTCTCAAAACTAAGTAAGTGATAAAATTATTTTTTCAAAAGGTATGATGCCTCACACCTTCCCTACTCCCCAAAGAGCAAAATATAACATTCAGGTATCAGGTACCCACACAAATAACATAGGACCCCATACTGCCACATATACTCCCTGCCCCACCCCCATACTTACATATGCAGGCAGCAGCAAGGAGCCGGCAGGGCACATATGGAGGATCACAGGTGGGGAAGGAGGGCTTGATGATATAGTTGGCGAAGGTGATGGCGATGATGGCCTGACTGGTAGGCTCAACAATTAGAAGTGAGACCCACAGACGAATAAAAGCAATGAAGCCCCCAAAGGCCTCTAGAATATATGCATAGCTGGCCCCTGACTTGGTAATAGTGGTCCCCAGTTCTGCATAACAAAGGGCACCCACAACAGAGAAGAGCCCACCAATGACCCACACAATTAGTGACAACCCATAGGAAGCAGTATATTTTAGAACACCCTTGGGTGAGACAAAGATCCCTGAGCCAATCATGTTGCCCACCACCAGGCTGACCCCGTTCAGCAAGGAGATCTCCTTCTTCAGCTGCATAGTTTCTGGAGACCCTTGAGATGGTGAGCTGGCATCTTCTTTTACAGTGTGCTGGTTGGCCTTGGGGAGAAGATGGTAGGTGGGTGTGGGGCTCCCAAGCTCCCTGGCTTCCATGGTAAATAAAGGGTTCCTGTACACCTGTGTTTACTGTGGGCTGGCAAAACAAAACAAAACAAAAGCCAAATATGTAAGTCTAGGGTAGGAACTAGTGTAACTCTCTAGCTTAGACAGATTTCCCTGCCCAACACTTGCTTAGGGAGAGCATGCAACACACACAGCACAACAAGCCTGTCTCAGTTTCAATCGTAAGACACAGGGAAGTGGAGGTTGGCAATATCCAGTGCTCCTAAGAAAGACAACATGAGCACTCAGTCCCAACCTAATGGCGATTTCCAACAAGGGAGCTGTTATACTGAGCATAGAGGTCAGCAAAACTGTTTTTGTCCACAGTAGACTCTCCTTAGTTTTGCTCAATTCTATTTGTTTGTTTGAGACAAAGTCTGCCTATATACCCGCTGGCTGTACTGGATCTCACTATTAAGACCAAGCAGACCTGAAACTCAAGTGATAGAATTAAAAGCATTAAAACCTACCAACCTGTCATTCAGAGAAAATCAGAGTACCTGTAGCACATAGCACTCACAAGCCTGAAAGACTAGTGAGACCATAGTGAAAGACAAGAAAGACCTCTGTCCCTAGAGGTATTGCAGATGAGACTGCTATGTCACATGTGCATCAGTAGGGGGCAGAGAGGAGAGAGGCTGAATAGTAGCCTAACATTCCCGGAAAAAAAAAAAAAAAAAAAAAAAAACAAGGTGGATATACCAACACCACTTTGCCACCATGGAGTAGCTTGTAATGACTACCAGACCAGTATCAGGCAAACACCAGATGGGCTCCCAGGACAGGAAATAAACCAGAAACTAGAAGAACTCTGCCTGGTCCTGGATGTGGGGGTTGTGGGTGAGCCAGCCCTAAGGGAGTGAGTATGGGAGAGCCACCCCTGCCTTTTGTCTGCTATCTGGTGGTGTTGGCTAGGGAGAGATGCCATCCCCTCCCTTTTGCCCTCACCACCATTGGCTGACAGGAGACCTGGCCCACAAGGGGTCACAAGAGCAGGAGAGCTGTCCCTGCCCCTCACATGCTGCAGCACTCAGGAGAGCAGGCCCTGCACCTTTCCATAGTAGAATTGGCCTTGCAAGTGGGGGTTGCAGGTCCAGAACCAGGGCTTTGAGTTGGCCCACTGCAACATCTACCCCATAGATGAACTGCTGGAGTGCAAGAAGAAGTCGGTTCCACAACCCAGAACTGAAGTGCCTCCATGACACAGGACAGTTACAGCATATCTGAGAGGAGTTCCAGTGAGTTTCCAGTACTGATGGAGTAGCAGAAACCAGGGGCCTCATAGCAGACCAAGAAGTCATTATAATGAACTTTGCAAACAGAATATGTGGACAAAGGGGAATATTGTGGGACATACTGAGATACACTGCAGCTTCCACAATGAGCTATTATTTATTATGCTGGGACAGATTGCAAGGGTAGAAGGTGGGAGATGGGAAGGAACAGGGTGCATGATGTGAAATTCACAAAATAAAATTTTTTTTCAATTAAAAAAAAAAAAGACTAGAAAGACCATACCAGGCAATCCTGCCACTTGACTACATAAACAGGGGTTTCTACAGGATTCAGCCACATGTGAAAAGTTCTGCAGTCACATGGAAGGAAGGTTTTAGAAGATGCTAAGAAAAGAGTATGTCATCACTAACACAGTTTGGTGTGGTGGTATACACATATAATTCCAACATTCAGAAGACTGAGCCAGGAACATCCTGAGTTCCAAGCCACATGGTGGCCCACACCTTTAATCTCAGCACCAGGGAGGCAGAGACAAGTAGATCTCTGAGTTGGAAGCCAGTCTGATCTACAGAGTGAGGAGAGTGAGTTCCAGGATAGCCAGGACAATACAGAGGAACCCTGTCTAAAAAAAAAACAAAACAAACAAACAGTATTCCATTATTGCCTCATGAAAACATATTCAAATATCACCATGTATACAACACCCACCTTATTCCCCATATTACTTGCTTGCTGATTCAACACCTTTCTTTTCTCAATTATCAGAAGAGATTATAAGAGAAGGAAAAAGGGACATCCAGGGGCCATCCTAACTTGGAGCTAACGTGTCATTGGCTTATCCCATTTCCTCTTCTGCATGCTCCTCCTTAATTAATATCTGAGGCTACAAAGAAATTCTCCCAAAATAATTCCTAACCAAAGCCATAGCCTCCTCTTAGTTACAGGACAAACACTTGAAAATATCTTAAAGAGATGGCAAGTGTGTATACATACATGCACTCACTCTTTGGGTCAGAGTTGGGCAAACCCAGAAGAAAGTGGGTTCTACATTACCTTACCTGAGAAGGTTCTGTCAAAAAAACAAGAACTTCCTGACTCTACCCAGACTGGCCTCTCCCTTCCTCAATTCCTGTGCTGGTCAGGAATCAGAATCTACCTGGCCTTTGGGAATAGGAATGCCGTGGATCACATAATTACCACACAGGAGGCAGTCCTTAAAGGTCACAGGGATAACTTCTAGAGTTAAGAATGGGATCGGAGGGCAAGAGAGATGGCTCAGTGGTTAAGAGCACTGGCTGTTCTTCCAAAGGACCCAGGTTCAAATCCTAGCACCCATGTGGCTGGGTGTGGTGGCCCAACAGGTGAATCTCTGTGAGTTCAATGCCAGCCTGGTCTACAGAATGGGTTCTAGAATAGCGAGGGCTGTCACACAGAGAAACCCTGTCTCAAAAACCCTAAGAAAAAAAGAATGGGATTAGCTTTCCAAAACTCTCCTGCTCAACAAAGATCAGGTAGGGTGGCATGCACCTATAATTCCAGAACTTAAGAGGCTGAGGCAAGGGATATTGGGTTCAAAGTCAGTATGGACTACACAGTGAGACCCTGTCCATTAGGGCAGAAAAAAGAATGGGGGTGGGGTGCAGCTAGAGGACAGAAGAGGAAAATAAAATACAATTAGATCCTGCTTTCATAGGCCCCACAGCAAAAGAATCAAAGTCATTTGTGAGTGAAAAGTTCTCAGGGGAAACTTGTATCTCCACAGACCCACAAAATCCTTCTCTTACTTGTCCCAATCCCCTTCCAAGATTCTGGACCTGGGCCCAGTTAAAAAACTTCTCTGGGGCATGAGAAATCTCTCGAAGTCCAGCAGAGTGGCCCCAGCCTACCTCTACTTTAATAAGTCTAGACTTTTCAGAAAGCACTTCTCATTCTTGGCACTAAGCTATGCAGGTTTCCCTATGCAAGCATGTGGAAACACATTCGTTTCACATCTCTATCAAGTGAGTCTAGGTTTCCATGGTAACAAATCCAGTAAACAGCTAGGAGTCACTCTCATGTAAGAATGAAGTACAAAGAGACCTTCAGGGTACCTTTTCTACCTAACTCAACACATAACACAGATAGGCAGAAAAGCCTGGTCCTAGAGACCACTCCAGTCTTCTCTATTCCATCGAAACTTAGCTGAGAGTGAGGGTTACCAAGTATTCCTTTTACACAACCTGGCACTAGTGTATCTGATACTCTAAACTCCCCAGTGACTTGTTCTGGATGGATGTGCTACAATCAGTCACAGCCCTCAAAGACCTCTAGCCTAGAATCTTGGTCTGAATGAAGGACAAGCAGTCCTTTAGGAAGAACTCCTCTCTCCTTCAGTCAAGGAGAAAGTTCTTCATTCAAAAACCAAACCAAATCATCACTATATAAGCCTGTCCTTGGCCAAAGTAATTAAAACCCCTATTGTTTTTAACCCAAGAACAAAATTGTGAAATAACTACAGTAAACTCCTGAGGGAAGATGGCTACATTCCAGCCTTACATGGCCACAAAACCCAAGGCCATTCCTCACCTTTCCTCTAAATCTAACCCCCATCTCACATTCCAGTAGAAAACCTTCCAAGTACTTCATCCTCTAGGGTTGTATGTAAAGACACAGCAATGAACAAAATCACTATGGGCGTGGATCATGTCCTCAGAATAAAACACTGTGATATGGCAGCAGGAAAAGAAGAAAGACAAGATCAGAAACCCCATAGTCAGAGACCAGATTCACCAGCTAGATGCACCTCAACATCCTCTGACCTTCAGCTATCCTTTCCAAAAGCCTCACTGACCCTTTGTTAGTATTCCACTAGACAATATAAAACTCTTCAATAAAATGTGAAGGCTTGGGCCAGAGAGATGGCTCAGTGGGTAAAGACACTTGTCATCAAGCCTGATGACCTGATTTGGACCCCCAGAACCCACATGGTACAGAGAACCAACTACCACAAGTTGTCTCTGGCCTTTACACACATGCATTCATGTGCGCACACAAATATATATAAACTTAATAAAAATGTTTGAAGATGAAGAAGAGGAAATGAGGATCAAGTTGGGCCAGACACTTGAGAAAGATTAGGAGATAAGTTGTTCACAGTCTCAAAAACAAAAAGAAAGGTAACAACAAAAAATCCCTTGTGACTGAAGAATGGACAGGAAACCACTGAGAAGTATACCCTCTGTGCTAGGCAAAATAACCCAGGAAGGTCTCTCCTACCCTGGCACAAGGAAACTGAAGCTGAACCAAGTCAAAAAGAACCTCCCTGCTCCCCACTAGAAGTCTGCATCCAGGAAATGGCAGAGGTTCAAGACTATTCTCTGTAACATATCAACACTTCATTTCAAAAGAAAAAGATCAAGAGAAAAAAATAAAGAGGTAGAATGGGCTGCGGGGACAGCTCAGTACTTCCTTAGAAACAACTCTCCAAAACACAAAGGCATAGTAGCTTGTGGCACATGCTTTAATCCTGGCATTGGGGAGGCAGAAGCAGAAGGATCTCTGTAAACACCAGGCCAATCAGCACTACATAGAGAGACCATTCTCAAAACAAAACGAAACAAACAAAAACAAAAAAAATACAAGGTGAATGGAACTACACCAAGGTTAACCACTGACCTCCATACATACTTCCCTTGCACAGAAACACACACACATATATATACACACACACAAGAAAAACATATAGAATAACTACAGTGAGTCTCAGAACATACATCAGTTGTTGGGTACTTGCAGAACTTGCCTGAGACCCTGGGTTCAATCCTAGGCCTGCCAAAAAGTAAAAATAATAACTGTGATTAATATATTAAAGGCTCTAATGAAAAACTCAACAGTAAGAGGAACAAATGTAGAAAAATATAAGTCCGAATAGAAAAAAAAAAAGCTGAAGGGCAATCAGTATCAAATGGTCTTAGGTGGAAAAAAGAAAAAGACTACTTTAAATTTATTTGGAATATAAATGAAACCTGAAGCAAAAATTACAGAAATGTACTGTGGGTTTATAGCATAAAGGAAAAAATGCCTGGCAATACTATCAAAAAATAGAAGGCAAAAACTGGGAGAATACTGTTATACAGTTCTCACATTATAGTGAAGGAATATATTATTTAAGGATAGACTGTGATTAAAGACTCATGGGGCTAAAGTATAGCTCGATGTTGGAGAACTTGCCAAACATAATTATGGCTCTATCCCCTGGAGGCCAGTAAAAGATTTACAGTGTAAAATTAGGACAATTAAAAAATATTAAAGAAGCAGTATGGTATAAGTAATAAGCCAATATTAGAGAACTGAGTGATGACACATGCCTAGTCACCAGGTCAGCCTCAAACTTGTAGCAATCTTCCTGCCTCTGCAGGAGTCCTGAGTACTGGGACTACAGGTGTGTATCAAGTCTATCTTTTTTTTTTTTTTTTTTTTGGTTTTTCAAGACAGGGTTTCTTTGTGTAGCCCCGGCTGTCCTGGACTCACTTTGTAGACCAGGCTGGCCTCGAACTCACAAAGATCCGCCTGCCTCTGCCTCCCAAGTGCTGGGATTAAAGGCGTGCGCCACCACTGCCCAGCTTCAAGTCTATCTTTAAAAAAATTTTTTTTTTAATTCAGTTAAAAATACTATTAATTGGGCTGGAGAGATGGCTCAGCGGTTAAGAGCACTGGCTGCTCTTCCAGAGGTCATGCCTTCACGAGTTCAATTCCCAGCAACCACATGGTGGCTCACTACCATCCATAATGAAATCTGGTGCCCTCTTCTGGCCTGCAGATATACCTGCAGATAGAACACTGTATACATAATAAATAAATCTTTAAAAAAAAATACTATTAATTGGCCGGGTGTGGTGGCGCATACCTTTAATCCCAGCACTTGGGAGCCAGAGCAGGTGCTCTCTGTGAGTTCAAGACCAGTCTGGTCTAAAGAGTGAGTCCAGGACAGCCAGGGATGTTAACAGAGAAACCCCATCTTTAAAAAAACCTAAAAAAGAATAATAATAATAATAATAATGTTAATTGTGTTAGATTGGCTACAAAGCAAATCCCAATATGCAATCTATATGAAATCACTTCAACTAATAAAAGACATGAAAAGTTACTGAGAAACAGAGGAAAACAAAACCAAATGGTAGGACTATAGCTCAGTTGGCAGAGTATTTGCCTCGTATGAGCAAATGTCTGGGTTTATTCTCCAGTACACCATAAGTCAACACAGCAGCCCATGCCTTCATTCAGAAAGTGAAGTCAAAAGGATCAAAATAGTTTATCTTCAACTACACATCAAATGCAAAGCCAGCCTAGGCTATATGAAACTCCAACCTAGGCTACATCAGACTGTGTTTAAAAAAAGAAAGAAAATAAACATACATCAAAAGAAAGCTGGGGAGCTGGAGAGATGGCTTAGCGTTAACAGCACTGACTGCTCTTCCAATGGACCCAGGTTCAAATCCCAGCACCTACATGGCAGTTCGAAACTGTCTTGTAATGGTGAGCATGGTGGCACACACCTTTGATCACAGCACTTAGGAGGCAGAGGCAGGCAGATCTCTGTGAGTTCAAGGCCAGCCTAGTCTACAAAGTGAGTTCCAGGACAGCCAGGGCTAAAGAGAGAAACCCTGCCTCAAAGAAAAACAAAAACAAAGCTGGACATGGTGGTGTATGTCTTTAATCCCGGCACTCTGGAGGTAGAGGCAGAGGCAGGCAGATTTCTGTGAGTTCAAGACCAGCCTGGTCTACAAAGTAAGTTCCGGACAGGGATACACGGAGAAGCCTTGCCTCAAAACAAAAACAAAAACAAAAACAAAAACAAAAAACAAAAAACAAAAACAAAATAACAACAACGACAACAAAAAAAAATGCTGGGATTAAAGGCATGCTACACCCACCACACGCGGCAGGCTTATGGTTTTCTGTCTTTTTCTCCCTTGTTTGAAGTGCTACAGAGGAGACGCAGCACTTTGCATGGCAAGTATCATCCGAGGCCCTCTTAGCCCCATCAGGATTGTGATTTTTTTTTTCCCCACACATTGGCCAGGAAAAGAAAATCCAATATAACTCAAGTAAACAGTCTAAGAACAAAGCCATCCATGTGAAACCGCAATGGAACGGTAACACTGCAGGAAGCGTAGGCAGCTTCCTGAAGGACCTTACCAGGTAGAGGTAAAAATGACCTCAGGAAGCAGCCAGGCTTCAAATCTGCTCCTGATAAATCTTCAAATCCGGGAGCAGTCCTCAGAAATAAGGCTCCGAAGAGCTGAGCATGCTGTTATAGAGCCTGTTCGAGGTTTTTCCCCCTCTAACACTGAGGGTTTTTCCACACCTTCAACAGAGGAGACTGAACTCTTTCCACCACACAGCCCCGTGTTCACGACCGGTTCCCCCAAGACTTGTTAAATTAGATGTTGATTTCTATTTATACTGACCCATTACACAACACGGCGACCAGCCTTTTGGCTTAGTGCTCAGTTACAGGATTTTTCAGAGCGTTTCTCAAATACTTCCTGACATTTTGTGACAAGGAGATGGTCAAACGAGATGACAAAATTACGGAGCCACAAGAACACCGTGTTCCCAAACGCCAATACCCCAGCCCTCTGCGTCCCAACAGGAGTCAGAGGTTTCAACATCCCCGAGAAGCGGCATTCCTACATTCTGCATGCGCACACCCGCCCTGCCCTCCGCGCACACACGGTCCCTCACACAACAGCTTCTTCCCCGCCGCCTCTCCGTGCTCCAGGGGATCACTCAGGCTCACACGACCCCTCCTCCTCCTCTTCCTTCTCCCCCTCCGTCTTTTCAGTCTTTCCGCCCTCCGTTTCTCTCACACGCGAACCTCCACCCCTGCCTCCGTCTCTCCCAGGGTCGCACACACTCCAGAGTCACCCTCACGCCCACAGGTTTTCCCCCTCACACTCTGGGTTTTCCCGTCAGACACACGCACCCGCGGTCTCCCTCCCGCTCACTGTCTCGAGGTGTTTCACACACAGTCCCCCTCACAGTCGTCTTGCACATTCACGAAGCCCCCCAGGGTGTCTCTCTCTCTCTCTCTCTCTTTCTCTCTCTCTCTCACACACACACACACACAGACGCGCACGCGTTTTCCTCACACCCCCGTCCACGCAGGGCTCCCGGCGTCTTCTCAGCCTCCGCCCGCCGCCCCACGCGGTTTCCGGCCGGCATCAGGCACTCGGCGGCGGCGAAGGCGGCCGCGCAGGGCGTTCGGCCTCACGCCACACGCACCGGGCCGAAACCGGAGCCAGCCCTCACCTCCTCGGCCCCGCCAGTTACCTCCCCGTGGCGCTGAGCTACCGGGATGCTCGGTCGCGTTAGGCCCCGCCCACTCCACGTCACTCGCACCGGATCGCGACAGCGCGCGCGTCGCCTGGGGACCCGGCTCCGAGCGGGGGCCTCGGGCCGCGTTGCTTCCGGGCACCAGGGCACGCCGGGGCCCTGGGCGATCCGCGGGCAGCTACTGGGCAGCCTCCGGCAGGCCGAGGCGGCGCCCCTCGCGGACCGTGATTGGGGTCCGGGCACCCTCACCTGCGATGGCCACTCCCGGGCTCCGCACGCAGTCGCTTGAAGCCCCTGGGGCTCCACGTGGGGATGCTGCCGCCCCGAGGGCCCCCCCACACTCCGTTTCCTTCTTGGCCTTTAGTGGGGACTCCACACCCAGTGGGACCTCGGACAGTTGACACAAAGAGTTCTGGACCGCCTCCCTACCTAGAGGACTGCGGGCCTCCAGCCTGGGGAACTGGGCTCAGCCGCTTCTTGCTCCCTTAGCCACCCTAGGGCTTTGTCCTGGTCTCGCCCAACCCTGAGGACGCCCTTCTGAGAGGAGCGGCAGCCTCCTATCCTTTTCCTCTCCCGCTAGTTGCTCCCCTGTGTACTTTTAGGTCATTTTCTGTGGTGGCGCTGGCGCTTGGTCCAAGGCCCCCTGCCTTTATATTCCACTGGACCCTCTACCGATCTGTCTGGCAGAAATATATATATTCTGAAGAGACAGTTGTGCTCTTCTCTTAAGCTATCAGACTTTTTAAAAAGGGACCCCCCCACACACAAATCAGTATTTTCTCAAGGATATCTTGCTAGGAGAGGAAGTGGCTGAAGCATTCAAAGGACGACTTTATCTCCTGAAGAAACTTTTACAATTTATTAGATCATCTTGAGAGAGACAAGGACTACACCTAGTTCACCTAGTTTCCGTGTTTCTTGCTTAAGATTTTAGAGGAAGGGGATTCAATTCCCAGCATCCACAACCTGTAAGCCCACTTCTTCGGGATCCAACAGGCACACATGTGATACACGTACATACATGCAGGCAGGCAAACACAAAGGTTTAAAAAAAAAAAGCTACGCTTAGTTACCCCTGCATTTAGTCCGAGTGCACAGTGTAGGGAGGCGGGAGTGAGGGCAGAGGGAGGTGGATCTCTTTGACTTTAAGGACAGCCAAGGTTACACAGTTAGACCCCATCCCAAAACAAAACCAAAGAAATTAAACCCTCTTGGGCGGCGGTGGCACATGCCTTTAATTCCAGGCAGAGGCTAGCGTATCTCTGAATTCCAAGCCACCCTGGTCTACAGAGAAAGTTCCAGGACTCCCAGCTTGTTACACAGAGAAACCTGTTTCGAAAAAAAGAAGTCAGGTATAGTGCCACACACCCTTAATCCCAGCACTCGGGAGGCAGAGGCAGGTGAGTCTCTGTGAGTTTGAGGTCTACAAAGTGAGTCCAGGACAGATAAACAAACAAATAAATAAACCCAATATTTAAACTTCATATCAAGACCTTCAAAGACAGACTTGGGAGAGTCACTGGATCTCTTTGTCCCTCTTCCCGATGTGACCACATTGAATAAATCTCCATTTTCTGCTTTTCATTATTAATTTGGCTCCTTTATCAATTTATTGAAGATGGATAGCTAAACTTAGTTTTTGAGGGAATAAGATCTAACCCCAAATCTGGTACCATGATCTTTTTGTTCAGTTCACCACATACTGACTGCTTCCCAGGCATTTCTCCTAGCAAGGTGTCCTGGCTTCAGACTCCTTATTCCCATCAACTCACTGGGGAGTCTGAAAATGCACAGCATCTGAACTTCTCTTCCCAAATCTGCATGCTAATCCCCAGCCAGCTGCCTCAAAGTCCAACCTGCAGCACCTGCCACATGGACTCCATGCCCTACCCAAACCTGCTTAAAATATTGTGAGAATGGGATTTGTTTGTTGGTTTGTTTTGTAAACTGTGAAATTCTACCAAGTGTGAACATTTGTAACTTGATTGGGTGGTTCTACTAAGCACAAAATTTGTAATGTCAGAGTCATGTTGAAATATCAAAAGACTATACACACTTGTGAATCTAACATGTTTCCATGGGGTAGGAGATGCTTCTAAAAAACAGATTGGAATAGCTTCAAATTTCCCCTAAAGGGGCTGGAGAGATGGCTCACCAGTTAAGAATTGCCTCTGCTCTCTGAGCACACCAGCAGGTACCCACCCCCACACACATACACTTAATTAAAAATAAAAACATCTTATAAAACAAAAACAAGCACTCAGGAGGCAGAGACAGGCCAATCTCTGTGAGTTTGAGGCCAGCCTGGTCTACAAAGTGAGTCCAGGACAGCCAGGGATACAAAGAGAAACCCTGTCTCAAAAAGCCAAAACAAAACAAAACAAACAAAGGCCTCTCAGTCAGGCAATGGTGGCACTCGACTTTAATCCCAGCACTTAATAGGCAGAGGCAGGAGGATCTGAGTTTGAGGTCGACCTGATCTACAAAGTGAGCTCCAAGACACCCTGGTTTACACCAGAAACTCTGTCTCAAAAAAATAAATAAATAAATAAATCCTACCCTAAAATGCTTTCCTTTCTTCTTCCTAATGAATGAAAATGAGGACATGGCCACCGCTAGGTATGGCTGAGGAGGTTTTTGCTGTAGATGTGAGGGACAACACAGCCAGAGGTATCTGCAAGGGTCCAGACTGAACATGGCCAGCGTAATAGACCAGGATATGAGAAGAGGAGAGGAGATGGGAGAGAACAAGAAAGGAAAAAAGGAGTGCTGGAGCAATGGCTCAGAGGTTAAAAGCCCTGGCTGCTCTTCCAGAGGACCTGTGTTCAATTCCCAGCAACCACATGGTGGCTCATAACCACCTACAATGAGATCTGGTGCCCTCGTCTGGCCTGCAGGCATATATGCAGATAGAACACTGTATTCATAATAAATAAATAAATAAATCTTTAAAAAAAAAAAAGGAAGAGGGAGAGGTTAGAGGAGAGAGGTCAAATGAATAAAGAGAGGAGCCAAGGACCAAGAGGCCAAGAGAAGAACCAAGAGAGCATGTAGCCAAAATGGCTGAGTTTTATATAGAAAAGAGAAGCTGGAGGAAGGGAAGCAAACTCAGGAGCTGTAGAGGTTTGGGAGGGGTAAGAAGTGCTAGGGACCCTTGATTGGTTGATAACAGGAACTGGAAGAGCCTGGCAGCCAGCATCTGCTTTGATTTTGTTCCTTATTTTTATTTTTTTGGTTTTTCAAGACAAAGAGTTTCTCTGTATAGCCTCTGGAGTGCTGGGATTATACACCTGGTCTGTTTTGATTTGTTAGTAGGAACCTCAGTTAGCCATTTGTCCCAGGTTTCTTTGGAGCTTAACACCTACAGGCCTAGGTGGCAGTCCTTGAGGAACCCTTGTGGGTCCCTTTTTGTATTCTTTTTATTTATTATTATTATTTTTTTTTAGGTTTTTTTTTTTCGAGACAGGGTTTCTCTGTGTAACAGCCCTGGCTGTCCTGGACTCGCTTTGTAGACCAGGCTGGCCTCGAACTCACAGAGATCCGCCTGCCTCTGCCTCCCAAGTGCTGGGATTAAAGGCGTGAGCCACCACACCCGGCTTTTTTTTTTAGGTTTTTTGAGACAAGGTTTCTCTGTGTATCCTTGACTGTCCTGGACTCCCTTTGTAGACCAGGCTGACCTTGAACTCAGAAATCCACCTGCCTCTGCCTGCCTTGTGCTGGGATTAAAGGCATGCGCCACCATGCCCAGCCATTACAAACAGCTGTGAACTGCCATGTGGGTACTGGAATTTGAACCTGGGTCCTTTGGAAGAGCAGTCAGTGTTCTTAACTGCTGAGCCATCTCTCCAGCCCCCCTTTTTGTAGTCTCTGCTTAGAACCCTTGAATGGTCTCAGTTCAAAAGGGCCCTGAGTACAGACTCTAGTACCAAACGAACATGGTAAAGTCTAAAGACAGGAATTCAATAGGTAGTCTCATATACTACACTGAGGGAGGTTTCCCAGGACAAGCCTGCAGCCAGACTCTCTGATTCTCAGGCAAGAGGCAGGGTAGTGGGTGGGGAGCTGGATAAGAGACCATCAATACTCCTTTGATATAAACTCCCTATCCAGGGTGAGAAGAAACACTCTTACCTACAGATCTACAATGTATCAGGACAGTGCCTATTAGTATTTGAGGGAGGGAAACAGCTGTAGGTATTGTGGTCTGGGCAGCAGCTGTATTCCCTTACATCCTGACACACCTTCTGAAAGAATAAGTGGGCCTGCATATATTTAGGTCAGTTGAGCCTGACCCTTCTCTTCTGGAATCAGTCCCTCCCACCAGCATCTCTGACTCAATGCTCTCTCCTTTCTGTGAAAGCCACCCATTTGTCCTGGCAATAGCTGTAAGGACAAAGAAACCTGCTGGCTTCCAGCTAGACCTCTGGCTTTGCTATCTCACATTCACACATAAAAGCTGCTCAGCTGAAAGTTCACTGTGTGCAAGACACGGGATCAGACTGTTTCCAACATCAGCATTCCTGTTCCACAGGTGCACCCTGCAGGATACATTTATTTATCATTACTCAGATAAGGAAGCTGAGGCTCAGGGAGGTCAAAGCAAGCAAATTGGTTGATACTGGTAGAATGCCCTTCTCTGCAACAATGAAACTGAGATACCAATAGGGCTAAAAGTCCACCTGCCTCTGCCTTCCAAGTGCTGGGATTAAAGGCATGTGCCACCATGCCTGGCCATAACCCATACTTCTTTTTTTTAAGATTTATTTATTTATTATATATACAGTATTTTGTCTGCATGTATGCCTGCAGGCCAGAAAAGGGCACCAGATCTCATTGTAGATGAGTCACCATGTGGTTGCTGGGAATTGAACTCAGGACCTCTGGAAGAGCAACCAGTACTCTTAACCTCTGAGCCATCTCTCCAGCCCTATATTCTTATGAGTGATGTCACTTGTGCTTTGCAACAGCCTGAGTAGCTTCTATGCTATCTTTGGGCCGGGCCAATCCTGAGACCCCACAAGCATTATATATACCTCAGTCCTTCTTCCTTATCTTGAACACTGTAAGTCAATAAGAAACTATTTTATGAGCCAGGCATTGTGGCACATGCCTTTAATCCCAGCACTTGGGAGGCAGAAGCAGGTGGAATCTCTGTGAGTTCACGGCCAGCAGCCTGGTCTACAGAATGAGTTTCTGTCAGGGCTATTCAGAGAAACCCTGTCTCAAAAAAAATCTGAGAAAAACAAAAAATGAAAAAAACACCATCTTATGCATGAAGCCGTATGTACCTTGCAAAGAGTTTCTATGTAAACATGTCTTAAATAGTTGTGCACTTGGGGCCGAGTTGTTATGTGAATCTTTTTTTCCCCAAAATTATGCTGTGTTTAAATATGGCTAAGATAAAATTATCTGGATCTAGAAGTCCTGGTCTAGCCCCAGTTACAATAAAGTCAGGCTGAACCGCGAGAGTTTGACTCTTACCTCGCCCTGATGGGTTTTCCCTGCCTTCTATAAAGTCTGCAGGGTAAATCACATCAAAGGATGCTGAAACCAGAAGCCAAGGAAGGACAGAAGCTAGGGAATCCAGCCAGGGTCATTTGCCTGATTCTCCTTCATCTCCACCCTTAGCTTTGGAGACTATATGGGGACTGTTGAGCAGGGTGAGGATAAGAGCCCTACCCCAAGAGACACAGTTCTGGGTCTGTTTCTTGGTCCTGGTGGAGAAATGGATTCCAGAGAAGAGGACAGAAGGATAAAGTGAAGGCAGAGGCTACTGTTGAGATCCCAGCAAGTCCCAGGAAAGCTGCAGGCCAAGTGCCCACCTCTACAGCACCATCATACTTCACAGCTCCCTCGTCTCATGCTCAGGGCAGGACAAGGCACCTGACAGCATCCAGAATACTTTTATTGCCAAAATCGAGGTACAGCTTGCTCAGGTCCCCTGGCAGAGGTCCCACCACTCAGGTGAGGGATAGATGACTGGAATGTGCTTAACAAGAGAAGTCCAGTGACAGAATCAACCAAAACTCATTCCGCTGCTGGTGAGAGCAAGTGTAGGGCAGGAACTCTATCACTATTCAACCCTTGTGCCGCCCAAGTGAGTGGTAGAAAGACCCCACAGTAGGGTGTGACGTGGTGGGGGAGGTGTCAAGAAGGAGGCTCAGGGAAGCTCTAAGCAGCCATGTTCCCTTGAGCTCACTTTCCTCCCAGGTACCTTGCTAGAAAGTCATGACATTAGGCCCTTAAATCACAGTCCCAGAACCAAGAGAGGCAGCTTCAGTACTGGGACCTACAGCACAACCAAGGAGATCAGGAACCCTAGGACATGTCCACCAGAAGTGAGGGGCCCTCTGCTGCCCAGTCCAGAACTAGGATGCTGCTGGAGGTGAGAGGTAGGAGTGGAATGTAAATATCCCGGGACCTGTAAGAATCATGGAGAATACAACAAACTGCCCTGCCTGCAGGGTTTACAGGGCTGCCTCTAGGAGACCACACTCATGTCCACCAGTGAAGTCAGAGGGAAACTAGCAGCTCTAGCCACCTATGGCCAGTATAGTAGGCTACCTGAGGCCAGTGTGTGGGAAGGTCACCTGAGGGTCACTGTGGAACCTTCCAGAGCAGGACCTCAGCTCAGTAACTAACATCCCTCACAGGAAGGTTAGGGCCCAGTGGGCTAGAGTAGAAAGACCAGAGAGCTAGGAGGACTGCATGGTCCAATTTAGGGATTGAGGTGAGGAGTCAAACAGTCTAGTCTACAGAGCCAGTCTGAGGTCACAATTCCATCAGTAGCAGCATTCTTTCCATCAAATATCCTTTGAGTCCACTTATTTCTTCCTTCTTTGCTGCCATTCTACCTAAGAAGGACGACAAACAGAATTCCCCTGGGCAGATGCCTCACAGCCTAAGACTGAGACCTTGAATATTGGTCACAAACTTTGCCAAGCTTGTAGGCCACGAAAGGGTCAGAGGCCCAGATAAGATCTATGGTCCAGCCATAAAGCATAGCACAGGAATCAAGGCTGGAGAAGCACATGTTTGAGATAAGTCAAAGTAGTGGCATTGGATAGCATCTCGATGTGTTCACTTCCTGGCAGCTCCTGCAATAATACTTCCTGCTCTTGGCGGCTCTGCCAGGCCTGACATTGCAGGACACTCTCGCAGTTCACTGTGCCGTCACCATCACCAAAGCAGATTTTTGGGTCACGATCAGGAAAGCTCTCATAGTAGAAAGAGTCCGGTGTGGGGACGCCAGTCCCGTAGAGGCAATGCACCTTCACACCAGGTGGCATCATGGCTTCAATCAGTCCTTCTGTGTCCTGCCGCATGAGCCAGCCATCTTCAAAGCTGATGTCCTGGAAGAACCGGCGATAGTCCTGGAGTGTGTAGTTAGCCGTGGGTGTGTGCACAAACACCTTTTCATATGACCAGGTGTGGTTGTATGGCAGTAGCCAGCTGGTGGAGACAGCAGATCGCTGCTGTTCCCGGATCTTCAGGGGCCCAATGACAGGGATGCGATTGTTGTCTCCTGGAAGGAGAGAGCTCTCTCAGGTTGCGCCCAGACAGGCGAACTATCTGGACAGCAGGTTGGCCAACCCAGACAACTGCCCAGTCAACACTCCAGAATCTGAGACTGTTAGCCTCCATCATGTCCCCCATCCACACACCAGCACCACTGGCTTGGCTTTCTTTCTCTTTTCTTTTTTTTTTTTTTTGGTTTTTTTTTTTAATATGTGGAAAGCATGCGCCCTTATCTACAAGCTCCTTAGACATTTTCTCATCAGACTCAAAGAGCACTCTGCCTTCCCCCTGAAGTTATTATGTTTGCTCATCTCTGAAGAGCACCCTCTGCCAAGGGTATGTCACTATGCCTGTGGGCACTAGTCTTGTTTAAGATGACGCAGCAAGGGCTGGAGAGATGGTTCACCGGTTAAGAGCACTGGCTGTTCTTCCAAGGACCTGGGTTCAAATCCCAGCACCATATGGCAGTTCACAGCTGTCTGTAATGGCTGGGCATGGTGGCGCACACCTTTAATCCCAGCACTCCGGAGGCAGAGGCAGGTTGATCTCTGAGTTCAAGGTCAACCTGGTCTACAAAGTGAGTCCAGAACAGCCAAGGATACACAGAGAAACCCAGTCTCCAAAAACTAAAAAAGAAAAAAAAAAGATGAAGCAACAAGTCAATACACCAGTTCGTTTTTTGTTTGTTTACTTTGGTTTTTTTTTCTCTTTTATTTATCACTTTGAACTGTATACATGCCTTTCTTAGGCCTAGACCAGCATTCAGCCAGCCCGGTTTCATCCGAGCCACCCACAAGCCTGTGCACTGGCCCAGGAGGCCAGACTTACTGGAAGCAAAGGCAAAGGGGTGGGGAGCCACAGCTGGAGTCAGTCCCATTAGCCAATGAGACTTTCAGGAGCTGAGGCAACTTAGACAGGGGCCACCCACTGGTTCAAGTATATCATCACCCATTAGCCAACACTGTCTGAAAGCTGGGAGGCCTGTTTGGCTGAACCCAGGGTCTCAGCTTTGCCTGCTACCACTAGAATCCTTGGAGAAAAAGAAACTCCTAGGAATCCATGGATTTCCATCTCTCCACCCCAAGATTTCTAGGGCTGACAGCAGTTTCCTAACATCTAAGGCACAGATTTAAAGAGAAGCTTTGAGAAGACCAATACCTGTTGTTTTTATTTATTTATTTTTGAGACAGGGTTTCTCTGTGTAGCCCTGGTTGTATCCTAGAACTAACTCTGTAGAGCAGGCTGGCCTTGAACTCACAGAAATCCACCTGCCTCTGCTGGGATTAAAGGTGTGCACTACCACGCCTGGCCATTACAGACAGTTTCGAACTCCCATGTAGATACTGGATTTGAACCTGGGTCCTTTGGAAGAGCAGTCAGTGCTCTTAACTACTGAGCCATCTCTCCAGCCTCCAATGCCTGAATTCTTATCCTGCCCCCTATCAAATTCTGAAGGCAACCACATCTCTTCCTGTAGGCCCAGGAATGGCAGGGCACATGGTTGTGAAGCACTCTCACTGCTCTAAATGTCTGAGCCATGAGGTCACTGTCCACTCAATTTAGGATCACTGGGGGACATTATGAACCTGACCTGATAGTAATGATCAGATGACAAGCAGGTCAGGAAGTACCAAAGATGGCAGAAAGAAAGTCTAGGGATTCCTGAGATGGCCCTGGTTCACAGTCCCCAAGTGAGGGGTCCCCAGGGCTACAGCTCAGTCATGGTAGCTTCTTTCTGCCCCAGGAAGCCCTGACCCATGGCTACAGATGGTGGGTCCTACAGTCATAAAAACACAAGTCAGTTGGAGAAGGACCAAGAGAGGGCTACCTTTCCCAGCCACCAGGCAAACAGACCCAGCCAGACCTGCACCTGCTTCTCCTCCCTTTATTGCCCACAGAGATGGGTGAAACTCATGAACAGGACATAGTAGTCAGCCTTCCTTCTGTGACGCAAAGTGGGGTGAGGTGAGAAAGGACCCCAAAGAACTGTGTGTCAAATCAGGTTCTGCCAGCCAGGTATACAGCACTGTGTTTGTTCATGTTTGTTCGTGTGTATGTACACATAAGCAACGAGCAAAAGTTATGTCCCTCTGTGTACAAGATTACAACAGAAGCCGGGCGTTGGTGGCACACGCCTTTAATCCCAGCACTTGGGAGGCAGAGGTAGGCGGATCTCTGTGAGTTCGAGGCCAGCCTGGTCTACAATGTGAGTCTAGGACAGCCAGAGCTGTTATACAGAGAAACCCTGTCTCGAAAAACCAAAAAAAAAAAAAAGATTACAACAGAATACACAAATCACAAGGGCTACCACCTAGAGGAGAAACAGGAGTAGTAGTAGATTTTTTTTTAATTGCCTTTGTTTTTAGGTGTGTCTGTGTGTCCTCACAGGAGGGCTACAGCATGCATGTGGAGGTCAGAAGACGGTCCATGGAAGTTGGTTCTCTCCTTCTACCATGTGGCTTCTGGGGATTGAATTGAGGCCCTCAGACTTGGCAAAGTGCTTTAACCTGCCGAGCTACCTCACCAGCCATAGCATTAGATTTATTTGGAAGAAAATAACCCAGATATTTGTTTTTCTTTTTAATTAATTATTGTGTGTGTGTGATGTGTGTATGAGCACACATTTCATGCCTATATGTGGAGTCAGAGGTCTGTCTTCTCCTTCCACCTTTACACTGGTTCTGGGAATTGAACTCTAGTGGCTGGGCTTGCACAGCAAGCTCCCTTACCACCGAGCCATCTCTCTGGGCCCCCCCAAAACGGATATTTAAAACAGAAGATCACTCTGGAGAAAGCATGTTAGTTCACAGAGGAGACAGAGGATTGGCACAGCAGTGAAACCACAAGAGGTGAGAAAGCATTTTGGGGAACAGCCAGGGAGGTCTTACCTGAGGCCAGGACACGGAAGGTCTTGGCTACTCCCCCCCCAGGGAGCACCCAGTGAAACGAAGGCACGGATGTACTTGTCCTTCCAGGCCTGTGGTTGCCGCTGCAGAAAGTAGAGCGTGTACATGTTGCCCATGCTGTGGGCCACCAGCACCACGGGGCCCCCATACGTCTGGTACATCTCCTCGATCATCTCTCGGAGGGCCAAGAAGTAGGGCCCGTTTTCATCTGCAGGCCAGAGCCAAGCAGGGGTCAGGCAGGAAGTGTTCTGGGACCTGGACCACTGACCAATCCACAGGCCAGACCCAGGACTAGTGTGGGTGAAGAGAGTGATGGAAACTAAGTGGGAGCAGACTAGTTTCCCCAAAGGTTCATGAAGAGAGGACAAAGAGACTCATCTCCCCACTCGGTCTTAGCCTCTGCCGCTGCCAAGACTCAGAGGTCCAGAGATCCTGGGATGAATGACAGGGAAGGACAAGGCAAGACTGATCAGAGCTGGTGGCTGTGGCCACTGCACTGGAAGTCAGAGGCCCAGCTGTAGGGTGAGACCAAGGCCTATTAGTGCTCAAGACTACCTTATCCCTGCCTCCCAATCCCTCAAGGGTAGAATGGGGGTGACTTCTTACTTGGGGCTCGGCGCCAATCATACGGAGCCCCTCTGACATCTTCACCCCGTGTGTAGCCCCAGCCCACAAGGCTCTCCACCATATTGTAGAAGTAGGAACCTACAGACAGAAATGCATAGAATGACATAAAATATAACCAGTGTTAGCTACCCACAGCACACTCACAGAGATAGTGACATCTGTCTCCCTGAAGAAGTGGAAAATGGATTTGTATCCACTAATCAAAGACAGCTTACAGGCTAATCCTTCAAAGCAATGTAGTACTTCCCATGTTCTTGAGGCCCAGCTGAGCCTGGAGCCCCCAGCCACATGCCTTGGAGGCCCTGAGCAAGAGCTACATACCCACATTTCTTTTGCTGGGATCTAGGAACTCCATCGAAAATGTTTCCCCAAAGCCAGGGACACGCACATCCACACCATCAGGAAACTGGGTGGCCCGAGATGTTCTGTTATAAATCAGCCTGTCAGGGGAAGATGAGTTAGTAACTCACTCAGCTTAGTACCACTAAGCTTCCTATATCTCAATACTGGCCTGTGACCTTAGCCATACCCAGTCTCACTCCTTGGTTTGGTCAGAGGTCTAAAGGAAATGAAAAAGTAACAAGACAGGCTTATAAAGCACAGATCAATGCCAGACATGAAGTTGGGAGGTAGAGTTGGGAAGATCAGGAAGCCGAGATTATCTTCATTTACATATAACTTTGAGGCCAGCCTGGGCTATAAGAGACCCTGTCTCAAACAAGCAAACAAAAACCCCAACAGTACCTAGAGGATCAGAATGACAAAACCCAATTGAGAGGTGCATCAAGCTTTACTACAGAGACTAATCACAGGACCCTACCAAAGCAAGTTCCCTACTCCAGGGGTCCCCTCACCTAGAATGAGGGTCTTGGACAAGGAGGAGGAGGCACCAGTTATAGCTATGTCACCAACATCATACTTGATCCCTGCAGGCAGACTCCTCTTGTTGGTCCCCATCCCTAAGGGTCCAGCACCTTCCATGCCTCCTACCACATCACAGAGTGCAGCAGATAGTGAGGACAGCACACAGCAGACCTGACCACCTCAGAGCCTGAGCACCTATGGCTCCTACACAGATGGGGACAGGTGGGGAGACACAGGAAAAAACCTGTATTGTAGACCCAGATGGGTCCAGCTGGACCACTTGCTCCAGGCACTGGATCCTACAGCCTCCCCCAAGTCATGCCATCTGAAGAGGAAGGGATTGAACCATACCACATGACCTGCTCAGTACTCCAGGGACAGATGACCTGCCAGCAGCCACAACATCCAGGGTGTGGCCACCAATTCCTAAATGCAGTGCTGGGGAGTGCTGTCTTTTCAGCTGTCCTGTTAATGTCCTGTTGCTGTGCAACAAACTACCTCAGGTGTTGCAGCTCCCACCTCAAGATATTATCAGCACATGACTTCTGTAGTTGCAATAAAAACAGAACCAAACTGCGCAGCACATGGCTGCTCTACTCGCCTTCCTCGGACTAGGTATCAGCAAGGCCTACAGAAGTAACAGGGAACCTCAGAGGCAAATTAGCCCAAGAAAAGCTGAACTTGTTAGTGGTCCCGAACCCTACTGTCATTGAAGATCAGTTACAAAGAGGCCTGGAGAGAGGCCTCAGTGGTTAAGAGCACTTGTTGCTGTTTCAGAGAACCCAGAGTTCAAGTCCCAGTGCCCACATGGCAGTTCACAACCATCTGTAACTCCAGTTCTGGAGGATTCGTCCACCTCTTCTGGCCTCCCAGGCACTGTACACACCTAGTCCATGGTCAGAAAATCTATACACATAAGAAGAGAGAAACCTTCCAGTCGGTGGTGGCGCATGCCTTTAATCCCAGCCTCAACAGGCATTTAAAACTCTCCAGCCCTAAAGATTTTTTTTTGTTGTCGTTGTTTTCTCCAGGCAGTGTTTCTCTGGGTAGCTCTGGCTGTCCTGTAACTCACTCTGTAGACCAGGCTGGCCTCGAACTCACAGAGATCCACCTGCCTCTGCCTCCCGAGTGCTGAGGTCACCAAGATTTTCTTTTCTTAAATGATAAAAGTTGTACTGTGTTTGGCAATTGGAGCTTACCACTGAATGAAACAGCACTTTGGGGGGGCAGGACAGATGGCTCAACGGTTAAGAGCACTGACTGCTCTTCCAGAGGAACTGGGTTCAGTTCCCAGCACCCACATGACAGCTTACAATTGTCTGTACCTCCAAGATTTGACACCCTCACACATTTATATACAGGCACATACCAATATACACAAAATAAAAATATATTAACAAATATTAAAAAAAACTTAAAGAAAAGCACTTTGGAGCCAGGCGTGGTGGCGCACGCCTTTAATTCCAGCACTTGGGAGGCAGAGGCAGGTGGATCTCTGTGAGTTCGAGGCCAGCCTGGTCTACAAAGGGAGTCCAGGACAGCCAGAGCTGTTACACAGAGAAACCCTGTCTCAAAAAACAAAAAAAAGAAAAGAAAAGCACTTTGGAAGCCAGGTGGCATTGGCACATGCCTTTAGTACCAGAACAAGAGAGGCAAAGGCTGGTGAGTCAGCCTGGACTACAGAGAAAGTTCCAGGACAGTCAGGGCTACACAGAGAAACCTTGTCTCAAAAAAAAAAGAAAAAAGAAAGAAGAAATTGACAGGATCTAACACTGATCACATGATAGGTCCTGAGGCCCTCTCTCCAGTGGATAACCAGCAACCTGCAAAATGCAGAAAATTGTGGTAGAAAGCCAAGCAGCTTTATGCAAGATGAAAATATAACAGCTCAGAGGAGCAAGAAAGACAAAAGGCTCCTGTCAGCATCAACCTGTGCCTTCACTGGCAGTACCTTAGGCCACAAGTCTCTAGGACAGAAACAGAAATAGCTACAATCACATACCACCTGAGTTAACAGGGAAGGACTGGATGCCCAGAGAATTGCTAGGTCTCTGGGAAAAGCTTTTCATTGGTGAAGTTCTAATCAGCTCAAACATTTGCGAAATACCAACTATGTTCTTTCTTTTGGGCTTAGCTGTTAAGAATACTTGTTGCTCTTGGAAAGGACCCAGGTTCAATTCCCAGCACCCACGTAGTGACTCACAACCATCTGTAACTCCCAGTCCTAGGGGATCTGATATCTTCTGACTTTCACAGGCACCCAGCACACACAGTATGCTTATATATATGCAAGCAAAACACTCATACCCATAAAATAATAAAATAAATCTGAGCTACACCCCACCTCCTGTAAAGCAGGTTTTAAAACAATACCAGGTCCAAGAAGTGCCTCAGAACTAAATTAAACCCACCATTTGTTGATTTCATTACAGTGCAGACCTCAGGAGGGTTCTAGTATAGATCTAGACAGTGTAAGCCCTTCATTCAAGTGTGCTCTTGACTCAGTCAAAAGACTCATACACACGAGAAGACAGAACTGGTAAAGCACACCCGAGATCCCAGCATTAAAGAGGCAAAGCCAGGATTGTCAATTCCAGCTTGGGCTACACAGGGAATTCCAGGCCATCCTGAGCTACAAAGCAAGACACTGTCTCAAATCCCTTTTTTATAAAAATTTTTTATGTGCATTGGTATTTCTACTGCATGTATGTCTGTGTGAGGGCATCGGATCCTCTGGGATAGGAATTATAGAAAGTTGTGAGCTGCATGTGGGTTCTGGGAATTGAATCCAGGTCCTCCGAAAGAGTAGCCAGTACTCTCGACTGCTGAGCCATCTCTCCAGCCCCTCAAATCCCCTTTTTAAAATTTAATTAAATGAGTATGTTTTTTTTTTTGTGCCTGCATGTGTATATGTGTACCACAAGCATGCCCGTGTATATGTGTACCACGAGCATGCCCGTGTATATGTGTACCACGAGCATGCCTGTGGATATGTGTACCATAAGCATGCCTGTGGATATGTGTACCATAAGCATGCCTGTGGATATGTGTACCACAAGCATGCCTGATGACTGAGGAGGTCAAATGAGGGCATCAGAACCCTTGGAACTGAAGTTGTGAGCCACCATGTGAGTGATGGGAACAAACCCAAGTCCTTTGCAAGAGGGGCAAGTGATCTAATCTGATGGGCCACCTTACCAATGCCTGTTGTGTTGTTAAGGCAGGACCCCTACTGCCAGCACTGGTGGTGCACATTTTAGTCCCAGCATCCAGGGGGCAGAGGTAGGCAGATTTCTGTGAGTTCGAGGCCAGCCTCATCTACAAATCAAGTTCTAGGACAGCCAGAGCTGTTGCATAGAAACCCTATCTCAAAAACAAAACAAAAAGGAAGGAAGGGGGAGGGAGAGAGAGAGAGAGAGAGAGAGAGAGAGAGAGAGAGAGAGAGAGAGAGTGCGCTTCTGGTACAATACAATATTTTTTTTTTTTTTTGGTTTTTCGAGACAGGGTTTCTCTGTTTAACAGCTCTGGCTGTCCTGGACTCGCTTTGTAGACCAGGCTGGCCTCGAACTCGCAAAGATCCACCTGCCTCTGCCTCCCAAGTGCTGGGATTAAAGGCGTGCGCCACCACCGCCCGGCTACAATACAATAATTTTATGTTTTGTTTGATACAAGTTTTGGTTTGGTTTGGTTTGGTTTTTGGTTTTGTTGGGATTAAAAGCATTGTGCCAACATCCACAGCCCTTTGTTTTCTTTTGTTTTTGAGACAAGGTTTCTCTGTGTGACAGACAGCCCTGATTGTCCTGGACTTACATTATAGACCAGGCTGGCCTTGAATTCACAAAAATCGTCCTGCCTCTGCCTCTCTAGTGCTGGGATTAAAGGCGTGCACTACCATGCCCAGTGTTTTGTTTTAGTTTTAAGACAGGATCTTGCTATATAGCCCAGGCTAGCCTCTAACTCAAAAATCTGTCTTCCTTAACTTGAACGGATTAATAGAAATCCATCCACATGTTTCTGACTCCAGAGTGCTGGGAGTAAAGGCGTGTACCACCACAGCTAGCTCTAGCCTCCCACAAAAAAATTATTTTCAAGTTTTATTTTTTATCATATGTATGTATGTATTTATTTGTGTGCATATGTTTGTTATAACATACATGTGGAGTTTTGTTTTTTAAGGATTTGGGTATACCCAAATGTGGCAGCCCAGGTTTGGGTCTGGAGAAATGGCTTAGTAGGTAAAAGTTCTTGAGGGGTAATCCTGATGTCTCAAGTTTGATTCCTAGGACCAACATAAAAAGCAGAATGGGCTGGGCATGGTGGCGCACGCCTTTAATCCCAGCACTTGGGAAGCAGAGGCAGATGGATCTCTGTGAGTTCAAGGCCAGCCTAGTCTACAAAGTGAGTCATGGACAACCAAGGATACACAGAGAAACCCTGTCTTAAAAAACCCAAAAAAAAGTAAAAATTTTAAAAAGCAGTATGGGTGTAATGCCAGCACTTCTAAGGTAAGGTGGGGCACAGGAGAACTGGCAGGGCACTCATGAGCTAACAACCTGGATACAGAGCACAATAGCAGAAACAGGAGACACTGCCTCCACAAAATAGAAGGTGCAAACTCTCATAGATACATACAAACAAACAAAAAAAAAAAAGACAATACCAAAAAAAATTCCTGAGTTCAATCCCTAGTTCTATAGAACAAACAGGATATTACAAAGTACATACAAGTGTGTGAGGATGGGCAAAGAAGAGAGGATAGGGATGGGTTAACCAAAACAAAGGACATACAAAAAAAAAAAAATCCTATGGAGCCTTTAATCCCAGCAGTCAGGAGGCAGAAGCAGGTGGATCTCTAAATGCAAGCCAGCCTGGTCTACAAAGTGAGTTCCAGGATAGCCAGGGCTACCCAGAGAAATGCTGTCTCAAAAAACAAACAAACACCAAAAAGAAAAAAAAATCCTATGGAAACCCACTACTTGTAAACTTATTAAAATATGTAATTTTGGTCAGGCATGGTGGCACACACCTTTAACTCCAGCACTTGGGAGGCAGAGGCAGGGGGAATCTCTGTGAGTTCAAGGCTAACCTGGTCTACAGAGTGAGACCAGGACAGCCAAAGATAAAAGAGATATTTTGTTTGAAAAAAAAAAAGGAATTTTTTTTTTTCTAAAAGGAAGGTTTGAACACAAGTACCCTGCATGGGTGGTAAGTGCTTCCCCCAAAAGACATGGATTTATGTCTTTTTTTTTTTTATAAAGGTTTTTGAGACAGGGTTTCTCTGTGTAACAGCCCTGGCTGTCCTGGAACTCACTCTGTAAACCAGGTTGGCCTTTAACTCACAGGGATCCACCAGCGTCTGCCTCCCGAGTGCTGGGATTAAAGGTGTGCTCCACCACACCCAGTCATAGACATTGATTTAAGTGAAAATAACTCCTTACACATCATTGGTCAAGGAGGCCCTAGAGGCCACCAAAACAACACAGACCATTGCCACTGCTTTTGGTTGCCCTCCATGTCTAGATGGCAAGGCCCAAGTGCTAAAGACACAGTGTACTTTGATTGTGGTGCATAGAGAATTCAAGCTGGTCCTGACCTGGAGACCTTCCTGATAGCTAGAGTTCACAGTACTGGAAGGTGCTACACAAGCCACCGGGGGGGAGAAAAATCATCAACTGTATAACCCAGATGGGTGAAACCTGAAAGCTGAAATGCTGACCTACCAGGCAAGATGTGTCCACTGATGCAATAGTTGCATGAAGGTTATAAAGATAACCAACTACTTTTTTGATTATATGTGAGACCTGCTCCATAGAAGGGAGTTTAAGCATGGCACTGGAAACCTGGTAAAGAGCCCATGGCTTGAGAGGTCATAGGCACTAGCAAGGAACCTACTACTGTCTTGCTAAATGGGTATGTTGTCAAACTGCCTTTTAGACATTTATGTTTATATGCATTCATGAGAGAAGCTTCTTCCACAGTGGGCAACAGTTAATGCAAAGATTCCTAGCTGGCCCTAAGTGGAACATCTATCTTCAACACCCCCGAAGGCTCAGGGAACATCATGGAAGAGGGAGAAGTGCTGTGAACATCGCTGTCAGGAACTCACAGCAGTTATGGCTGCCCACATCAGGTCACACCGACAAGATCAGCACACTTTCAGTAGGCAGAACTAATTGAACTGAGTAGGTTATCTAAGAAAAGAAAGACCAAAAAGAAGAGGAGCAAGAAAACAAAGATGGGGCAGCAAGCTGTCTCAGTGGATAAAGATACTTGCTGACAAACCTGAAGACTTGAGTTCAATCCGAGACCAACATGGTGGTGGTAGAGAACTGAGGCTCTCAGGTTGTCTTGTGACCTATATATTCATTCATGTGCACCCACCCCTAAATAAATAAATGTAGCCGGGCGTGGTGGCGCACGCCTTTAATCCCAGCACTTGGGAGGCAGAGGCAGGCGGATCTCTGTGAGTTCGAGGCCAGCCTGGTCTACAAAGCGAGTCCAGGACAGCCAGGGCTGTTACACAGAGAAACCCTGTCTCGAAAAACCAAAAAAAAAAAAATGTAATTTTCTTTTCTTTTTTTTTAACATTTATTTATTTATTATGTATACAGTATTTGCTCGACATATATGCCTGGGCAAATGATCTCTTGTGGATGGCTGTGAGCCACCATGTGGTTGCTGGGAATTGAACTCAGGACCTCTGGAAGAACAGCCAGTGCTCTTAACCTCTGAGCCACCTCTCCAGGCCAATAAATGTAATTTTCTAATAAAAAATTATTTAAAATTTTTTTGGGTTTTTTGTTTTGTTTTTTGAGACAGGGTTTCTGTGTAGCCCTGGCTGTCCTGGACTCACTTTGTAGACCAAGCTGGCCTTGAACCAAGCTGGCCTTGAACTCACAGAGATCCACCTGCCTCTGCCTCCCAAGTGCTGGGATTAAAGCCGTGCGCCACCATGCCTGGCAATTACAGACAGCTGTGAACTGCCATGTGGGTGCTGGGATTTGAACCTGGGTCCTTTGGAAGAGCAGTCACTGCTGTTAACCACTCAGGCATCTCTCCAGCCACAAAAGCCAGGTTCTAAAGAGTGAATGGGAGGGGACTGATCAGTGAAGGCAGCAAATCAGACTCCCCATCTTTGCACATTACAACATGCAAAGATGCAGCCATAGGGCACCAAGAACAAGCAGCTAGAGAGGTAGGGTTAGCCAAGACCCAGGCAGAGGAAGGAGGGGAGTCACACTGAGTCTGTGAATAGGAAATAGGCAAAAAACAGAAACAAAAACAAAAAACCCAAAACAAAAATAAAAAGAAAGAAACCCTGAGTCTGACCTGATGGCTGAACTAGGGAAGGAAAACTGGGAGCAGCAGGAAGAAAAAGAAAATCATATCTCGGAGTATATAGCTAGTGCTGGCCAGACCATACCAGACCAGATCAAGGGCTGCAGACCCTAGAAGAGGGAGATCACTTTTCCGTCTGTTGAGGAGAAGGTAAGACTCCATAGACGAGTGGCCCCCCCCATCTGTGTGCGCCAGCCCTCACCTGATATTGTCAATCCAGCAGTCAATGATAACAGGCAAGAGCAGCTCCAGGTTCAGCCACAGTGTGAAATAGCTGTCCGTCCTCTTGGAGCAAAGGTAGTGTACGACTTTCGGCTTGTCCAGCTTTGCTTCCAGCTGGTTACCTAAATCACCAGGCACTGAAGAAGAAAAAGACAGGCATGGGCAGGCCCAGGCCCTGGCAGGCGGGAGAGCCCCAAGAATCTTGCAGTCTGTGAAAGTCTTTGTAATCCCACTTTGAAGTTGAAGCACAATGCCAGGGTTGGGAAAATCAGAAACAGGGAGACCTGATAGAGAGACCAGGACAGCACCTTCATGTAGAAAAGCTGCTGCTTACCAGGCATGGTCCTGGACACCTGGAAATCCAGGACCTGGGAGGCCAAGGCAGGAAGAATCAAATGAGGGTTATCTCAACCTGGGCTACATAATGAGATCCCTTTTCAAAATAAGCAGAAAGAAGAGCCACATTAATGGGAAAGAAGCCTGCCATGTTTGGGGGAAGGCTCATAACACTCTCCCCAATGCTGTGAGATAAAAATAACTTGCCTAGATCTCCACTGGAACTTCCTGGTAGGCCATTCAAAAGGGAATTCAAGCCAAAGTCACTTCCCCAACAGAGCCTGTGCATCCCTCTGAGATCTGAACCTGGTTTGTCCCCACAACAGACTTTTTTTTTTTATACAGGTTTCTTTTTTTCTTTTTAAGATTTATTTATTATGTATACAGTGTTCTGTCTGCATGCCAGTAGAGGGCACCAGATCTCATTATAGATGGTTATGAGCCACCATGTGGTTGCTGGGAATTGAACTCAGGACCTCTGGAAGAGCAGCCATTAGAAGTGCTCTTAACCACTGAGCCATTTCTCCAGTCCAACAGATGGTTTCTAAGGTAGTGGGCCCAGATCATACTCTAAGAGGGGTTTTGAGGTTCACGGGAGTTTTTTAGAACCTCCAAAATGTGGCCAATGCTACAGCTCTGATATTTGATATGTACTCTCCAGGCTTAAGCCAGGCTAAAAAAGAAAAGCGGGGTCTTATCTACCCCACAAGCACTTGGATACAAGACAGAATAGTAGTCCAAAAACTAAATTTAGAGACAGCATTCTTTTTTTGTTTTTTTCTCAAGACAGGGTTTCTCTGTGTAACAGTACTAGCTGTCTTGGAACTCCCTTTGCAGACCAAACTAGTCTCAAACTCACAGAGATTGGCCTGTTTCTGCTGGTGAATAAACACCCACACCTGACTTTAGAGGCAGCATTCTTTTATCTATCTATCTATCTATCTATCTATCTCTATCTATTTATTTTCGAGGTAGGGTTTCTCTATATGACAGATCCCTGGCTGTCCTGGACTCGCTTTGTAGACCAGTCTGGCCTTGAACTCACAGAGATCCTCCTGCCTCTGCTGGGATTAAAGGCGTGTGCCACCATTCCTGGCTTATTCTTCTTATAGTTTGTTTGGTTTTGTTTTGGGACAGGGTCTTGCTGACATCAAAAGCATCCTTTTCTTGCCTCCAAACTGCCACATGCTGGGATTTCAAGCTTGTGGAGAGGAGGCCATGATAAAAAACACAAATGAGAAAAACTTAGAATGGTACCAGCAGGCCTACCAAGGCCCTTAGGGCTTGCTAAAGGCCAGCAAAATTCCAGAGGGTAGGTTTTGTGGAAAGCCTTAACACAGCTGAGAGGTGTGGAGCAGATGGCTAATCTACAATAACATGCCATACCAGCCACAGGCCAGGGTGTGTGACCAAGTTCCAAACATGACTAGATACCACCCTTGTCAATCTCTGGTCCACACAAACCCTCTGGCCTGGTAAAGTTCACACCCATCCCTTCAATTTCCAGTATTTAAAGCCCCACAATCTACTTACTTCCCGTTAACCTTACAAGGCTGCCTCTGCCTCCCATAGGCTACACTCTGGCCACTACACAAAGACAAACCACACCCGCCCCACCCCCCCCCCCCCTTTTTTTTCCCCAAAAAGGTTTGTGCGCATAGCCCTGACTGTCCTGGAACTTACTTTGTAAAACTGGCTGGCCTGGAACTCAGAGATCACTTGCCTCTGCCTGCAGAGTGCTGAGATTAAAGGTGTGTGCCACCAGGCCCCACACGCAAGACAAACCCCTTTTAAGATCCACAGTTACTATGAAGAGACACTTGGCTCTCCTCACCAGTGACTTTGAACCCAGCACAGCAGGTGTCCTTGCCTGAGCAGTTATCCCAGTGTCTTCAGGGTGTCGTGGGAAGCAGGTGACACACGAGCCTTCCACTCCCTTCACGATGTGGGTGCGAAGCAGGAGATTCCCAGGATGGGAGCCTCTACATGACATGCCTACTAGCTGGCACGTGGACTGGTCAATGCCTCATCCACCAAAAGGGAAATGGGTGAAAGAGGAAGTCACAAGATACCTCTGCCCTGGTCAGGCTGTGTGGCCTCTAAAAATAGCAGTGGCCCCTTCCTGAGATACTTTGTGCCTGAGACAAGGACAAGTTCCACACACTGAACTTTTACTTCAAACAACACTAGGAAGAGTCATCTTTGCCTTCATAGGAATCTTAAAATTATGTTTACTTACTTTGTGTGTGTGTGTGTGTGTGTGTGTGTTTATAGGGGTAAGATGAGAGCACAACACAGCATATGTGTGGAGACTGGAGGACAACTTGCCAGAACTGGTTTCATCTGGAGATGGAACTCAGGTCTTCAGGCTCAGTGGCAATCCCCTCTGCCCAGTGAGCTTTCTTGCAGGGCCTCTTTACTCACTTACAGATGAAAAGACTGAGCCTGAGAGGGATGCAAATGAGTTGCCTAAGGTCCCATCCCTCTGCCTCAGGATCAATTTTCTGAGTTCCACTGCCTCCACCACAAATTCAGGACCCACACTTTGTGCCTAGAGGTGGCTCTCTTTGGTCTCTGAGTCAACACCAGCAGTCTCAACTTTTGAAAAGATGGGCAGGGGTAGAGTGCAGGGGTTCAGACCCCTTTGGAGTCTGAGGTTTCTCTTCTGTGATTTAGGATAAACAAAGACTGGGTGTATTAATGAGTGCCAATCCATCCAGGCAAAAATATGTGTCAAACAAGCCGGTGGTGCCAGGGCACGACTTTAATCCCAGCACTCAGGAGGCAGAGGCAGGCAAATCTCTGAGTTCAAGGCCAGTCTGTTCCACAATGAGAGGACAGGGCTACAGAGTGAGACTCCGCCTTTAAAAATGTGTGTGGCAAACATGTATGTAGCCAGAGAATGCACACATCCCAATGCCAAGGCCCTCATTCTTAGAACTCTTTAGGCTCACACAGGACTTCTTCACGCTGGTCCCCAGGGTAAAGCCCAGATGACCCAATAAGTCACAAGTTGTACCCCACCCATGCCTCCTGCCTCCCCCCCAATTCCATTCCAGCCAGTCTGGAACCATCTTCCAACCAACCTTTGTTCCGGCATACTCCAGGAAGGCTTCCCTGGACCCACTCTCCCAGGCTGACTTACCTAACATAGATCTCATCTCTGGCAGAACCATTGCTACTATCATCCAGAAAACTTGGGAAAGGCAGGGACAGGTATGTACAAGCCTCAAAGTGAACCCAGGTCCAGAATCCCCCATACCACTTCCTGACCTAGAATGCCTATTTTTTTGTTTGTTTGTTTGTTTTGTTTTTCAAGACAGGTTTCTCAGCCAGGCATGGTGGTGCATGCCTTTAATCTCAGCACTTGAGAGGTAGAGGCGGGTGGATATCTGAGTTCAAGGCCAGCCTGGTCTACAGAGAGAGTTCCAGGACAGCCAGGGCTACACAAAGAAATACTGTCTCAAAAACAAAACAAAAAACAAAAAAAGACAGGGTTTCTTGTGTAGGCCTGGCTGTCCTGGAACTTGCTTTGTAGACCAGGATGGACTGGAACTGAGATAAGCCTGCCTTTGCTTCTGCCTCCTGAGCTCTGAGATTAAAAACACGGACCACCTCGTCTAGCTTAGAATGCCTGCTGAGGCTTCCCTGGACAACTTCGCCTGTCAACATTATCCTTCTATGATCTGCTTTGATTCTATGATCCTATTAAATATTCCCAGCAGTCAGGCATGGTGACACACACCCTTAATCTCAGTACCCAGCAGTAGGCGGATCTCTGTGAGTTCTAGGCCAGCCCGTTCTACAAAGTGAGAACAGTCAGGACTGTTATGCAGAGAAACCCTGTCTTGAAAAAAAAAAAAAGACAAAAAACAAAAACCAAAACCAACAGAAAGAGCAGAGGAACTTATGCTCCAGCAGAGTAAGTATGTAACATATGCTTCAGCAAGTCTCTGTCCTCAGGAGTCTTAGCTGGCCACCAAAACACCAGTTCAAAATGAGAGCCATGGGCTGAATGAAGCATCTAAAACTCCTAGAGATGTTAGCCTGGCCTGTTACCATAAGGAAACATTGTTATTCCTGTTCAGCTAGCTACCAGGTCTGGGACCGAAGTGAGTGGGCATAGAACGGCCTCAACACAGCCTGGAGTTAACTGCTAAGGGAGAGAATAGAGGCGTGCACCGTTACTCCCTTAACACCTGTTCATGGCTGTTGTCCCAACGCTTTCCTCTATCATCCTGCCCTTAGCCATCCTGTTTCCCTTAGGCCTTCTCCTTGAACGTCAACGCCATCTATTTCATAAGGTGAAAGCAAAGATAAATGATGTTGATACCAGCCATGACCTGTGAGATAAGGGAGGAGGGTGAAGCCCTCTGAGGTAGAGTTGAACTGCCTCAGTCTTTCCAGCTAAGAAATGAGGGCATGGTAAGGGAAGGTTTGGAGCTGGTGTAGAAAGTGGGAGTGGGAGACTGGACAGAATCTCTTCCCTTTGCGCTCATGTTTTGGAGGGTGGCAGACCACACCCATGACCCGACCCAGGCAGGACAAGCACTAAAGCGCTCTGGGCTTCATGCACAACGGAGAAATTGGCCCGGCGGACCCTGACTGCCCTGGATCCCGCAGGACCTACCCACCACCCCACCGTTCGCGAGTCTCACCCAGCACCACTGGGGGGTGACGTTGGGCCGGGAGCGACAGGTCTGCCAGCATCATTAGCAGAAGCAGGGGGAACAGGAGGCCACTCCGGAGCTGGGTCGCGCGACAAGTGCAGAGATGGCCATTCATGGCGTGAGACTGTGGCAGCAGACACGAGGGGCTGCTTTAGTGCTAAGGGATCGTGTCTAGGTCGGGGCCTCAGCCTCCCGCTGAACCCCACCGCTCGCAGCCACCAGTCAATTAGGACCCGCCTCTTACTAAGGCTCTACCAATGGGAACTCTCCGTCATGAGCGTCCCTCCCACCCAAGCTCACCCGCCCTTGCCCACCCCTGGGCCTGCTGCCAGACTGTGCTGCGCGCCGAACGCATCGATCGACCAAAGGGAGCCCCTTGGCTCCCAGCTATCTTCTTCCTGCCACTAGGCAGCCCCATCTCGCCGTGTACCCAACACAGTCCTTGATACTCGAAGTCTGCTCAGGTAGTCCTCATTCCCGATTCCTAGCCCTCCCACACCCGGAGGGTCGAAAACAGGTTTGTCATTTCCTGTGGCTGAACCACCTCTCTCAAAGCAAAAAAAAGAGGAAGTGAGTCCAGGGTAGTTCGTTCTTGGAACTCAGGTGACAATCAGCTGTCCTTGACCTTTTTTTTTTTTTTTTTTTAAGGTGTATTTATCAGCCGGGCATGGTGGCACAGGTGGATCTCTGTGAGTTCGAGGCTAACCTGGTCAACAAAGTGAGTCCAAAACAGCCAGGGCTACACAGAGAAATCCTGTCCTGTATCGAAAAACCAAAAAAAAAAAAAAAAAAAAAAAAAAAAAAGAAAAAAAGGAAAAAAAAGAAAGAAAAGAAAAAGAAAAAATACATATTTATCTTATGTGCATTGGTGTTTTGCCTTCAAGATCCCCTGGAACTGGAGTTTGGCTATGTGGATGCAGAGAATTGAACCCCAGTTCTCTGGAAGAATAGCCAGTACTCTTAACCGTTGTGCCATTTCTCCAGGCCTGTAAGTGACCTTTATACAGCCTTGACACTGACATCCCCAAAGACATCTAGGTTAGGCCACCCATTCTCTGAGAACTTTTACTGTCTGTCTTGTGGGTAGAAATGCAGGTAGGACCCAAGAAACAGGTTCGGGAGAAGTTAGATCAGCCTGTTCCAAATGAAGTGTCTGTTAATCAATTTATAAGTGAGGCACATGAAATAGAGTTGGAAGTGGCTTTAATCTGAAACTCTGAGCCATCATCTATTTGTAATTTTCTCCTGCCAAGAACAGGACTGAAGAACTTACGTTGGTACTTTACCCAATTGTCCATGCAAACCAGGAAACTCAGGAAGGACACAAGACTTGAGCCAAGAGCTGGGGTCCTAGCAGACTGGGCAAAGGCTCAACGCTGGTAATATGCCAACACTGTGGGGTAGGAATTGACCAGTGCGTTTGAGAAATGATCCTCCACATACTTCCTTCTGAAGGTCAACTGTACCCTTGGGATACTGCTTAGTCCCAAGATTTCTGTCCCACCCTTCACCTCTCCTTCCCTCTTCTTGGTAAACAGCTGACCCGTGTTAAAGCCGATCATTTTTAGTTTTAGTTTTTATTACCAAAATAGGAAGTGTTTTGTTTTGTTTTTTGAGACAGAGTTTCTCTGTTGTATATCCCTGGCTGTCCTGAACTTGTTTTGTACACAAGGCTAGCCCCGAACTAACTGAGAACCGCCTGCCTCTGCCTCCTGAGTGCTGGGATTAAAGATGTATCCTCAGCCGGGCATGGTGGTGGCACATGCCTTTAATCCCAGCATTCGGGAGGCTGAGGCAGCAGATCACTGTGAGTTCGAGGCCAGCCTGGTCTACAAAGCGAGTCCAGGACAGCCAAAGAGACACAGAGAAACCCTGTCTCGAAAAACCAAAAAAAAAAAAAAAAGGACACCAATGGTGGGCACGGTAGGACACCTTTTTTTTAGGGGGGGTTGAAACAGGGTTTCTTTGTGTATCCCTGGCTGTCCTGGACTCACTTTGTACACAAGGCTGGCCTCGAACTCACAGTGATCTGCTACCTCTGCCTCCGGAGTGCTGGGATTAAAGGCGTGCACCACCATGCCTGGCTTGGTGTCCTTTTTGATAGGCATTCTTTTCGAATTCTCCACCAGCAAAATGAGTCAATTCAAGCCAGATTAGAGTACATAAAGGCACATTTATTGGGAAGCAGCTTTTATGCTGGCTTATGGTTCCAAGGAAAAAGGCCAGGGAAGTTGCCAAGGGGAGGGGGAAGAGAAAGAGAAAGAATGCTCACAAGTAGAGATGAAGAGAGAAAGGAAGAGAGAGAGAGAGGGACAGAGAGGAAGACCAAAATGTCTGGAATATATAGGGTTTCTGGGAGTCAAGGAAAGCCCACACAATGGGCTGGAACGTTTAGAGTAGAGGGCTGGGTATGTCAGCATGCTGTGCCCTGTAACAGGTAGGGACTGAGGCATTCTGGGAGACCCTGGAGGCCAGGTCCAATTTGGTATGTTCCCGGGTCTGAATCCCAACACATCTCAATCCCTATGATGGAGGTTTTCATTTCTTTCTTTCTTTCTTTCTTTTTTTTTTTTTTGGTTTTTTGAGACAGGGTTTCTCTGTGTAACAGCTCTGGCTATCCTGGACTCACTTTGTAGACCAGGCTGGCCTTGAACTCAGTGATCCACCTGCCTCTGCCTCCCAAATGCTGGGATTAAAGGCGTGCACTACCACACCCGGCTGCATTTCTTTCAAACACAGTTACGTTGAATTAATGTGTAAAGTTATGTAAGGGCTTCTGAAATACAGACTCTTGGAGGGCGGCATACAAAATCAGCCTAAGGACTTTCTTCTGTCAGGAACACCTGGTCCTGGTCAACAGGTGTACCTCAGGAGGAAGGCATCAGGCTGACCAATGGAAAGACAGTCTGATGCATAATTAAGAGACTACAATATAAAATGAAGATCCAGAAACTCAAGAGGGCTTTTTGCTTGGCCTTGCTCCTGAAGGCTGCTCAGCTGCTCATAGCTATCTAACTTCTTTTGGACTCTAGCTATGGAAACTTGCTGAAGACTGCTGCCTAGCTGGGCTGAGTTGAGGAAGGCTGAGAAAAGCTACAAAAAGCGGCACCTGCCCCCCGGAGACAGAGCTTTGCCAAAGGGCATGGCTGAAAAAGCCCAAGACCCACCAGAGACCTTGGTGCCAAGCAGGCGTGTACCAACTGTCAGCAGCAAATCTGCATGGACAGAAAAGACCTGACCTCAAGTGGAGGTGTGCCAGAGACCTGTGACTAGGCCAGCAGATGATGAGGAGACCATTGCCTCCAGTGGGACCAGCCCCTAGGTGGCAAGATCAGTCTGCCAATGCCTGGGCTGTCAGTGGATGCAGCAACCTCAGCATCAAGATGAAGGCCTCAGGCAGCACTGGACCTGCCAAGAAGAGGTTCAGAAAACCTGAATGGACTTAAGAAACAAGTGGGAGCGTGACCCCTGCTCTGTATATTTAACAGAATACTTTTATTTATAGCATAGGTCTGTGCAGGATAACACGATTTACAGCAGTCCCAGCAGGCAGTCCCTTTCAAGCTTAGTATCCATTGGGTCTAATATTGCCAGTTCGCAAGGCCAGTTTATTCCAACCATCAAATTGTGGCCAGTTTATAAAATCAGTCTGTTCCAACTGCCAAACTGAGGGTGGCTTCTAGGCCACACCCTTTCAACAGGGCAGTTCACAGAACTAAGGTCTCAACTGCGCTCTGTCCATTTCAGAACGCCGAAGGGACACCAAGCTTTCCTTTTGTGTTGCCAGATGCCAAGCTGAACTGCATACTAATTCACTAAAGAGGCCTAACCTAACTTCTACCACACGTGTAAGTTTGGCAGTCTGGGAAGGTAGGAGGAGGGTGACCCCCAACCGGAAGTGAGGCTAACACAGCAACACCAGAGCCAGGTGGGGACCACTGAGTGACTGCTGATTTCAGTGTTCCTGCAGACAGACTGCTGACCAGTCGCCCTCAAAGGACCTGCCGCTGAGGATGTCTTGATCTGTGTATCCTTTTCTTTTTTTTTAATTTACTTTAAAAATTTTTTTAAATTTTATTTGCACTGTTGTTTTGCCTGTGTGTATGCCTCAGTGAGGTTGTCAGATCCTGGAATTACAGACAGCTGTAAACTGCCATATGGGGACTGGGAATTGAACCCCGGTCTTCTGGAAGAGCAACTAATGTTCTTAGCTGCTGAGCCATCTCTTCAGCCCCCTGTGGATCCTTTCTAAAGTGTTAGGGTTGGTTGGTAGGTGTTTAGAATTATTAATAAATATAGTTTATAAGTTACACCTACAATTCCCAGTCAGTGAGGACCTTGAGTGGTAGTCTGGCTTTGCTTTCCTGGTTAATCTTGCCTTGTCTCCATTCTACTCCCCTCCAGCCTGTGACTTCCTCGCTGTCTGGAACACTGTCCTATGGGACTTGTGAGCTTGCTGCAGTGACACCCTGTGTTCCCCAGTTAGGGGGTCTCTGCTAAACTCTTCCCTTAGGCTTCAGCCCAGAAATGACCACTGCATCTGAAGCACCCTTGTCCTTGTCCGGCTCCCACTAGGTCATAGTCACTGCAAGAGCAAGATGTCTGCTTGCCCTGTTCCTAGGACACAACAGATGCTTAACATGTTAAATGTAGCAGTGATGTACCCTCTCCACAGCTTCCAAACTTCCAAAAAAAAAAGGGTCCTAGTTCCTACCTGGCCCAGAGGAGGAAAGAAAAGGCTGAGAGGTGAAGAGGGTTGGCCTGGGGTCTAAGAAAGAAAGAGGGTATCCCTGCGAAGAGGCACACTCTGGGCAAAGGCTGGAAGTAGGAATAAACCTAGAAGCCAGATGCCAGTCCAGTTTTGCTCTCTGCCTTGGATGAGAATACAGCCAGCGTCCTCCACAGTTCCTACTACTCTCCCTCATGTAGAGAGCTGCGTGCGATGTGCCGCGCCCTAAAGATGGCGCCGGTTTCCGCCTTCCACCAGCCCCACGGTGAGCGCTCTCAGTGGTAAACAAGTCCATATTTGGCTAAGACCGCTGATCTGGCTTGCTTCCGCATACGTGGGCCTCTAAGATAGCACCACGTGGCTTTACTTGATTGGCTGTTCATTTAGTATTTAGCCTGTGGGTTGGGTCTGCCCCATTATTCGGAAGACTGTTTTCAAGGGACCTGAATAAACTTCTGGAGAAGAGCTTTTGTGAGTTGCGTCATCCTTGCTGGTCGAGGGGTATGCGACAAGTGGTGGCCCGTACAGGGACCCAAAAAAGACTCAGAACTCCTGCAGTCAGGGGCAGCGCTGGTAAGTTCCTGGGATAAATTAGGACAATAAAGTTTCACGGAAATAGCGAACACAAGGTAAAGTTTCGCGGAGATAGTGAACAAAAGGTAAAGTTTCGCGGAGATTGCGAACAAAAGGTAAAGTTTCGCGGAGATAGCGAACAAAAGGTAAAGTTTCGTGGAGATAGCGAACAAAAGGTAAAGTTTCGCGGAGATAGCGAACAAAAGGTAAAGTTTTGCGGAGATAGCGAAAAGGTAAAGTTTCGCGGAGATTGCGAACAAAAGGTAAAGTTTCGCGGGAAGTTGCGAACTATAAGGTCTTCGGAGGGAGCAATAAGGACCTCGGTAAAGAGGCAATAAGGTCTCCGGGAGGGAGCAATAAAGTTCCGTGATTCGGACAAGTAGAAGACACAACTAGCAGAGCAAGGTGAGGAAAGCAGAGAGTGCCTCACAGAAATGGAGCGAATGCTAGCCTTGCTGGCCTTTATCAGTTGCTGGGATAAGCTTGGGAGAGATCTAGATTTTGCCTGGGAGCAAGGTACATTGCAGGGAGGAGCACGGCCTATTTGGAGACTTGTTCGGAGTTGTTTAGGAGATCAGAGATATAACAAAGAAAATGGAGAAGTCATCTTTGAGGAAGAGTTCTGACTGCACCCGGATAGAGCCCTCAGGTCCGGGGCCGCCTGTGCTGGCCCCGCCTTCATATAATGAGACTTCCCCTCCGAGGGGTCCTAGTGGCGGTCATTGTGTCCAAATGTCTGGAGGGAAGTGAGACATGAGCTGTACTACCCTGTCTTTCAGGATGGAGGGGGAAATTGTTATCATGAACCTCTCGATTTTAAGGTAATTAAAGCACTCGCTGAGTCTGTCCACACTTATGGGATTAATGCTGCTTTCACTGTAGCTCAGGTGGAAGCTCTTAGTCATTATTGCATGACTCCTAGTGACTGGATGAGCTTGGCACGTGCCTGCCTGTCCTCTGGACAGTATTTAGATTGGAAGGCTTTCTTGATTGAGTTTGCTAATGAACAAGCTGCTGCTAATCGTGCAGCAGGAAACCCAGCCTGGGATGTGGACATGCTTCTTGGGCAAGGTCGATATGCTCAACAACAAACTGGGTATCTGGCTCAGGTGTTTGAGCAAATCAATTTAATCGCAACCAGAGCTTGGAAATCATTGCCTAACAAAGGGGAAGTGAATGGCAATCTAACCAAGGTTATTCGGGATCCCCTGGAGCCTTTCTCAGACTTCGTGGCTATAATGGTTGAAGCAGCTGGAAGGGTATTTGGAGACCCTGATTTGGCAATGCCCTTAATTAAACAACTTGTGTATGAGCAATGTACAAAGGAGTGTAAAGCAGCTATCACCCCTTATAAGAACAAGGGGTTGGAAGCCTGGATGCCTCAGTGCAGACTGCCGCTACCTTGAATAATTTGTCAGCCACTGTAGCCATGGCCTTGGATGTATTGTGGCAGGTGGCCCAGACTGGCTGTGAGTGGAAAATGACTGGTTTGTGTGTGACCTCTGTGCCATATCAAAATTATACTGTAGCTGCAAATTTGTCTAAGCAACTCTCTCAGTATCTTACAGGAAATTGGTCTGGCGAGTTTGATAAGCTGATGCAGAATCTGAGAACTGCCATTGTGCATGTGAATTCCACCCGGGTTGATGTCTCTGTTGCTGAAGGACTGTCGACATGGATCCTCCGAGCTATGGATCATCTTAAGGAGTGGGCGGGCGTAGGCTCTTTGGCGATACTGATGATACTAGCCTCTCTGGTTTGCCTATGGTGCATCTACAAGATGAGAGCCACACAAAAGCGTAATGCAGCCATGATTATACAAGCCCTTGTCGCCATTGAGGCGGGCCAGTCCCCTCAGGCATGGCTCGCTGCCGTGAAGCCTTAAATCTTCACTGAGCATAGTCCCTGCCCACTAAGGTATTCGTTCCACGGATATTAGGGTCTGGCAAGTCAATGACGGAGTTGACGGGTAAGTCTCAACCACCTAAGACAGGGCAGTCCCGAGTGGGGAGGCTGACCCAGAGACGGGTAAGAGTTTGAGCACCGCCCTCCTACAGGCTCAGGCCCACCGTGAGATCCCCAGATAGGGGGATTACGAAGCCTTTCCAGGGACTTCTACCAACTTTAGAAAAAATAAAAAAGGGGGAACTGTAGAGAGCTGTGATGTGCCGCGCCCTAAAGATGGCGCCGGTTTCCGCCTTCCACCAGCCCGACGGTGAGCGCTCTCGGTGGTAAACAAGTCCATATTTGGCTAAGACCGCTGATCTGGCTTGCTTCCGCATACGTGGGCCTCTAAGATATCACCACATGGCTTTACTTGATTGTTCATTTAGTATTTAGCCTGTGGGTTGGGTCTGCCCCATTATTCGGAAGACTGTTTTCAAGGGACCTGAATAAACTGCTGGAGAAGAGCTTTTGTGAGTTGCGTCATCCTTGCTGGTTGAGGGGGACGCGACACCCTCACACAGGCCTATGCTTCTAGGTCCCCTACGGAGACCAAATGAATGGTGAGGCTTGGGACTCCAAACCAAAACCAGGACTTATTTAGTGGTCATACCTGAGCCCATTTGGGTGTCCACCATTTCTCCCTACACTCCAGACTAGCAGGTCACTGTTCCTCTCCTTCCAGAGCCTTCCTGGGGTCAATGAGGGGCCAAACTCTGATCCAATTAGCCATTCATCCCAGAACACAGGAGGCAAGAGCCCAGACCAGAACATCCAATCTGGCCTAAGCATCGAGGAAGGTTGTCTTACTTGAAGAGAAGTAGTTTTCCAGGACAACAAAGGTAAGCAAGTGCTCCAGCAGTCCAAAGAGCTAAAGAATTGTAGCGGAAAGGGGAAAGGTTCAGAGCACAGGGTGGGATAGAGTAGGTGGAGGTGCAACAGAGATTGAGGGTCTGAAAAGTAAGCCTTTAAAAACTCACATGGTGCCGGGCGGTGGTGGCGCACGCCTTTAATCCCAGCACTCGGGAGGCAGAGGCAGCGGATCATTGTGAGTTCGAGGCCAACCTGGTCTACAAAGTGGGTCCAGGACAGCCAGAGCTGTTACACAGAAAAACCCTGTCTCGAAAAACCAAAAAAAAAAAAAAACCAAACAATAACAACAAAAAAAAAAAAAACCTCACATGGTGGCGTAGGCCTTTAATCCCAATACTCAGGAGGCGGAGGCAGGCAGATCTCTGAGTTCCAGGCTAGCCTGGTCTACAGACCAAGTTGTAGGACAGCCAGGAATTAAAAAACAAAACAAAACCAACAAAGCCCTCAGTGGTAAAGAGCACTGGCTGCTCTTCTAGAGGACCTGGGCTCAATTTCCAGCACCCACATGACAGTTCACAATGGCCTGTAACTGCCGTTGTAGGGGACTCAAGGCCTTCTTCTGACCTCTGTGGGTACCAGGTAAACACATGGTATACATGCAGGAAAAACATCAATAAACACAAAATAAAATAATACAAAACACTATCTAAAAAATAAGATAAAAATACCAACCTGTGTCTAGGCTCATGGCTGGTCAAATATCTGAGAATAAGTGACTTTTTTTTTTTCCGAGACACTGAGACAGGGTTTCTCTGTGTAGTTCTGGTTGTCCTGGACTCCCTCTGTAGGCCAGGCTGGCCTCGAATTCACCAGAGATCTGCCTGCCTCTGCCTCTGGAGTGCTAGGACTAAAGGCATGCACCACCACGCCCAGCTAGAAGAAGAGGCAGAAAGAATGAGAGGAGTTGGTACAAAACACTGTCTTATGCACATGGCACAGCTGTGGTGCTCATGCCCTTAACAGCAGCTACAGTTGCTTGCATAGGGCCTTCAAAAGGCAGGGAACATTTCAACATTCAGCCATAGTGGGAAAGGGTTCATGGGTCCCACCTGGTCCAGGGGAGCTAACATCAGTTGAGGGCTGTTAGGAGAGAAGTCATTGTTTTCAGTAATATAACCATGGTGAGTTACTAATGTTACAGTGCATAGCTTCACATCCAGTCCATGCTGGTGGCCCTGGTTAATCATAGCGGGTCGCAAAAACCAAAACAAAAAGACATGAAAGTGGGATAGAATTTGGTGGGAGGAGGGGAGGAGTGGGTTCAGGGATGAGTAAGCAGACTGTGTTATATATGTGTATGCAACTAGTAGATTACATCCTGTGTTTCAGGAGCAACATGTAGATTCTGTTTTCTTTCTTTCTTTTTGTTTTTTTTTTTGGTTTTTCGAGACAGGGTTTCTCTGTGTAGCCCTGGCTGTCCTGGACTCACTTTGTAGACCAGGCTGGCCTTGAACTCACAGAGATCCGCCTGCCTCTGCCTCCCGAGTGCTGGGATTAAAGGCGTGCGCCACTACGCCCGGCTTTTTTTTTTTTTTTTTTTAAGACAGGGTTTCTATGTGTACCCTTGACTGACCTGAAGTTCCTTTGTAGACCAGGCTGCCCAGAAATCCTCCTGCCTCTGCCTCCAGAGTACTGGGATTAAAGGTGTGCATCGCCACGCCCAGCAATTACAGACAGCTGTGAACTGCCATGTGGGTGCTGGGATTTGAACCCGGGTCCATTTGGAAGAGCAGTCAGTGCTCTTTACCACTGAGCCATCTCTCCAGCCCAACATGTAGATTCTGAAGACAGAGGGAACTGCTTGGCTGGCAGCACCAAGGCATTTCCTGTCTGTCCCTGGTTATTGCCCAAGGAGGGATGTGAGCTCTTTTTGTTTTGTTTTGTTTTTTGAGACAGGGTTTCTCTGTGTAGGCCTGGCTGTCCTGGACCCACTCTGTAGACCACGCTGGCCTTGAACTCATAGAGATCCACCTGCCTCTGCCTTCCAAGTGCTGGGATTAAAGGCCTGTGCCACAATGACCAGCTATACTTGCTCTTTTTAACACATCACCCTCACCCAGCTACCTCAAAGAAGTTCAAGCTACAGAATCATCGTGCCCTCTGGTGGTATTAATGGATTATGCAAAGACTCTAAGATGAAAAACTTGGATAGGCTGGCTATTTCTAGTTAGTTATCTGGGAGACTCTTGGAAGTGGGATTAACCAGAAGCAGCTGAGGGAGAGAAATGATCCTCTAGTTGAATCTTGTTCTATTGCAGGATCTTTTGTGGTCAAAAGGGGAGGGAAGAGGATGTTTTCTTACCATTCCTGTTAGTGTAAAATGTTGCACCAACACCCCCCCCCCCCCCCCCCCCCCTGTGACAGGGGACAAAGAGTATTTTTCCAGAGCCTTGCGTGCAGTGCACTCTCTTGAAACACGGTCCTTTCTTCGTAGAGTGCAATTTGGAATAGGACTCACTACCTCTGTTCGCTGTTCATTCCACCAAACACTCTGGGAACAGGCAGAAGACTGAGGACTGACTGCTGGGACCGTCAATCAGTACAGAAATCTCAGACCATGTAGAGAATTCCTATTATACAGTAGGAGGTACTCTGAGAGGTGAAAATATCGAGAAAGGGCAGAGGTGTGCTGGGAGGAAAAGCCATGAGAGAAAAGGGCCCACAGTCCAAATCAGTTTACTACTGCTGTCATGGAGAGTAGAATCAGGGGCTGTCCAAAGCAGTTTACTACTGCTGGCATGAGAGTAGAATCAGGGGCTGAAGGGGTAGCTCAATAGAGCACTGTTGCCTTTGCTGAGGACCCCAATTCAATTTCTAGCACCCACAAGTGACTCCCAATTATCAGTAACTCCAGTTCCAGGGGAACCAACACCTTCTTCTGATCTCTGTGAGCACCAGGCATGCACGTGGTACACATACACACTTGCAGGCAAAACACGTATACATACTAAATTAAAAAATAAAATAACGGCCGGGCGTGGTGGCGCTCACCTTTAATCCCAGCACTTGGGAGGCAGAGGCAGGTGGATCGCTGTGCGTTCGAGGCCAGCTTGGTCTACAAAGGGAGTCCAGGACAGCCAAGGATACACAGAAACGCTGTCTCAATAAATAAATAAATAAACAAACAAACAAATAAATAAAATAACGAGGGCTGGGCATGGTGACGCACACCTTTGATCCCAGCACTTGGGAGGCAGAGGTAGGCAGATCTCTGTGAGTTCAAGGCCAGCCTGGTCTACAAAGTGAGTCCAGGACAGCCAGGGCTACACAGAGAAACCCTGTCTTGAAAAACCAAAAAAAAAAAAAAAAAAAAAGAGAAGCTGAAGCTGCTACACAGAGAAACCCTATCTCAAAAAACCAATAAATAAGATAAAATAACGAAGGACATGGTGCTTCCCTTTAATCCCAGCACTCAGGAGGCAGAGGCAGGTGGATCTCTGTGAGTTCGAAGCCAGCCTGGTCTACAAAGTGGGTCCAGGACGGCCAATGCTACACAGAAAAACCCTGTCTTGAAAAACAAAAGGGGGTTAAAAAACAGTGTTATAAATTGGCTTTATGTGCGAGGGTAAGGAGTACAAAGTTGTCTATTAAATGAAAGGGTGATCTATGACCCATCACTGTTTGATTTGTTTGAGACAGGATCTCTCTATGAGGCTGTCCTGGAGCTGTCGTACATTAGTAGACTTGAACTCACAAAGATCCACCTGTCTCTACCTGGATTAAAGGCATGCACTACACTACACATTTGACTATAAATACCAACCAACCAACCAATCGATCAATCAAAACTTAAATTAGCGCTCTGGATGGCCTGAACCGCCTGTCTGTCTCTTGGTTGTGGTGATTACAAGGTCACATTAGCTTGTAATCTTTTTGGCTTTGTTGATTTTACCTCCTGGAACTTACAAAGTAGATCAGGCTATCTTAGATCTTGTAACTGTCCAGCCTCTGCCTTTTGAGTTGCATAGGCACTTCTAGCTGAGTTCCCAAGCACTTGGGATGTGAAGGCAGAAAACTCAGATTTGCAAAATCATCCTCCGCTATTTAAGGAGTACTTAGGTACCTGAGAGCCGTTCACAAAAAACCAAACATGAGTAGTAAGAGGGGCTTTCTTGAGTTCGATGCCCATTTTGGTGGAAGGAGAGAACCAACTTCCACAAGTTTTCCTCTGACCTTCACACGTGCTGTGGCATGCACGAGCCTACACACAGGCACAAATAAAACAAAAGTGTGATAAAACAAAAACCCAAAGACTTTGAGAGTTTAGAATAGTTTTACTATGAGGAATGGATGGATGAGCGCACCAGAGCTGAATAAAGCCGCCCAGTTCTGTCAGTCCGGTGCTTCAGGGTCACTACCAGTGGGAAGCTGGGCACAGCCGCTTCTTTCCAGTGGGCTCAAAACAGCCAGGGATCTCATAGTCGAAAATCTCCCGAGAGTCGGGAAGCGAAGCCTACCAGTTGAAGGAATAGGGGAGCCTTGCTAGGTTGTGGGTAGACAACAATACCGGTAGCACTGGGATCACCGTGTAGGGACGACGCGGTTCTGCTTCATTGACCATGAGCTTGAAGCTAAGCGGGCCTTGAAGTTTAAATAACCGGGGCGAGGGGTTGGACCGGTAGAAAGAACTAGTTGGTAGGGATTGTCCTACCGGAAAGCCTGTACTGACGTAGGCGCGCTCCGGAATGGGAGGGAGTGGGGGAGGGGCTTTACCTCACGGTTTCGCTGGGTTCCAGAGCAAATATTTGACATTCCAGACTTATCGTAGGGGAGGGGTTTAAGAGGCTGGCATGGGGTGGGCCACCCGGAGAGGGGTTGCAGGGCGCGCACAATAGCCACTTTCCAAATTATGTAGGGTCACTGTATTCCTGGGCTACTGTGTGGAACGCGCACCATCCACGCACCGCACTCCCTTCCTTGGGCATGAGTTGGGGATGCCCTGTTTTATCCAAGACTGATATATAGCGGCCCGCTTTTTCCAAACACACGAGGTTCTTCTTCAGCGTTGGCTTTGGCCCCCTGTATCTCTAAGTCCCACGCCCAGCTTCATGTAGCTCTTTCCTCTCGCTAGACTGCTAGTTACAGTTGAGTAGACGGGAAACTCCCGAGCGCACAGGGCGGCCGGAAACTATACAGTAAAGGAGTCTCGCCAAACTGCGTGGGGCGAATGGGACTAGTATGAACTGCGTTGGGATGCAGAGTTTGTAGCATGTACACAGTTCAATGCTAACCAGTACCTAATCTCCAGGCAGCACGTCCGTCATCCAAGAAAGACGAACACAGGCAGGCAAACCCCAAGTGAGGTTGGTTGGCTGAGTCTCCAGGCCCCTACCATCTGGCCCAGCTTCATTTAGGATGCGGCTCTCTGGGGTTTGAGAGACTCTTCTACCCCAGCATCAAGGCCTGAGCCCTCGGGTCCACAGTGACTGCATTTTGCACTGCCGGCATTTCGCCAAGGCAGTCCGAGTCCGACTCTAACACCTGTATGGGCACGTCCTTTCCTGTGAGCTCTAGCGGCCGCCCACAGCTCTAAGAACCCTTGATCTCTGCAGCCTTCCCATTCCCCAACCGATCTCTTCCACCGGCTTCCAGTGGATACCTGGTGGCACTCACTGTTAGCTTTTGCCCCTTTGTGATTTCCACTAACCCCAAGCCGGACGTCGCGGCCCCTACAGTCCCTAGATTGCCTCCTGGTGACTTGCACGGGTCTCGCGTGACCCTCGCGGAATGGTAAAGGCCTCTGATCCTGCACATTCTTTTGCGGAGGACTCATAGTGCCTGCTGGAGAGGAAGTAGAAGAAAAAAATGGGTTCGTTCCATGAGTCTCCCAGGAACGTACCAAGAGGTGGAACTCCAGACGCCCCGGCAGAAGTGAGCTCTTGCCTTCTGGGCAGGGTTCTGGCCCTCCCGCGAGGTTCCCGGGGCCGCCCCAATCACGTGGCCCTCGGGGCCGCAGGTAACTCGCCCGAGTAGGCTGGGACCGCTGGCCGCGCCTCCCAGCCCCAAAGGGCACCGCGGGCGGGTCTCTGCAGCTCCGGCTGCTTCAGCTCCGCTGCAGGTGCCGCCCCCAACAGACCAAATCCCGCCCAAGCTCGTCTGTGTGCCGTCGGTCGGTACGTGCGTGCGCCTCCTGGGTCCGCGTGTGTGCGTGTGCGTGTGTGTGTGGCCGAGCGCCCCCTTCCTCTGCGGCCATGACTCCGCCGCCGCCCCCACCCCCTGGCCCAGATCCCGCGGTAGACTCCGCTACAGACTCCTGTCCCGGTCCCCAGTCGCTGGTCGTTTTGTTCGGGGCCACTGCTGGTGCGCTGGGGCCTGACCTAGGCTCGGACGAGACCGACTTAATCCTCCTAGTTTGGCAAGTGGTGGAGCCGCGCAGTCGACAGGTAGGGTAGACTGAGGTGGCGGTGGAGTGGGGGGGCTCAGGACGCTTCCAGGCCTGTGCGGCACAGCGGCTCATCGGGTTTACCCCTGATGCTCTTAGGTGGGGACCCTGCACAAGTCGCTAGTTCGCGCTGAGGCGGCTGCACTGAGTCCACAGTGCCGCGAGGCGAGCGGACTCAGCGCAGACAGCTTAGCGCGGGCGGAGTCCCTGGACAAGGTGCTGCAGCAGGTGAGCGTGGGGGTCCGCGTGGGTGGTGGAACTGCGGGGCGGGAGGGACGCTACCCAGCCATGGGAGGTGGGGTGCAAGGGGGCGAGGCCTGGAGCACCGAGACCCACTGGCACGGAGAGGTCTTGCTTGAAACTTTTGAGCTACTACCGCGTGAGCGCATGCTAGGCCATTCCCAGAGGCACCTTACTTTCCAACCTTTACAGGCATCCACTCCTGCTGAGAAGGTGACAGTAGCGGCTGAGGGATCCAGCCCCGAGGTCCCCTCGTCTCCCTCCTCCTCCCCGGTATCGAGGAGGAGGCCCAGAAATAGGGTGTAGGGGCTCAGGTTTGACCGTAGAACACTTGGTCTCTGCCGCCCGCCCTCCTGGGAGCGGCTGGTGCGAGGGCGTCGGGCGGTGTCTGCCTCCGGGGCAGACGCCTCTAGGTGAGGGTGGCTGGTTTAGGCCTGTCTCAGTCGACTGGCCAGGCGTAGGTGCCGTCCGTACAGTACCAGGGGGCTACCTGCCTGCTGAGCCCAAAGGCCTAGGGACATGCCTTCACCCAACACTGGCCAAGTGTGAGTCACTGCTTTTCTCTCTGTCTACACTGCTGCACTCACCCTTTGAGTTGTAATGAGTGGAAGTCCTTTAGAAGCATGGACGATTCTTTCCTCTTCCAACTCTGTGGTTCTTAATGAGGAAACATAAAGATGCTGCATGTTATGGAAGGGCTCCAAGGCCTAACCTACTGCTCACCTGGGAGAATGATGTAGAAAATCTGGGTGCCTTGCTCTGCCGGCCTTAGGTTGAAAAGTGGCACAGAATTGGCAGGGAAAGGGCAGGAGCTTGCTAGGCAGCCTTCAGAGTGCCACCCCCTCTATGAGCAAACAGTTCGGTGCCAGTTGGTCGATAGGGTGTGGGTCAAAGCTCAGGCTGCTGCTAGTGTCCAAGTATGAAGCCCTGTCCTTGGTGTTTCTCTGCTCTTGGGTTGGTCAGACCCGGGGCGGAGCTGCCATTGACCCTGAGCCCTCTGGCCCTCAGGCAGGTGTGAGCCTCCCCCACCTGTCTGAGGGTGGTGCCTGGTCCAGGACAAGTTTAACCTGCTTTGCCCTTCCCCTCTCCACCTGCTTGCCTCACTCCACCAGGTGTTTGCTCTGGCCCCATTCCAGACTCCTGGAGTGTTTGATGGGGGCTTGGGTTTTGTGTGACTGTTCTCATTTGGCCTAGAGGAGGTGACAGTGGACTAGGGCAGGGGTGAGGGTTAGGAGCCTGGGATATAGGGCAAGGCCTCCTACTTCCCAGGCAGGGTAGGGCTGAACATCCTGCTAAACCAGCTTTACAGCCTGAGTCGCTCCCTCCTCCTACCCCCAGTTTCAGCCCGCCTAGTTGTGAATCTATGTCTGAGTCTCCACTCCCTGTCCCCAGTTCTCACAGCTGGTGAGCGGGGATGTGGCTGTGCTGGGCGGGGGCCCGTGTGTGCTCTGCACTGATGGGCAGCAGCTGTTGCGACAGGTTCTGCACCCTGAGGCCTCCAGGAAGGTACGCCATTGAGGGCACATGGATGATTGGGTTCCCAAGGCTCCTGTTGTGGGGATGGGCCAGACATTCTAGTTTACTTATTCATCCCCACTCCCATGTGCTCCCAGAACCTGTTGCTCCCCGACACCTTCTTCTCCTTCTACGACCTCCGCAGAGAGTTCCATATGCAGCACCCAAGCGCCTGCCCTGCCAGAGACATCACAGTGGGCACCATGGCACAGGGTATCTGTGACTGAGCAGAATTAAGGTGGAGGGTGGCTAATCTGTCCAAGCATGTGCACGCGGCTGAATGGGTCATATTAGTGTAGGCAACTCTTATGTTTTAGCCTCATGCTTTAGGGTGCCCTGTCTGAATCTATGCTGGGATCCATTGGAATGTGGGCATGTCTGTGTTTGGTCTGAGGACCTGTGTGTGCATGTGTGAACTGGGCCATAGCTAGTGTTTGCCAGGATTCTGTGGGTGTTTGGGGTGATGTGGGGTGTATGGACCTGGATTCCAGTTGTCACTTCTCTGCCGGTAGCCTTGGGACTAGAAACAGATGCTACAGAAGATGACTTTGGGGTCTGGGAAGTGAAGACTATGGTAGCTGTTATTCTCCACCTACTGGAAGGGCCCAATGGTAAGATTCTTGCATTGCTTGTCACCTACTGTCAGGTTTGGGTGAACACCCATTACATCCTCAGAGTCTTTTTGCAGACTTGTGACCTTCTCTAAGAGAACACAAGGTGGATACCCCTGTCACCTCCTCAATTCCCTCACCTGTCCTATTTTTGCAGAGCTTGGTGGGGAGACTTCCTCCACCAGACCCTGCTGACCCCCATGCCATCTCCTCTCAGGTCAGTTGTTTTCGAAGCCAGAGGTGGTAAAGCAGAAATATGAGACGGGGCCTTGGTGAGTGTGGGAGCAGGGGTGGAGGTGACAATACTTGGACAGCTCTGACCCTGTGCCCTGCCCCCACAGCAGCAAGGCTGATGTGGTGGACAATGAGACTGTAGTACGGGCCCGTGGGTTGCCCTGGCAGTCATCAGACCAGGATGTGGCTCGATTCTTCAAAGGGCTCAACATTGCCAGGTGGGTGTGGCAGGATGGGAAGGGTAAGAGGGCAAGCATACCCAGGAGGCGCTAACAACACTGGCTCCACAGGGGTGGTGTAGCACTCTGTCTCAACGCCCAGGGCCGCAGAAATGGCGAAGCCCTCATCCGATTCGTGGACAGCGAGCAGCGGGACCTAGCGCTGCAAAGACACAAGCACCACATGGGTGTCCGCTATATTGAGGTGGGGCTTTGGGCTAGAAGTGGAGCAGGGCAGAGCTGAGTAAGGATGAGACCTATGGGCTGCTCTCTATACCCACAGGTATATAAAGCCACAGGGGAGGAATTTGTAAAGATTGCAGGGGGTGAGTGTGCCTATAGAAGGCCCCCATTCTCTTTTGTCTTAATCTGTATCTCATTCCCTGGATCCCCTGTGGGTGCATGCTATAAAGATTAAATCAGCAAGGGGACCCCTGTCCTTCCAACCTAGGCACATCACTAGAGGTGGCCCGCTTCCTATCACGGGAAGATCAAGTGATCCTGAGGCTACGGGGACTGCCCTTTTCAGCTGGGCCAACAGATGTCCTAGGCTTCCTGGGGCCAGAATGCCCAGTGACTGGGGGTGCTGATGGGCTGCTCTTTGTACGCCACCCTGATGGCAGGCCAACTGGGGATGCCTTTGCTCTCTTTGCCTGTGAGGAACTGGCACAGGCTGCTCTGCGCAGGCACAAAGGCATGCTGGGTAAGCGATACATTGAACTCTTCAGGAGCACTGCAGCCGAGGTGCAGCAGGTGAGCACAAGGTCCTCGTGTCCCAGTGCACACTGCTTCAGGGTGTGCCTTGGTTCCCCTGCCTGATGAACCCGTTGTCTTCCTTACTAGGTCCTTAACCGCTATGCAACCAGTCCACTCCTCCCCACACTGACTGCTCCACTGCTGCCCATCCCCTTCCCACTGGCAGGAGGGACTGGGAGGGACTGTGTACGCCTTCGAGGCCTGCCGTACACAGCCACCATAGAAGATATTCTAAGCTTTCTAGGAGAGGCAGCAGGTGACATTAGGCCTCACGGTGTGCATATGGTGCTCAACCAGCAGGTGATACACAGTGTAGAAAAGGGTGTGCTGGGAGTAAGGCACTTTTATATGTGACGAACTGCTTACAAGGTGGTGTGCACAGGGCCGGCCATCGGGCGATGCCTTCATCCAGATGATCTCAGTGGAGCGTGCTCTGGCTGCTGCCCAGCGTTGCCACAAGAAGGTGATGAAAGAACGCTATGTGGAAGTAGTCCCTTGCTCCACAGAGGAGATGAGCCGTGTGCTGATGGGGGGTTCCCTGAGCCGAAGTGGCATGTCCCCTCCACCCTGCAAACTGCCCTGTGAGTGCTTCATGGCCTAGAGGAGGCATATGGGAGCCAAGCTATTCTAAGCCACCACTTTCTGTTCTAGTTTCCCTATTCAGGGGAATTGTGGGCTCTCTATAAATGTGCTCTTTACTCTTTTCTAGGCCTCTCACCACCTACCTACGCTACCTTCCAGGCCACCCCAGCCCTCATTCCCACAGAGACAACAGCCCTATATCCCTCTTCTGCACTGCTTCCAGCTGCCAGGGTACCCACTGCCACTGCTCCTCTTGCCTACTACCCAGGGCCAGCAACTCAACTCTACATGAACTACACTGCTTACTACCCCAGGTACCTTACTACTAGGATAGTCTCAGACATGCTGTCACCATTTGGGGAAGGATCCTGATACATTTCTGACCCAGATAATCCAAGATCTGTTAAAGATCAGAATTCATTTTCATATGGCAAGGGAGTTACAAGTGTGGGCTAACAGATTGGAGATATCACTGTAGAAGCAGAGTTCAGAAAGTAGACAGGATCAAATACAAGGCCCAGGTACAGGAGAGGATGGTCTTGGTCTAGGCTACAGATGGACTGTATGACTAAATTTCTGTCTCTCCCACTTTAGCCCCCCCAGTCTCTCCTACTACTGTGGGCTACCTCACCACACCTCCTGCTGCCTTGGCCTCTACTCCCACCTCAATGTTGTCACAACCAGGAGCCCTGGTCCGCATGCAGGGGGTCCCATATGCAGCTGGTATGAAGGATCTGCTCAGTGTCTTTCAAGCTTACCAGGTGAGGCTGTGTTGGGAGGGCTCAGGGGCCAAGCTGAGCCTGGAGCTCCATCCCCTAAATCTGTCACTTCTGCAGCTGGCTCCTGATGACTACACAACTCTGATGCCTGTTGGTGACCCACCTCGCACTGTCTTACAAGCCCCCAAGGAGTGGGTGTGTTTGTAGGAGAGGAAACCAGGAAGTGGACTGAGCTGATGTCCCCAGCTAACATGCCTTTCCTGAATTCAGAGCACTCTCAACCCAGCGGCTTCTTTGTGGCTTGTCAGAGCTCTCAAAGACATCTGGAAAAGACCAAGCTCAGCACCACTCTCCTTCCTTCTACATACCCTTGTTTCTCTGCCTGCTTACCCTAAAGATGATGGTTACCTTACAGGCAGGGCTAGGGATGTGATAGGGCTGCTCTATTCCTGATGGTGTGACACCCAGAAAGCCTTGGCCCTCAAATACTGGGTTTGAATAGCGCACAGCAGGCCTCTGTTTCTTTTTAAAATGTTAAGGCCTGCCTGGTACCTTTAATATTTATGACTCCTGGGAGAATCAAGAGTTCACCTGAGCCTGAATAGAGACCCTGATTCTCTGCTCTCTCTACCCTTACAGGAGGGAGGGGGTCAGCACCTACCTTCAGGGTACTGGACCTCAGAAACAAAAGTGCCAGCTGGGCATGGTGGTGAATGCCTTTAATCCCCAGATGGATCTCTGTGAGTTCAAAGCCACCCTGGTCTACAGAGTGAATCCAGGACAGCCAGGAATACACAGAGAAACCCTGTCTCGAAAAACAAAAAGAAACAAAGTGCCAGGGTGGCCTCACACAATAAGTACGATAGCCCTGCTCCAGCCATGCCCAAGGAGCATGCCAAAACCACTAGCTGATGGGATGGTTCATGCCTGTAACCCCAGCACTCAGGAGGCAGAGGCAGGACTGCCTCAAGTTCAAATCCAATCTGTTCTACATAGCAAATTCTAGTCTAGCCCCCATCAGAAACAACAAAAAACCCCAAGCTGTTCTAGGTTGTGCTGCTTTAATATCTCCGGGGAGCACCAGAGGGCAGGAAGCACATACACACTCAGGTTAAAGGGAACTTTGTCAAGTTTTCCTGCAATGCCTTGGAAGACTAGTTGTCCAAGAAGCCAGCAAGCACCATGGCATGTCCTTTTGCACCGACTAAAGGGTACAGAACTCAAGTCTGAGGAGGAATTTTGAACTCCACCTTCTCTGAAAACAAATGAAAGTTCCTGGTCAAGCTGACTTTTTTTTTTTTTTTTTTTGGTTTTTTGAGACAGGGTTTCTCTGTGTATCCTTGGCTGTCCTGGACTCACTTTGTAGACCAGGCTGGCCTCGAACTCACAAAGATCCGCCTGCCTCTGCCTCCCAAGTGCTGGGATTAAAGGCGTGCGCCACCACCGCCCGGCTAAGCTGACTTTTAAAAAGCTACATACAGAGTCCTTAGCTTTGGCCCAAAGGGCCCCACACCAGCCCCAGGTGGAGAAAAACTCAGATTTTGAGGATGATCTGTTCACTGTTTATTTCAGCACTGTAACTGAGGAGGAGCCTGAACTGCTGGCTCATCTTCCCTTTGTATTGTGTAAGGAGCACTGCACTCCTATAAAAGGTTTTAAAATACAAAATGTACAAGAAAACACAATCCCTAGTGCTGTAAACATAACCGAGAACCAATTTCTTCACTATATATCCGTTCTATAAAACATAAGGTTTCAACTTGAGACCATCTGAGCCTTAAAGGTGACCATTTTGCATATTAGGAACTGGACTTCTCATTGAGGCCCAGTAGAGGTCTGGTGATACTGGCTGGCCCTGGGTGATGGTGGGTTATACTCAGGGCAGCAGTACACATCTCTTTTTAATGTTTTCAGCCATGTTTCTCTGCATCTCAAGTAAACAGAAGGCTGCTCCCTCATTCCTCAACCCAAGGTCTAGTACAGGTGAGAAGAAAGGGTGTGTGCTAGCAAACACCCAGTTGCTCAGTGCTGCTACTAGAAATCAGTTTGCATAGTCCAATGGATGTGTGCTTTTACCACCGCTATTTTGCACAAAAAATTTACGTCTTTATCTACAAAGCCAAAAAATATGACTCTTACATGAAAGCTTATACAAAGCTAATATAAAACCGTTACATAGAATACAAAGCTCTATTTTAAAATCTACTTGTTTTAAATAGGAAAGCATTTCTAATGCTACAGGCATCAAGGTATTTAAAAGGCATCAGTTTGGTGCATAGCAACTCTGGATCATTAGAGGCTTTTATTCTTGAAGGCAGCAAAGCAGCACTCCCAAGGGGTCTTGCAATGACCCTAAATGAAGCAACTGCCCCAGGGAAAAGAGGGTGGAAGCAAATTTGGCCAAGTCTCTTCAAGTTCACCTGAGGGGACAATGCCCTTTCAAGGAAGCTGTGGGCTACCAACCATGGGTCCTAAAGCAAATCTCATTATCCATACTCATTGTCAGAGAAATTTGGAAAGTATCCAGCTCCAATAGTGACCAGAATTTGCTGATAGTTTTTCTAACTAGTTTTAGGGGAGAAATGTAAAGCATTGTGTTAACAATAAACACATACTTTCCTCATCCTGAATCAGTACCTGGCTTACTAGAGGTGGTGGGCAACATGCCAGCCCCTGCTTAGGCCTGATGTAGCCTTAGTAAAGATAGCCCTGCCATAAAGGGTCATAATCCCCTAGAGTATCAGCATTTGTAGGCACTCAATTTGCTTCCTGAATGAATTAGAGTACATGGTTTCATTTGAAAACATACTGTAAAATCCAGGGACTTTAAATGGGAAGAGTAAAGGCAGGGTTTGGGAACAGTACCCAACTAGGGCACCTCCTTTGGTAGACAGCAGGCTGGAGTTTCTGCTGGCTCCTGCCTTGGACATAAACCTCTGCAGCAGCAGCAGCAGCAGCAGCACCAGGGTGTCTTTGGTGTGGAAGGGCAGGTCTGTGACATCACCTCACTTCTGGATGTGAAGCCTTTTGGAGGAAAGGCTGGTTTTAGGTCATATAGTCAGGACACCATGGTACAAAATCATTGCGGGCTGTAAACAGAATAGGAGATAAGCCTTCCATGCCCACATGAATCTTAAAACCTTCACATCTGAATTTTCTCTGCCTCTCCTATTACATACCTCATTACATAGCTCCTGACACTGCCGGCCTGGCCTCAAGAATTAAAACTGCAAAGCCTAAACTATCAGGAAGCTGATTTCAAAGACCACAGACTAAAGATAGAAGCTCCCACTTCCAAAGTTAGTTAGGTAGAAAATAACTACCTAAGCTAAAACCCTACCTTTGAAACTCATCTTACATATGACCATTTTACCCAAGGTCCTGGTGGAAGAACACTGACGGAGCTAGTGGAGAGACTGCTAGGTGGCGATTTTACCCAAGGTCCTGGTGGAAGAACACTGATGGAGCTAGTGGAGAGACTGCTTGCTAGGTGGCTATCTAAAGTTACAAGAGGCTATGCCCTGGAATGTATTCATACCCGACACTTCAATGATGGAATGGTCTTTTCTCAATTTGCCTAACACTTTAAAGAGTATGAGCTACATTTGGCTTTATTTCCTATGAATCTATAGAAGGCTTCAGGATGCATGCTAAGGTTGTGAGGTGTAAGTGTGGGCTTAGGATAATTTTTTTCTTTTTTTTTTTTTCTCCCTCTGGAAGGTTTTATCAAAAGTTCTATTTTAAAAATATCAAAACTAAAGGGCTCTTCAAATGACCAGAAAAGCAGTACAAATTATTAATCTTAGCTATGCACAGGTCACCTGCAAGGGCAGCACCTCTGACAGAGCCTGCTGCATTCACACTCACAGCACCCATCATAGAAAAGTATCCTATTTAAATAGATAAAAAAGCAAAGCTCATTTCCTGAAGCTTAAACAGACTATGCTGTTCCTGTTTTTTTTACATAATCTGCCCCAGGCTTGAGGTGCAGGAATGCTGTTTTTCCCACAGTGAGTTCAACTCCTGCAGCAGGTTCTGAAGTCTGGTTGGAAACCCAAGGTCCAAGAGAGAAGCAGGCTGAGCAGCTAGTAGTGGGCCCAAGGCTTCAGTGAGCACTGTTAGAGCCCATCAGCTCTTCCTAAATCTGGGGACCCCGGAACTGGGAGAGGAGTGTCTCTGTTCATCTCTGGGCCTTGTGAAACAGAAATCTGGGACATGTCTCTCCCGATTATCTCGTTCACTGAAAAACAAAAAGAAGAATGATTAGCAAACTCAAAGGAAAATCATATGAGGCTTTCTTTTCCTCTCTTAGACATTTTCTTTTTCTTTTTTTTTTTTTTTTTTTTGGTTTTTTCGAGACAGGGTTTCTCTGTGTAGCCCTGGCTGTCCTGGACTCACTTTGTAGACCAGGCTGGCTTCGAACTCACAAAGATCCACCTGCCTCTGCCTCCCAAGTGCTGGGATTAAAGGCGTGCGCCACCATTGCCCGGCTCTCTCTTAGACATTTTCTATCCAATGGCTTTGAGTAAAGGTAAAGACAGTACTTGACATTTGCTCCAGAGCTGATTGGCATTAAAGATAAAAGCATCATTGATTGCTCAAGTGGCTACAGGTGTCCCTGTCCGTCCCGTCCCGCCCCCCCCTTCCTCCTTCATTTCAGTTTGGACTTTAAAAGGAATTGCTAAGATCAGCAACATTTTGTTAAAATTTATTTTATTTTATATGCATGAATGTTTGTCTGCATGTATGTCTGTGCACCATGCACATTCACACCTGGTGCCCTTGGAGGTCAGAAGAGAGCACAGGATCCCCAACAACTGGAGTTACAGGTGGCTGTGAACCACCATGTGGGTGCTGAGAATCAAATCCAGGTCCTCAGCAAGAAGAACAGGTGATCTTTTTGTTTGTGTGTATTTCCAGATAGAGTTTTTCTGTGTAGCCCTGGCTATCCTGGAACTTGCTCTATAGACCAGGCTGGCCTCTGCCTCCCAAGGGTTGGGATTAAAGGTGCACCACCACAGCCTGTGCTCTTAACTTCTGAGTCATCTCCCTAACCCCAAACATTCTTATCCTCACTCCAAAGGCTCATGCTCCAAACAGAGCTCATAGGTACTTTAAAAATAAATGTTCAGAAGTAACTTCAGTTTCAGGTGATCCAATGCCTTGCCGTCTTTTAACCTCTGAGGGCACTAAGCATGCATGTGATACTCAGGCATACATGCAGGCAAAATCCATACACATAAAAATTTTCCAGAATCTTTAAAAAGTAAATGTTCACCTTATTCTAACTTTTCCCTACTCTGAATTCCTTTGGGAAAATTTTCCCTTTTGATTTCCCACAGTGCCACCTAAGAATATAAAGTGAAAGAAAATGTTTTAGTCAGAGCTAAGCCTTAGGGGGTACTCTTTTTTCGAGACAAGGTTTCTCTGTGTACCTCTGGCTGTCCTGGACTCACTCTGTAGACCAAGCTGGCCTTTAACTCACAGAGATCCACCTGCTTCTGTGTCCTGGGTGCTGAGATTAAAGGCCTGCACCACCATGCCTGGCAATTACAGACAGCTGTGAACTGCCATGTGGATGCTGGGATTTTGAACCTGGGTCCTCTGGAAGAACAGTCACTGCTGTTAACCGCTGAGCCATCTCTCCAGCCCCACATGTACTCTTTATCATGTGAGGACATTTGTATGTATGTAGACCTTTCTAACTGCAGGCTCTTGCTTTCTCTAATGTGCCCAATACCTCAGAAAGCTAAATGGTCAATGTCCATCTGGAAATAAAAGGAAAAAACTGGGTGTGGTGTTTACACTTGTGACCCCCAACACTCAGGGAGCCAACCTTGGCTGTATTATACACAATGAGCTCCAGGTCATGCTGGGCTACAGAGTGATAATCTGTTCTCCCCTAAAAATAAACAAAATGAGAGGAGCCAACAAGATAGGAGAAAACAGTCAGACATGGTGGTGCATACTTTTAATCCCAGCACTCAGGCGGCAGATGCAGAAGGATCTCTGTGAGTTCCAGGCCAACTTGGTCTACAGAGTGAGTCCAGGACAGCCAGGGTAATAACACAGAGAAACCGTCTCAAAAACCAAAACCAAAAAACACACAAAACCCCCCCAGAAAAAGGAAGGAAAAAAGAAAAAACAAAAGAAACAACACAGCTCTCCTCACATTTCATATTTATCTTGCTTTTCCTTTGTTATGGAGGGTGAGGGCCCTGGGGGTCATTGTTTTGTGTTTTATGAGACAGGGTCTTACTGATATAGCCTACATTGGCCTAAACTGGGAATCCTCCTGTCCCAGCCTCCAGACTGCTAGGATTATATGTATATATTACCATACCTAACTGTCTTTTTAAAAAATTTTATTTATGTATGAGTGTTCTGTGTACTTATATGGTGCATACCAGAAGAGGGCATCAGATCCCATTGTAGATGGTTGTGAGCCACCATACTGTTGCTGTGAATTGAACTCAGGACCTCTGGAAGAGCAGCCAGTGCTCTTAACTGCTGAGCCATCTCTCCAGCCCCTAACCTTTCTTTTCAACTAAAGATTCCATTCCTGGGGACTGAAGAGATGACTAGGTTTGGTTCCCAGCACTCACGAGATAGCTCACAACCATATGTAGCTCCTGTTCTAGGGGATTTAATGCCCTCTTCTGGCTTCCCCTGGTATGCACATAACATGCATACATACATGCAGGCAAAACACTCAAACACATAAATCATTAAAAATTTTTTAAAAGATTCCATTCCTGTATATATGTATAAATGGATTTAAATAAGTCCATATAATTTCTCTCTCCTTTTTTTTTAAAGATTTATTTATTTATTTTATGTATGGATGCTTTATCTGCCTGAACATCTGCAACCAGAAGAGGGCATCAGATCACACTGTGGATGGTTGTGAGCCACCATGTGGTTGCTGGGAATTGAACTCAGGACCTCTGGTAGAGCAGTCAGTGCTCTTAACCGCTGAGCCATCTCTCCAGCCCATCATTTCTCTTTTTTAAAAATAATTTTTTTTTGGTCGTTTGAGACAGGGTTTCTCTGTGTAGCCCTGGCTGTCCTAGACTCACTCTGTAGACCAGGTTGGCCTTGAACTCACAGAGATCCACCTGGCTCTGCCTCCCGAGTGCTGGGATTAAAGGCGTGCGCCACCACGCCCGGCTTAAAAATAATTTTTGCTTGTAATTTTTTCACAGTGTTGAAAACATTTTTTTAAAGATTTATTTATTGTGCAGACAGCACTGCATGTATGCCTGCAGGCCAGAAGAGGGCACCAGATCAGATTATGGATGGTTATGAGCCACCATGTGGTTGCTGGGAATTGAACTGAGGACCTTTGGAAGAGCAGCCAGTGCTCTTAACCGCTGAGCCATCTCTCTCCAGCCCATAATTTCTCTTTTTAAGATAACTATTTCTGGGGCTAGAGAGATGGCACAGTAGTTAAGAGCACTGGCTGGGCTGTTCTTCCAAAGGACCTAGGTTCACTTTCCAGCACCCACATGGCCATGAACTCACAGAGATCCTCCTGCCTCTCTACCTCTTGAATGCTGGAATTAAAGGTATGTGCTACCATGCCCAGTTTCTCCTTATTATTCACTGAGACATGGTCTCACTATCTAGACCAGGCTGGTCTTGAATTCAGATATCCACCAGCCTCTGTCTCAAAGGTGTGTGATACCATGCCTAGCCATATTCTTCCCTTGAAAGAATAACGGGGCCTGGAGAGATGGCTCAGAGGTTAAGAGGAACACGGACTGCTCTTCCAGAGGTTCTGAGTTCAATCCCCAACAACCACATGGTGGCTCATAACCATCCATAATGAGATCTGGTGCCCTCTTCTGGCCTGCAGGTATACCTACAGACAGAACACAGAATACATTAAAAAAAAAAAATCTTAAAAAAAGAAGTCAGGCAGTGGTGGTGCTCACCTTTAATTCCAGCACTTGGGAGGCAGAGGCAGGGTGGATCTCTGTGAGTTCAAGGCCAGCCTGGTCTACAAAGCAAGTCTAGGACAGCCAGAACTGTTACACAGAGAAACCCTGTCTCAAAAAAAAAAAAAAAGAATAAAGTAAACTAAAAGTCCAAAATAAAGAGTCAACAGCCGGGCGTTGTGGCACTGGCCTTTAATCCCAGCCCTTGGGAGGCAGAAGCAGGTAGATCTCTGTGAGTTCAAGACTACCTGATCTACATAGTGAGTCCAGGACAGCCAGGGCTACACAGAGTAACTCTGTCTCGATAAACAAAAAAAAAAAAAAAAAAAAGTCAACAGTACTAAATAGCAACAGATTATGTAGGTCACAGCATCTGGCCCACTTTTAGCAGCCACAATCTTTAACTCCCAACACCTGAATTTGTCTGTTTGTCTGCCAGCACAACAGTAGAGTAAAAACCACCAGCAGTATTTGTAGTTACCAAAAGAGTAATGACAACACCACCACTAAAATGTTCTTTAGGAAATGTTCAAATAGCACACTGAAATGTCCTACACAGAAGAAAAAGCTGTTATGTAAGAACAGGCCTCTCCTTTAGAGCTATTTCCCATGCATAAGGATTCAAAGCACTGGTATAGTAAAAAACAAGCAAATAAATAAACCCCTCAAAACCAGATGAAGAAAGAACAGGTGTCCAGAATATATTTTTGGAATAATGATAAATATACCAAAAAAAAAATCAAGAGGTTTGAGTTGGTTTAGTTTTTTAAGACAGGATCTCTTCATATAGTCCTGGCTGCCCTGGAGCTAGCTATGCAGACCAGGCTAGCCTTGAAGTCACAGAGATCCTCCTGTCTCTACCTCCTGTCAAGATGAATTTCCCATTTCTGGCCAGGATGGTGATAAGGATTGACTCAAAGAGTCTTTCATCTTTGTAATGGATTTTTAAAAAATATTTATTTTATTATGTATAGTGTTCTGCCTGCATGTATGCTTGCAGGCCAAAAGAGGGCACAAGACCTCAATATAGATGGTTATGAGCCACCATGTGGTTGCTAGGAATTGAACTCAGGACCTCTGGAAGAGCAGCCAGTGCTCTTAACCTCTGAGCCATCTCTCCAGCACTTTGTAATGGATTTTGGGTCCTATCTGACCTCTATCTAGGAGTGTGGTGCACACCTTTAATCTCTGCAGAGGTGGATCTTTGTGAGCTTTAGGCCAGCCCAGTCTACATAGTGAGTTCCAGCACAACTAGAGTTACATACTAGAGACACCCCGTAGCAAAGGGTGCGGGATGACTCTACTTATGGACACAGTATCATGCATGTCTTCAATCCCAGCATGGCAAGTAAATCTCTATGAGGCCAGTTTGATCTACATAGGAAGTTTCGATAGCCAGGGCTACATATAGAGACTTTCTCTAAAAAAAACAAACAACAAAAAAACCCAAAAGACTAAAACAAAACCCACCCTCTATATTTACTAGTTGAAGCTACAATGAAGAGTCACCAGAGTTCATCTTTTTATTTTTTCCCAAATGCATAATTATACATTTTTCTGGATAATCAATTTTATGGAGATGTTGCTTTTCTTATAACATAGAGGCTACACACACAGTCATTTTCTCATTTTTATGTGAAGAAATGTAGAAATAAAGGAATAGTGCATAAATGATTTTAAATGGATGAGAAATCTAACTAGTATTATTTTATGACTAATTTTTTTTCTTGTTTTTCGAGACAGGGTTTCTCTGTGTAACAGGTCTGTCTGTCCTGGACTTGCTTTGTAGACCAGGCTGGCCTCGAACTCACAGAGATCCGCCTGCCTCTGCCTCCTAAGTGCTGGGATTAAAGGCGTGCGCCACCACTGCCCGGCTGAGACATGGTCTCATTCTACACAGTCCCTCATCTGACTATGTAGACCCAGGCTGGTCTCCAACTCACAGAGATCCACCTCCTCTGCTTCTCAAGTGCTGCAATTAACAGCGTGCACCATCACACTAAGCTCAATACACTCTTCACTAGCAATTAAAGTTTATTTAGCTGGTCACTTGACAATCCAGTTTCATAGTGCATTTCTCAGCTTCCCTTGTAGCTAGTGACATCTCTCCAATGTAATGTGAACAAAAAGGGAGAGTATGTCTTTCTTGCTCATCACATGCTACGCTTTCCTCTTTCTCCCTTTCCTCCACTCCTTGCAGGGGACTAAGATTTAGTCATCAAAGTGGTGACTGCTTTGATAAAACAAGGGAGAAAGAGAAACACCAGATCAAAAAGAATCTTAATCTCTGAACTAGTAAGAGACACAAGAGAACCCCTATTCTAATTAATCCATTATAATCTGGGCTCCCCATTATGCTAGTTTAAAAAATATTAACAGAAATAAAGGCCAAGGGTTATTCTCATACCTTTAATCCTGACACGCAGAAGGTAAAGGTAGGTGAATCTCTAAATTCAGGGCCAAGTTGGTCTACATTCCAGTTCCAGACCAGGCAGTTACATGGTGAGAACAACATGTCTCAAAACAAACACTAAGCTCAATACCATAATGGCAACACAGAGTATGTACATTTTATTTATTTTTATTTTGTTTTAAGAGTAATTGAAGGTCTATGTAGCCTTAGCTCTCCTGAAACTTAGTTTGTCTACCAGGCTGACCTTGAACTCAAAGAGATCTGTCTGCCTCTGCCTCTACAGTGCTACGATTAAAGTCAATACCCTACATTATGAGGGTTTTTTTTTTCTGTTTTTTTGTTTGTTTTTGGAGAGAGGGTTTCTCTGTGTACGGGCTGTCCTGGAATTCACTTTGTAGACCAGGTTGACCTTGAAGTCACAAAGATCTGCCTGCCTCTCCCTAGATTAAAGGATAAGTCACCACATCCAGTTTATGTGGGTATCTTAAGCCGATGTTTTTTTTGTTTTGTTTTTTAACATTTTTTACCTTTCATCCTTTTTTTTTTATTTTTTATTTTTTTTTGGTTTTTCGAGACAGGGTTTCTCTGTTTAACAGCTCTGGCTGTCCTGGACTCGCTTTGTAGACCAGGCTGGCCTCGAACTCACAAAGATTCGCCTGCCTCTGCCTCCCAAGTGCTGGGATTAAAGGCGTGCGCCACCACCGCCCGGCTCATCCTTTTATTTTTTATTTTTGGTTTAAGACAGGGTCTCAAAAAAAAAAAAAAACCAACCAAACAAACAAAAAAACAAAGACAGGGTCTCAGGGCTGGAGAGATGGCTCAGTGGTTAAGAGCAGTGGCTGCTTTTCTAAGGGACCCTGGTTCAAATCCCAGCACCCACATGGCAGTTCACAGCTGTCTGTAATGGCTGGGCATGGTGGCGCACACCTTTTTTTTTTTTTTTGGTTTTTCGAGACAGGGTTTCTCTGTGTAGCCCTGGCTGTCCTGGACTCGCTTTGTAGACCAGGATGGCCTCGAACTCACAAAGATCCGCCTGCCTCTGCCTCCCAAGTGCTGGGATTAAAGGCCTGCGCCACCACCGCCCGGCTGTGGCGCACACCTTTAATCCCAGCACTTGGGAGACAGAGGCAGTTAGAACTCTGTGAGTTCAAAGGTGAATCTCTTTGAGTTCAAGGCCAGCCTGGTCTACAGAGTGAGTTCCAAGACACCCAGGGATGTTACACAGAGAAACCCTGTCTTGAAAAAAACAAAAACAAACAAAAAAGACAGGGTCTCCTACAATCCTAGGCACCCTCAACCTTGCTATGCATGCAACTGATCCTCCTGCCTCTCTCTACCTTCCAAGTGCCTTCTTTTTGTTTTTTGGAAGACACGGTTTTACAATGTTTCTTAGTCTCTAAATTGTAAGTTCAGATGATCTTCCTGCCTCATTCCTCAACCAGCTAGAGCTGTAGAATAGGTCTATACTCTCAGACCTATAGTTGGTTACTTCTTTTCTTACCTACTAGATACAAGTTCATGTCTATACTTTAGTGATGTCTCCAGTCCTAATGTAATTTAAATTGAACTCTATGAAGCTTCCAACCACAGAATATATTGAAAATATTCACAACAATCAGAAGAACTTTATTTACTTATTTGTTTATTCATTTATTTATGTATTTATTATCGAGGCAGGGTTTCTCCCTGCATACTTGGCTGTCCTGGACTCATTTTGTAGACCAGGCTAGCCTTAAACTCACAGAGATCTACCTGCCTCTGCTTCCCAACTGCTGGGATTAAAAGCATGGGTCAACATGCCCAGCAATTAAGATTACCTTTTTATACTAGGGGGTCTAACACTAGGTAAAGAAAAAAAATCACTACATTATTTTTTTCACAACCAATCAAGGGACATGTAATACTAATGGTTGGTTAAGATTTCATTCTGGTCTTGCCTGGTGGTAAATACCTTTTTGTTTGTTTGTTTTTCAAGACAGGGTTTCTCTGTACAGCCCTGGCTGTCCTGGACTCACTTTGTAGACCAGGCTGGCCTCGAACTCACAAAGATCCACCTGCCTCTGCCTCCCAAGTGCTGGGACTAAAGGCGTGTGCCACCACCACCTGGCCGGTGGTAAATACCTTTAATCCAAGCTCTCAGGAGGCAGAGGCAGGTAGATCTCTGAGTCAGAGGCCAACTTCGTCTTTATAGTGTCAGGACCAAACTCACTTGACCAAACTTTAGTTAGGCTTCAGAAGCCTGGGAATTCTGAGTAGACCCTGAGTTGCAGGTCAACTTGCCCCAGAAAACACCTATATTACCTCCCAAGGCTTGGAAGCTCTTTACCAGGAGGCCAAGTTCCAGCTTGGGTATGCTGGTTCCCAGAGCAACGGGGAGAACAACAGAAACCACAGACTGCCAGTGGTCATGAGTTTGGAAATCCCCACCTTGTTTCCTAGGTCACCTATGGATGCTTAATTCTGCCTTGCAGAAACATATTTAACCTGAACTGAGATTCTGTTCCAGGTCTTCCTCCCTCCTCTTGCTTGAGGAATCTTCGAGATCCTCTTGCTTTTTGCATCGTTCACAGGTGTCCTGCCTGGTGATTCCTCAGTCACCCCAGTTTTGGATTCAGGAACTTGTTCCTTGACCCTTACAATAGCAAGAAGGCTACATAGCAAGACACCCCCCCCCCAAAAAAAAAGATGCTATTATGTTCTTAGGAGGCAGATTGAGAGCTGAAAATCAGAACCAGGCATGATGGTACATGCCTTTAATTCCCACTTGGGAGGCAGAGACAGATGGACCTCAGAGTTCTAGGATAGCCTAGTATCTAGATCGAGTTACAGGACAGCCAAAGCTACAGAGAAAACCTGTCTCGAAAAACAAACAAAACAAGTCAGTTTGGGCTATATAGGCAGAGGCTGGTTCGATCTCTGTGTGTTTGAGGCCAGCCTGGTCTACAGAACAAGTTATAGGACAGCCAGGGCTATACAGAGAAACCCTGTCTCAATAAAACAAACAAACACAGAAATATTATAAGAACAAGTTTTCATTTTAATCCCAGGTGTGGGGATAAGAGGCTGCTTTGCAACAGCTATGATTTGCCTTGTGTTCTAACAGAGGCATGGTTTTGCCAGCTGCAGATTGTTTCTGCCAGTGTGACATTTGGAATGCTGGGAACTTTTCAGAGGATATATAAATTCTAGAACCCCATGGGTGGGTTGCTGTTTTGGCTGCTGTTGGTCTCAGTTTGTTAAGTAGTCATGTGCAAAGAAAACAAGAAGAAACCGGGCCTGGTAGCGCATGCCTTTAATCCCAGCACTTGGGAGGCAGAGGCAGGTGGATCTCTGTGAGTTCGAGGCCAGCCTGGTCTACAGAATGAGTTCCAGGACAGCCAGGGTTTCACAGAAAAACTCTGTCTCCAAAAACAAACCCCCCCCCCAAAAAAAGGAAAAAAAAAAAAAGAAAGAAAACAAGTTAGATATCCTGACAGTAAAGATCAAACTTGCCCCAAGGAACTCACTCAATGCCCCTAATCAGTAGGAAGTAGTCTAAGGATAACATTGCCCCCCTTTCCTCTCTATCCTTTTTTCTCTCCTCTGTAGTGTTAGGGGATTGAAAGGGTGGAGGAAGGTGGAACAGAAAGGAACCCACAAAGCAGTATAAACCCAGGCAAACTTTTTTTGTTTTTGTTTTTGAGACAGGATTTCTCTATGTACCAAGCTCTAGCTGTCCTGCACTTGATATGTAGACCAGGCTGGCCTCAAACTCACAGAGAACCACCTGCCTCTGCCTCCAGAGTTCTGGAATTAAAAGCATAAGCCACCACGCCTGGACTAGCTAAACTTTTCAATTTGGCTAGCTAAACTTTTCAATTTGGGTTAAGACTTGAAACTCAGAAGCTTCCCCACACCCGTGCTATGGAGCATAGCCAGAGTCTCCTGCATGCTAGGTGAAGCACCTATAACTGAGCTATATTCCTACCCACAGAAAAGTCAATCTATCTTTATCCAGTTCACTGATGGCCCAAAAATATAGTACTCTTTGGGCTAAACTTGAGCTCTAAAGTTATAAATCATAAGATTCATTCCACTACATGTACTTTAGATCCTTTAAGACTTCACTCTATCAATCTACTTTCTATTAATCAGTATCATCTCCCTCCTGGATCTTTCTTCTCTGTACTTAATCTGCATAAATCAGCATCTCAAACAACTAGAAGCAAGCAAATAAAATATCAGATCACATATTCCCTTTTATATCTACTTCTTTTACAGCTTAACATTAAAAAAGAAGTTATCACCTATGAGTGTTTCCCTCATATGTGTGTGATGCCTCATGCCCGAAGAAGTCACAAAAGGCTGTGAGATCCCTTGGAACTGGAGTTACAGGTGGTTGTGAACCACGGGTGTTGAGAACTGAACCTAGGTCCTTTGGAAGAGCACCAAGTGCTCTTAACCACTGACCCATTATTCCAGCCCACAGTTTAGCATCTGAAAGAGTTTTGTCTCTGCAGTGTTCTTATCCTTCTACTAACTATACACACATAATTTAAAAAAAAAATCAACATACCTGGTGATGACCATCATGTTTGACAAACTGCTGGTCTACCCAGGGGAAGAACACTGGGTTAAACACTAGAACTGGAACTCACTATGTAGACCAAGCTGGCCTTGAACTCACAGAGATCCATCCATCTAACTCTGCCTTCCAAGTGCTGGTTGGGATTAAAGACACACACCAACCACTCCCAACACTAAGTTATTTTAAGTCCTCTGGCTATAATTCTCTAGAGTTTTCCATACTGTGCTAATTTAATGTCACCTTGACACAAGCTAAAGTGATTTGAGAGATGAATGTATTTTCTCAATTGAGAAAATGCTTCCATAAAATCAGGCTGCAGGCAAGCCTATCGGTATAATTAGTGACTGAAGTGAGAGGGCAGTCCATCGTGGGTGGGGCCACCCCTGGGCTGGTGGTCCTGGGTTCTATAGGTAAACAGGCTAACAAAGCCACAGGGAGCAAACCAACAAGCAGGAGTCCTCAATGGCCTCTGCATCAGCTCCTGCCATCATGTTCCTAACCTGCTTAAGTTCCTGTCTGCTCTCACTGCTTCTGATGATGAACTGTGAGTGAAATAAACCCTCTCCACCAATCTGCTTTTGCTGATGGTGTTTCATCACAGCAGGAGTACCCCTAACTAAGACACACACTGTCCTCTAGGTGTTCTATTAACACTTCTGCTCCTATCATACGAATTATGTGACACCAGAGTAGGCCCAGCTTTTGAGAAAAGCCAGAAATCCAGGATTCTAAGGTCCTACCTGATAATCAGGATATCTCAAACTCCAAATATTGGGGCTGGAGAGATGGTTCAGCAGTTAAGAGTGTAGATTGTTCTTGCAGAGGACAAAGGTTCCATTCCCAACTAGCTCAAAGCCACCTGTAACTCCAATTCCAGGAGACCCAATGCCCTATTTTGTTTCTACAGGTATCAGGCACACATGTGGTGGACATACATGCAGACCAAACATTTACACATAAAAAAATTTTTGTTTTGTTTTGTTTTTTGAGACAGGGTTTCTCTGTATAACAGTAAGGGCTGTCCTGGAACTCACTTTGTAGACCAGCCTGGTTTATAAATATCGAGTATTAATCATGCTGTCTAAGGCCTTTTCTAAATATAGATTTGTAGCAGCTGACAATAGTCTGTAACTCTAGTTTCAGAAGATCCAATGCACTGTTCTGGCCTTTGAGGGCACTGCAAACATGTGGTACACAGAAACATGCAAGCAAAATGCCCATATAAATAAAAGAAAATAAATCTTAAAATCAAATTCAAAAGCCATTTAGGCTTTTTTTTTAGATTGGAATCTACATATTTACAATTTCTATCACATGGTTACCCTCTCCCCAATATTGAGGATTGAACCTAGGACTTCTCTACATGCTAGACAAACACTCTATAATAGTTTTCTTCTTTGGGTGGGGCTTGGTGGCACATGCCTTCAATTCCAGTATTAGGAGGTAGAGGCAGCAGCAGTCAGATCTCTAAGTTCCATGACAGCTTGGTCTGAAGAGCAGCAAGTTCCAGGATAGCCAGGGCTACACATGAGACTGTGGTAGAAGAAAGAAGAGGAAGAGGAGATGGCAACACCAAACAAAGCACAATTTTAGACACTCTCACTAAATTTCCCAGACTGTCCTTGAATTTGAGATCCTCCTGCTTCAGCCTTCTCAGTAGCTAGGAATATGGGCATTCATCACTATGCTCACCTACGTATTTTAAATGTCTTTAAAAACGAGCTGATCTGATAGTGAGAGAAGACTGCTCCTAGACAGCTGTTGAGGTTCAGAGGCGAAAGATCTTATTTCCACAGAAACTATGCTCTGTTACTTTCGCTTTCTTCCAAGTGGAGCCACAGATGAACTACAGGAGTTCAAATGTGGATCTAAAGGTAGACCAAGGACGTCTCTAAAAACTGGACACAATTTTCTGTTTTACTTCTATTCCATATAGTCTTACATCTAACTTACAAGCATTTGATCAAAAGTGTGTAGACTTAATACACCAGCAACCAAATTTTATTTTTACAATTATATTTAGTGTGTGTGTGTGTGTGTGTGTGTGTGTGTGTGTGTGTGTGTGTACATGCACTCAAGTGTACTCAAGAGCACAGGTGAACTCATGCCTGTGTGCTCATGCCACAGTGCACTCGTGGAGGTCAGTGGGCAACTTTAGGAGCCAGTTATCTCCTTGCACTGAGTCCTAGGGGTTGGACTCAGGTTAGGCTCAGAGGCAGGTATCTTTATCCACTGAGTTATGTCCCCAGCCCAGCAAACAAACTTATTCAGTGCCCAAGCCATAAAATTTATATACTGAGAAGTCTCCTTTGTTCTAAAAATCTAATTAAATACTTGCCTCTCATTAAAACTAGACTAAACTCTTGAGCTGGGTGGTGGTGGTGGTGGTGCACACCTTTAATACCAGCATTCGGGAGGCAGAGGCAGGTGGATTTCTGAGTTCTAGGACAGCCTGGTATATACAAGGTCTAGTACAGCCAAGGCTACACAGAGAAACCCGGCCTTACCAAAAGACAAAAAACAAACAAAAAAATACTAAAGATTAAAATTTTAAGCTCAAGTGTGAGAGCCTTAGTGTGGTTAGATTTTAAAAGAATCTTACAGAGTCTTACAAGAGACAATGAACGGTCCTACCAAGAAGATGCCTGTGCATACCCCTCCTTTGTAGCACATGCAAATCCAGCCATGGCATGCAAATACCAGACTAGGGTACAAGAACAATGATACATTTCAATCAACACTCACCCTCTAGATTCTCCAGAAAGGAACTGGACATGAGAGCTCATTGTGATTAGGCCATTTCTTTGATGAACCTGATGGCTGGTGTTCCAAGTCAGACATAAACTGGTCTGTGTCAAAGAAGACAACATCACTACTGAATGGAACAAACCAGAGGGTGAACTTAATCCACTACACTGCCCAGCACTGTTTTTTGCTTTGTTTCCTGAGTAAGAAGAATTTAATTCTCCTTTACTTATCAATTTCTGTTACATATATTGGCTCCCCACATTTTACTAGAAAATCTAATACTGGAGTCTAGATAGGTTAGGTAATGGATGATTTTGTTGTGTTTTTTTTTCAAGACATGGTTTCTCTGTGTAGTCCTGGAACTCAGAGATCCACTTGTTTCCCAAGTGCTGGGATTAAAGACATGCATAACCACTGCCAGGCATAACAAATGATTTTTAATCAAAAAGGTAATGCTTTTAAATGAGTTACAATTATGGGCTTCAGAAGGTAAATTCAGTTTTTTGTTTATTGTTTATTGACTGACCTGGACTCACTTTGTTGACCAGGCTGGCCTTGAACTTACAGAAATCCACCTGCCTCTGCCTCCGGAGTGCTGGGATTAAAGGCATGCACTACCACGCAATTACAGACAGCTGTGAACTGCCATGTGAGTGCTGGGATTAGAACACAGGTCCTTTGGAAGAGCAGTCAGTTCTCTAAACCACCAACCCATCCATCTCTCCAGCCCGGTAAATTCATTTTAAACACATAGTTTTTATTACAGTAGATAAGTTCACAAGCCTCCTTTTACCCGTATGAACCATTTTAGGGCTTTATTGTACAACTTCAAACATATGAATTCAACTTTGGAAGGAAAGAGTCTGTATGTAGCATCTGTAAACACTAATAACCTTATTTTAAGCAAACAAAAGATGAGTCAATTTGTAGTAAATGTACTCTCACAGGGAGTTAAAAACAAAACTCAGAAATTCTTTGTTATGTAATTTTTTTACCTGCCCCATCCCTATTTATTTATTTATTGGTTTTTTTGAGACAGTATTTCTGTGTAACAGCCCTGGCTGTTCTGGAACTCACTCTGTAGATTAGGTTGGCCTTGAACTCACAGAGATCCACCTGCCTCTGCCTGTGTATCCCTGGATGTGGATTAAAAAAAAAAAAGTGTAGGAAAAAGCAAAGAGGCCAACAGACACTGGAGACCTTTTGTGACTCAGTTAAGTTGCTGGTACTTAAAGATTGTGTTTCATGAAAAATAGCAGTCTTTCAAACATCTTTCTAATTCCTTAAAGCAGTGTTTTTATTTTTTATTTTTTTCAGAGACAGGGTTTCTCTGTGTAACAAGCCCTAGCTGTCCTGAACTCACTTTGTAGACCAGGCTGGCTTCAAACTCAAAGAGATCCGCTTGCCTCTGCCTCTGGAGTACTGGGATTAAAGGTGTGTGCCACCACACCTGGCCCTTGAAGCAGTGTTTATAGATTAAAAAACTACACAAACTTCAGGACTGAAGAGGTGGGTCAGCAGTCAAAAACATGTAATGCTCTGGCAAAGGACACAAATTTGATTCTCAGAATCCTGTCTTTTCCTGAAGAAAAGACAATTGGGCTGAAGAGATGGTTCAGTCATTAAAGGCTAGGCTTACAACCAAAAATATAAGACAAGACAGTAAGTTTGGCTGCTTCAGAAAGAAATAGGAAAGTTTCCATTTTTATTTTGGGTTTAACTGCTTTTGTGTTACATTAAGCAAAAAAAAAAAAAAAAAAAAAAAAAAACAAATAGCACCCCAGGTTACAAACACATAATGGTAGATCTCTGAGTGGGTAGCTGTGTGGGCCTTTCAATGACCTAACTCCAGAGTCTTGAGGTGACCTCAGCACCACAGTGGCTGCTGTGCACTAGAGGGCATGAAGGTAGCCAAAAGCAGGGGGTGGGGAAGCACAGATGGGAAAGGCATGCGGTCAAAGGGAAAAAAATCTTGATAGCTTTAAATGCTACCCAGTTTGTGTCTGGTATCCATCCATTCAAGTAGAACCAGCCAGGGAGGGGCCTACTGACCTCATGCCCTTTCATCCAGTGGCTTGGTCGCATCCTCTAGAACCTGTTTATAATGAGCCCCTCTGTTTTAGAAACTACTTAACACATGCAATAGTATTTAAATTTCATACAAAGCTGGATTCAAACTCCAGTCATAATATTTGTAGTCACAGAATACTATGAGAATGCTTAGTTCTCTGATTAGTGTCTATACCAATAACCCAAATAATTTACATTTTATATCTTGTTATAAATTAATTTTTTTTTTGAGACAGAGTCTCAGTATGTAGCTCTGGCTGTCCTGGAATTCAGAGAGATCTACCTGTCTCTTGCCTCCCGACTGCTGGGATTAAAGGCATGTTGCCACCATGTCCGGAAATTAGACAGTTGTGAACTGCCATGTGGGTTCTGGGATTTGAATCCCAGTGAGCTCTGTTCAGCTACTTGGGGTGGGCTACAACCCTGCAAATTAGATAATTGAGGATTAGTTGAGATTCACCTAATGGATGACTGGAGTCACCATAATGTTAGCGTAGGTGAGGCCAATTATGTTGGTACATCCTAGAAAAGCAAAATGATCAGATTAGTTTCTCCCGCTAATATTGCAAGAACTATCCTTAACAACTCTGAGACTTCAATCCCTTACATTTGTTAAAACATTCCTTTTGGTTTTAGGGGAGGACTCGTAACTCATAACCAGTTGAAGTAATTAAGAGTAAGTTACTGTTGAATGCTCAGCTGTAAATGAGTATCTTTTTAAGAGATCTTGTTTATGTGTATGAGTCTATGCCTAAATGTATGTCTATGCATCACATGCATGCAGTGTTCCAGGAGGCCAGAAGAGAGCATCAGATCTTCTCCAACTGGAGTTACAGGTGGTTGTCAGCTGTCATGTGGGTACTAGGAATTGAACCTGGGTTCTCTGGAAGAGCAGCCAGGGCTTTTATCCTCTAAGTAACCTCTACAGCCCTCTAAATGAGACATCTATACCATCCCTTCCAAGGCGTAGGAAATATTACCAAAGGGCATAAGAACAGAAGAACCAGTCCCCAAATAAACTTTTGACCCTAGTAATAATCCATCTTCAAGCCAGGCGGTGGTGGCTTTAATCCCAGCACTCGGGAGGCAGAGGCAAGATCTCTGAGTTCGAGGCTGGCCTCGTCTACAGAGCTAGTTCCAGGACAGCCAGGGATACACACAGAGAAACCCTGTCTCAAAATACAAACAAACAAAAAACCCATCTTCTAAGTCACTTGAAAAGAGGACACAAATTGTGAAATAGAATAACATATCTTTTTCTAAAAAGATTTATTGGGGGCTGGAGAGATGGCTCAGCATTAAGAGCACTGGCTGCTCTTTCAGAGAAGCTGGGTTCAATTCCCAGCACCCACACGGCAACTCACAACTGTCAATAATTCCTGTTCAAGGGGATCTGACACCCTCATACAGACATACATGCAATCAAAACACCAATGTACATTAAAAATGAAAATAATTTTTAAAAAGGATTTATTTATTTATGTATACGAATGCTGTTTTCATGCACACCGGAAGAAGGAATCACATTCCATTACAGATGGTTGTAAGTCACCATGTGGTTGCTAGGAATTGAACTCAGGACCTCTGGAAGAGCAGTCAATGCTCTTATCAGCTGAACCATCTCTCCAGCCCAGAATAACATTTTATTTTTATTTATTTTATGTGCCTGTACGTATGTCTGTGTGAGGGTGTCAGATCTTGGAGTTACAGACAGTTGCAAGCTGCCATGTAGGTGCTGAGAGTTGAACCTGGGTCCCCTAGAAGAGCAGTCAGGGCTCTTAACCACTGAGCCATCTCTCCAGCCCCAGAATAACATATCTTTAAGAAATGGGATTTGCTATCTTACCCAGAGCAGACTTTACAAACCTATTGTTATGTTTACTGAGCCCAGAATATGCGAGGAAATGAATTACAGCTGTTTTAGAAACTACTTAACACATGCAAGAGTATTTAAATAGTATTTAAATTTCATACAAAGCTGGATTCAAACTCCAGTCATAATATTTGTAGTCACAGAATACTACGAGAATGCTTAGCTCTCTGATTAGTGTCTATACCAATAACCCAAATAATTTACATTTTATATCTTATTATAATTTTTTTGTTTGTTTTGTTTTTTTGAGACAGGGTCTCACTATGTTGCTCTGGCTGTCCTGGAACTCACTATGTAGATCAGGCTAGCCTGGAACTCACAGAGATCTACCTGTCTCTGCCTCCTGAGTGCTGGGATTAAAGACATGTGTCACCACGTCCTGGAATTAGACAGTTGAGAACGGCCATGTGGGTGCTGGGATTTGAACCCAGGTCCTTTGGAAGAGCATCTAGTGCTCTTAATCGCTGAGCCATCTCTCCAGCCCCTAATATATATATCTTCCCCTCACCCAAGACAGGGTTTCTCTGTGGAACAGAGCCATGGCTGTCCTGGACTCTCTTTGTAGACCAGGCTGGCCTTGAACTGAAAGATTCACCTGTCTCTCCCACCCAAATACTGAGATTAAAGGTGTGCCCCACCACACCAAGATTTTTTTTTTTTTTGGTTTTTCGAGACAGGGTTTCTCTGAATATCTCTGGCTGTCCTGGACTCGCTTTGTAGACCAGGCTGGCCTCGAATTCACAAAGATCCGCCTGCCTCTGCCTCCCAAGTGCTGGGATTAAAGGCGTGCGCCACCACCGTCCAGCCAAGATTTTTTTTTTAAGGCTAGCTACAACTAAGTTGTTTTTGTGGAGATACATAAACTCACTTGATATAGCAAAAGATCTTTTCAAATGTTTCTTCATTGGATCTAGAAACTAATGTTTCTTTTCTTTTTTTCAGACAGGGTTTCTATTTTGTAGCCCTAGCTGTCCTGCAACTCACTATGTAATAAACCAGGCTGGCAGAGACCCTTCTGCCTCTTCCTCCCATACACTGGGATTAAAGGAATACACCACCACACCTAGCTGAAACTAATTTTTCTTACTGCATATTCCAGGGTCATAGAATCTTAAGGTCCTGAATCTTTTGCTACAATCCAAATCTATAAAAGTATTCTTTATTAGTTCTTTCAATCTCTGAAAGTCCTCATCATAAATATGTTTGAAGACTGATGATACATGCATGTAGCCAATAGGAAATCCCAGTATTCCAGTTAAAGGAAAAGTTATCTACCTTCCCAAAGCACCTAGGACCCATAAATGGAGTAATTATATATGTAGTCCCAGTGCAGCTGCCACCACTGCAGCTGAAATCAAAGCAGCTGTGGCAGCAAGTCATCAAAATGGTCCACTCCTTCCCCTTTCCCAATTGTCAGTAAAGTCCCTGAGCAGCAGTGCCACAAAAGTTTACTGGCACACTGCTGACAAGGGAGCTGTCCTGCCTCAGCAGTAGTCCTGCCTCTCAGCCTACTGCTGACTAGGGGAGTGGTCCACCAAGACAACATCTTTCCTGCCTCAGCTTATAGTCATCAAGGGTGCTGCTCGTCAAGGCAGCACCTCCTCTCCAGTCTCCACCAGCCATTCCTGCCATCAGTTAGGGCCTCAGCTGACAGAGAGGTCTGTGCTCCATATCCATCTCTGTGGCAACAATGTGTATAATGTAACCATACTCCTGAAGAACCAGGGAGTTTTAACCAGGACTAGGAATCTGACCCTTTAGTACTAATTCACAGTTAAGGAAGTTCAAGTTTGTGTTAATCCCTTAGGTTTAAACTAATAGGCCCTTCCCCCACACCTGTCAGAATGGCAGTTTCAGCCTCTAACAGTCTCCAGCTCCTCAGTTGACACTCCTCCCAGCTTTATGCTAACTTTAGGTGAATAAAACCCCACCAATCCCTTAGCTCCCTCAAGCTCAGAACCTGAAGGCCCAACTCTCATTTTGGAAATTCCTGCCCTTGACACCACGACGCCCCCCCCCCCAATCCTATATAAGGTCTGAGCTTTTCTCCACAGGAACAGAAAGCAGTCACACCGTGGATGTGTTCTCTACCCTCCAATAAAATCTCTTTTATGAGATTTGCTGCTTGCTAAGACTCCATCATTCCTCATGGGGAAGAAGCAAAGAAGCCAAGAAACAAAGAAGCAGAGGAGACACCAGCTGGGGCTCCTCAGCTCAGCTGGGGGTGAGGCAACTCCTTCCTGTGAGCTGCAACATCTCTGTTGAGGAAGCCTCCTTTCAGAGCAGTGTGGTTTCTGAGCTCCTCAAGTCTCAGGATACCCTTTCACTGGGACATTGTCCCACCTAAAAGAGCTGTGTGTTTCCTGGGCTCTTGAGTCCCAGGATACCTTCCTCA
>CAJQZJ010000896.1:2113786-2130291 GCA_907164525.1 Lophiomys imhausi | reverse complement strand
TCTCAGAGCTGTGTGGTTCCTGGGCTCTCAAGTCCCAGGATACCTTCTCATCCCTCCTGTAGGCCAAAGTGCTAATAAAATATCTCATTGATGATATCCTCTCCATATTGGCTACATATGGCTTCTTTTATTATTTAAATATAATCATCTAGGGCCAGCAAGATGGCTCAGAGGTTAAAGGTTAAAGCCACCAAGTTGGTTACTGAATGTGATTTTGAAACCAATATGGTTGAATGAGAACTGACTCCTGTAAATTGTCTTCTGACCTCTACAATAATTTCCAGGGACTCTCCTGCCTACACACATACACACAAAATAAATAAAAATGCAATAAAATATTTATGTAACTACAATAAGTACCACTGCCCAAACACATACAAAGTAAATAAAAGTAATATTTATATAAATACAATAAACACCAATGAAACCACTAATCAATAAATGCACCAAACACTGATGTATTTACCTCTCTACTCATCCTCCATAATAGTCTTCTTCAGCCTTGTCAAGTAACCATGTGAATCTTGTGTTTATTATTCCTTTGTTTTTAAAAGGCATCTGTTAAACCAGGCATTGTGGCAGATATCTATAATTCCAGCATTTGGGAGCCAGAGACAGGATGGTTATGAATTCACAGTAAGCCTGGGCTATAAGCACAGCTCTACATTTAAAAAGCAAAGGGAAACAAACCTACCAGGCACCCACTTCTTAACACTCATACAGAGCTGGAGCAGCTGAGCTAGTATCTAGACTGTTAAATGTCAATCAGCAACTGACCCACAACAAGGATCACCATGTTGCTGCATAGAGCCAGCAAGTGGCAGTGGCAATTTTCACCACAGCAGCAGGCTGAACTACATTAAATGTGCATCCTCTTCTCTAGTCTAAGAACAAAGTAAGACAAGTGGGAGGAAAAACTCTAGTGAAAAGCTGTAACAGAATTTAGTTAGCTCAACCACGAACAAAATCTCTGAAACCACTAGTCCAGTTTTACAATACTATAATTTTAATTTAAAAGTTCAAAAGAGGCCGGCCATGGTGGCGCACACCTTTAATCCCAGCACTTGGGAGGCAGAGGCAGGAGGATCTCTGAGTTCAAGGCCAGCCTGGTCTACAAAGGGAGTCCAGGACAGTCAAGGATACACAAAGAAACCCTATCTCAAAAAACCTAAAAAAATAAATAAAAGTTCAAAACAGGGGCTAGAGAGATGGCTCAGTGGTTAAGAGCACTGGCTTCTCTTTCAGAGGACATGGGATCAATTCCCAGTACCCACATGGCAGCTCACAACTGTAACTCCTGTTCCAGGGGATCCTACTCCTCACACATGCAGGCAAAACACCATGTACATAAAAATAAAAATTATTTTTAAAAAGTTCAAAACATAATGGTGATTATAAAAATCATGTTTTTTTTTTTTTTTTTGGTTTTTCGAGACAGGGTTTCTCTGTGTAGCCCTGGCTGTCCTGGACTCGCTTTGTAGACCAGGCTGGCCTTGAATTCACAGAGATCCACCTGCCTCTGCCTCCCTAGTGCTGGGATTAAAGGCGTGCACCACTACGCCCGGCTAAAAATCATGTTTTAATATAAATCAGTTGGTCCAAAATCTGGAGCACATATAGCATAACACACAGAAAGGGTTTTGTTGTTGTTGTTTATGTATTTTTGCTTTTTTCAGAATAGGGTTTCCCTGTGTAGTCCTAATTGTCCTGGAACTCATAGAAAGGCTCAAAACAAAGAAACAAAACCCATCTCCAGAGCAGACACAAGGGGCCAGGTATAGAAGTACACACCTTTCATCCTAGTACTTGGGATGCAAAGGCAGGTGGATCTCTACTTAAGGGCAGCATTCTTTACATAGTGAAATCCTGTCTTGAAAAACAAAACATAAATTCACAGAAAACCTGAACAAGAAGTCACCTAATAAATGGCAGGGTATGTGACCCCTATACTAGCTTAGAATGTGCATCTGGAAAGAAATTCACTTGAAAAGCTCAAGTTAAACATCAAAAAAGGCAATTTAAAAAAAGTATACAGCTCAGTATCTATGGCCCCCTAGCACAGTTCACTCTTTCCCCTCCATTACAGCCTGCCTTTATGGGGATTCCCTTAGCAAAGAGCTCTTTCCATCCATACCACACTGAGTGGCAGTTGTAGTAGTGCAAGAGCTAAGTCTAGAATAACAAATCTGAATCCAGCCTCAGCTCTACTGTAATAACCACAACTGGTGTGACCTCTGGGAAGTCCAACTCTGTAAACGTCACACCACCTACTCAGAAGTAGTGGAGCGGTAAAGATAGTATTAGATAACAAATAGGAAGATGCTAATTTGAGTTGCTCTACTTTTCAAAGACCTGGGATACCCCCTTAATGTCTTTGAAAACTATCCTCTACTGCATCATTTGTTCCTGGTCAAAAAGTCATGCTCTCCCTGACAAGTCTGCTTTTACTGTGTTGTCCATTGATTTGAATTTACTGAGAACATATATTCATTTTCCAAAATGCATTCAATTATCACTGACTTATGGAACAAATCCTTCCTATGAAATCTGTAGTACCTATCTCTTCTAATATGGATCTTTTATACTTTGGTTATAGTCGTTCTGACAGCCTGCATTAAATAGACTATTTGTCAGGTACTAGGTGTGACTAGAAGGCCCCCAGAAGCTTACAGGTTACATGTTATTTGTCTTTTGTGTCTTTGTGCTTAAGGACTTTACATCTAAATGTTTTTTTTTTTTTTAATGTGTATGAGAATTTGGCCTACATGTATATCTATGCACCACATGCAGTACCCACGAAACCAGAAGGCATTGGATCCTCTGGGACTGGAGTTATAGGTCAAGAACTGACATGTGGATGCTAGGAATCAAACTCTGCCTGGAAGAACAAGTGTTCTTAACTACTGAGACATCACTCCAGCCCTAAGACTTGACATTTAATGACATCTTTTCCATTAAGGAATGGATTTAGTGCCTCTCACAACCTGTAACAGGAGATAGCTAGTCTAGAATTCTTTCCCTATGACAGATTAATTAGAGAAGAACTAAAATTCTGTATCTAGTTTCAGAATCTTTAGGATTTCCATTAGGTGTCAGTTACAGATAACTATATATGGTATCACAGGTAACATATGTGGTAGCTTACTGTCATTCCAGCATTCAGGAGGCTGATGTAGAAGGACCACCATATAGTTGAAGTTAGCCTGAGCTACACATTGAGTTTCAGTTCTGCAAGAACTCCCTGCCACAGTCCTAGGGTTTAATCCCTAATACTACATGGGTCTGGTGGTACATACCTATAACCTCAGCACTTGGGAGAGTCAGAAGTTTAAGGTCACCCTCAACTATACAGTAACTTCAATGCCTAACTTAAAATATATAAAAACAGACATACACAGAAGTAGGGGAAGTCAGGGGTGGTGAGGAGGGGACAGGACTTACCATCATCTAAAGTGATATCCTGTAGACCAATGGTTGCAAAGTTAGGTTCCTGATCTTCAGGTTCAGGTTTAATGCTCACAGCTGCACCACCAGGTGGAAACGATGCTGGGTCACACACACTGTGACATACTAAGGATGAAGGTGCAGAAAGACCTGCTTGGTCTGTACTTTGTGCTTGAGTTGAGTGCTGTCCAGAATGCATTCTGGTAGCTGGAGATGGTGATGAGGCAGTTCCTGAGTTAGGAGATTGATAAGGCATAGACTGCAGCTGAGGGGATGATGGCCCAGAAAGCGGTGAACTAGCCAGGGGATGAGAGACTGCTGGGGAAGCTGCTGTGGCAGCTCCTGGATGTGAAGGACAGTATGTAATAGGTTGTAAATGAGAAGGCTGACCTGTGACCAGGTCTGCCACCGGAGAAGAGAGAGATCTTTGTCCTGTGTTTGAACAATGGTATCCCATTGACTGCAGATGAGGTGGGGTTTGCACAGAATGAGGTGAATGTGCTAAGAGATGTCCTGTTGCATCTGACTTTGAAGAATGAAATGGTATTGGTGACAGTGGTTGACAGCCAAGATTTACTAAACTAGAAAGAGCTGCATCCTGCTGAAACAAAACTGGATCAAATTCTTGACTAGAGGCAGGATTCATAGGAAGACAAGTTGGTCCATTATACACATTGGCTTGTATAGACTGATAGGAAGAACCCATAGGAGATGTTGATGTAACTTGAAAAGGCTGGTGCATGACTGAAGATGGTATTATGTGCTGTTCTTTACCAGCACCCTTGTCCCTACACTGCAATTGTGGCAAATGGGACGAGGTTATCATAGATGCATATGCTGACTGGATTGGACAAATCAAGCTTCTGGGTGGTGACAATACGCTGTCATGTGGGTGACCTGTATCTGAGGAAGGCCTCTGTATCTGGGCAGAATGAGGCACAGGTAAGGATGGACCTGAAGACAAATCAGTATCTTCTCTTTGTTCTTGCTTCATCAAAACTGAAAATAAAAAATTAAAACAAATTTTATGTAGCACACAAAATGATTACGACACAACCTAATTCTACAATTCTAGGGTACATAGCTGTAACACATATGGGAATGAACTCAATGCCTGTAGAGAAGGAAATTCACACAAAATGTTTTATTTGTGTATAGATACATGCATACATACATACATGTACATACAAATTATTTTGGATGAAGAAATTACATTCATTCATTCAATTTGTGTGAGTGCACATACTTGCCAGGCACGTGTGGACATCAGAGGCCAGTTTATGGGAGTTGGCTCTCTCCTTTTATCATTCAGATCCTAAGGATCATACTCAGGCCATCAGGCTTAGCAGTAAGTGCCTTTACCTACTGAGTCAGCTCAATAGTCTTTCTTATGCTTCTTACATATTGTTTATTTTATGTGCATATTATCATTCAAAAATAATTAAAAAGAAACAACAGACTCAAGCATAGTGGCACACAACTTTAATCTTAATACTCCTGAGGCAGAGGCATGCAGATCTGTGAGTTGGAGGTTGGCCTGGTATACAGAGCAAGTTCTGGGTCAGGTAAGGCTACTTCGTGAGACCCTGTCTCAAAAACAAAATAAATGACATTTATTTACAAAAATCCATAATGAAACCTACTACTTTTTTTTGTTTGTTTTTGTTTTTGAGACAGTGTTTCTCTGTGTAATCACCCTGGCTGTCCTGGACTCACTTTGCAGACCAGGCTGGCCTTGAACTCAGAGATCTACCAGCCTAAAAGCATGCGCCACCATGCCTTTCAAAACCTACTACTTTTATGTTAATTTAAAAGTTAACATAAATAGGTAAAGTACTTGCTGAGTAACTGTGAAGGCCTGAGTTTGAATCCCCAGAACCCATGGGGGGGGGGGGGGGGGGCGGGCCCTTTTATAATTCCAGTGCTGATTCAGCAAAATGGGAGAAGGGAGACAAGAGAATCCTAGAAGCTCATAGGCCAGCTACTCTGGCACAAACAGTGGCCAAAAAACTAAACAGAGACCCTAAACAAGATAAGGCAGCCAGGTGTGGTAGTGCATGCCTTTAACCTAGCACTCAGGAGGCAGAGGCAGGTGGATCTCTATGAGTTCTCAGCTAGTCTGGTCTACAGAGCAAGTTTTAGGACAGCCTGGGCTACAGAGAAAAAAATAAAAACAAACAAACAAATAAATAAAATAAACCAAAGATGCAAGAAAGGACTGACACCTGAGGTTGTCCTCTGACCTTCAAATATGGGCTGTAACAAGTATGGTGCTTATCACTCACATAAATACTCATTTACACATGTGCACACATATATGAAAAATGTTTAAAGCATAATTTAAAAAGAGGATTGCCAAATAGAAAAACTACCAAACACAATCCTATCAAGCACTGAATCTACGATTCCCAATCTGAAACCTACTACTCATGTGGTAAGTTTGCCACTGTGGGACTATCAAGAGGAAAAACTGAAAAACAGATGAGGTAGCACACACCTGTAATCCCAGCTCTTGGCAGAACAAAAGCAAGAACAGCCTGTGTTATATAGTCCCTATCTAAAGAAGTCAAAACAAAACAAAAAAACAGCAAAAAACAATGAAAAAAAAGAAAAAGTACCAAAATCTACAAGAAGCCAATAAACAAACAAATTCAACACATAAGTTTCAGTACACAAAATCAACACATAATGCAAGGCTTGGTAGCACATGCTTTTAATCCCAGCATTTGGGAGTCATCGGCAGGCAGATCTCCGTGAGTTCGAGTCCATCCTGGTCTACAACAAAGCAAGTTGAGGACAGCCAGGGATACTACATAGAGAAACTCTGTCTCAAAAAAAGAAAAAAAAAAGTTAGAGAAATGGCTCAGCAGTTAAGAGTACTTGTTAGTCAAGATTTATTTAATATATATGAGAGCTCTATCTGCATGTACCCCTCCCCTGCATACCAGAAGAAGACATCAGATTCCAGTATAGATGGTTATGAGCCACCATGTGATTGCTGGGAATTGAACTCAGGACCTCTAGAAGAGCAGACAGTGCTCTTAACCACTAAGCCATCTTTCTAGCCCTGGTTTTTGTTTTTTGACAGGGTCTCACTATGTAGTTCATAGCTGTTCAATATGTTTCTGCTTCCTGAGTGCTGGGATTATACTCATGTGCCACCACCTTGGCTTAAAATAAATAAATAAATCAAATATATATATATGAGAGACCTAAAATAGGTCAAATCTGATTTATGTATCAAATTCAAATTACTGTTTAGTTCAAGTCTCTTTACATAAACAATGTTGTCAGTCTTAGGTCAGTCCCAAATGCACTGTGAGGAAATCAAAGTGCTGGAAGGTTAATTTGCAATTCAAAGTCAATTGCTACTTCAAGAATTTGACACTGATTTTGGATCTTTTGTTCTGGGATAGAACTGAGTTCTGAAAATGAATCTTACCATAAACAGAAATAAAGAAGCAAGAAAGAATGATTGCACACATATTTGGAAGGCAGAGACTGGCAGATCTCTATGTGCTTCAGGCCAACACTTGTTTGTAGGATGCAATTTAATTTTACATTTTTATTTTAACAAAAACAGACTAATCTCTCTAACCCTGAAAACTGATGAGCCCACTACTAACAATGAGACAACAACCAAGAACAGAGAAATGTTATCAACAATCTTCCAGGCAGGCCCAGAGCTCAGAGATCCACCTGCCTCTGCATCCCAAGTGTTGGAACTAAATGCGTGTACTACAATACCTGGCATATACTAACTTTTCTGACTTGTCAATCTAAAACTGTGACAGACCACTAGACTGTCTCCCAATTCTAATTTAGCTCCTATTCTAGTCTCAAGAAAGTTGCATGGAATCCTAAGATCATATTTATACTTCTAGCTAAGGAGAGTAACTGATGAAGAAAGCCTTAGACATGCATGATGATTCATGTCTGCAATCCCAGCAACAGGAGAGGCTAAGAGAGGAGACTGGCAAGTTCAAGGCCTGCCTGTACAACTTAGTATGACCCTGGTTGTGGTAAACACATGCTTGTATCCTAGAACTCTTAATGCTAAGGCATGAGAATCCTGGGTCTGAGGCCAGCATGGATTTTTTCCACCAAAGTGAGGTCCAAGCCAGCCTCTGTTAGAAGACCTTGGTTATACTACTGGTTGCTTAGTGTGAACTAAAAAGGAGACAAAACACCTGAATGTGGTGGTGGTACATGCCTGTAATCCCAGGATTTAGGAAATAAAGAAAGGAGAATCATTCAAGGCCAGCCTTTGCTACTTTAGAAGTTCGAGGCTAAGGCTTGATTATAGTTATAGTCCAATCCAATGTTCTTCTTTGTCCTGGAACTTTACTGATTCTTATTTTGATATGTAATGTCAATAGAATTATATCTTTATAGTGTCCTCTCAATTAATGAGATGGTAACATGAAAGGGGCATAGCCTCTCTTGTTTGTTTTTGCCTTTTAATTACTACCAATATTAGGTAGTAATCAACACCTCTAACTGGTTGTTCCTAGTGCTTCTTTTTTGCAGTTACAGAAACATTCTTCTTTATCTAGGACAGAGATGAGTTTCAACACAACAGTCCTTTAGCATCTGAGTGCAGCATCAGGAAGTTACACAGCTGGGCATGGTGGTGCATGCCTTTAATCTTAGCACTCAGGAGCAGAAACAGAGACAGGCAGAATTCACGACATCTAGGCCAGCAGGGATATATAATGAGACCATCCCAAACAAACACACAAACAAACAAACCACCAAAGAAACAAGAAACCTGAACAGCCCCCCCAAAAACAATCCCCTCCAAAAAACCGACCCCAACCAAAAAAAAAAAAAAAAAAAAAAAAAGCAAGCAACTAAAACTAACACCACCACCACCACGAAACCCGTCTTAAAAGTAATACAACCAGGAAAGCTAGGATCTAAAAATTATGGGAAATCAGAGTTGTTATTCTCTTCAGTCTATTCCAACACTAGTTTGTCTGAGACATGGTCTCATTACATGACCTTCTTGCCTGTCTTACCTTCTGAACACTGCATTACATACATGTGCTATTATGCCTGGCTTCACTCTGTATTTTAAAATCTTATTCCTTTTCACCTTCCTCAGAAATTTGATATTCTTTTTGTTTTGTTTTGAGAAAAGGTCTCCTCTGGCTGTCGTGGAACTCACTATGTAGAGCAGGTTGGCCTCAAATTCACAGAGGTTCTCTTGCCTTTGTCACGCAGAAACATGATATTCTTTTTTGTTTGTTTTCGAGACAGGGTTTCTCTGTGAGTTCGAAGCCCGCCTGGTCTACAAAGTGAGGCCAGGACAGCCAGAACTACACAGAGAAACCCTGTCTCTGCCTCACAAGTGCTGGGATTAAAGGCGTGTACCACCATGCCCAGCTGAAAAGATATTCTTAACCATCACTGATACTACCAATCCTGAATATTTAAAACACTTTCATTGTTTGAGTCACTTAACTTCTCAATGACACAGAATGGCCTATCATTTGCTATGCACCCCAAGCATGCTTAAAACCCATTATCTTCCTGCCTCTGCCTCCAAAGTGCTTGGATTAATTACAGGGAGTCCCAGTGGTGCTGGGGATTGAACTCAGGGCTAGCAAATGCTAGGCAAAAACTTCACCACTGAGCTACATCTTAATTGCTGAATATGATGTCACCTCCCTGTTATACATTAAATCTTTTAAATCTTACAAAATTCTATGATCTCATCAACCACAAGAGCTTTGTATGATTAAGATTTGAAAATCAGCCAGGCTTGGTGGCACACGCCATACAGAAGGCAGAGGCAGGAGGATCTCTGTGAGTTCCAGGCTAGCCCTGTCTAAAGAGTGAGTTCCAGGACAGCAAGGACTACACAGAGAAACCCTGTCTCAAAAAAAACCAAACAAGTCAGGCATGGTGGCGCATGCCTTTAATCCCAGCACTCGGGAGGCAGAGGCAGATGGATATATCTGTGAGTTCAAGACTAGCCTGGTCTACAAAGTGAGTCTAGGACATCCAGGGCTACACATAGAAGCCCTGTCTAGAAAAACAAAAACAACCCCCCCCAAACAAACAAACCCAAACCACCAAACAGACAAACAACGACAAAAAAAAAACCAGTCTTTATAGACTATAAATGAAATATAACCAGTCTGACATATACGACAAATGAATAAATCTTAATAATAACCAGTATTATATCGTAGCTTATACCTGTTATTTTAGCCCTCAGTAGGCTGAGTTGGAGGATTGCCAGGAGTTTTAGGCCAGCTGGGACTACAGATTGAATCTCAGGCCAGTTACGGAATGAGCCCTTCACTATCCCAAAACAAAAACAAAACAAAACAAAAAAACCCTTCTAAATAAACAAGCAGCACCCTCTCAAATAAAATGTTGACTCTACATCCAGTATATACAAGGTTAAAGTTTTTGCAGGATGGGCTGGAGAGATGGCTGTGGTTAAGAGTACAGGTTGCTCTTGCAGAGGAACTAAAGTTCAATTCCTAGCACCCACATGGGGCTCCACTATCTGTAATTCCAGTCCAGGGGATCCAAAGCCCTCTTCTGGCCTCCACCAACACCAGGCATGCAAATGGTGAACAGACATCCATGCAGTCAAAACACCCCATACATATGAGGTAAAATTTTAAATTAAATTTTAAAAGTTTTTGAAAGTATCAATCTTAGGAAGGTTCACTACAATTTATTATTATTATTATATGCCCTGGTTACAAGCATAGGGCCTAGCACAGAGAAGACCTCTATAAAGATTTGTTCTTTAGCTACATAACCATTAGTATATATTACTAAATTTAATTGTTAAGTCATAATAAAAAACTGGAAAATTAAATCATTTTGTTATGAAAAGAAGTATGGATACATCTTTGGCTAGTGGGTATCATAAAATGAAGAAGTCTGACATGAACTTTATATCCTCCATAGCTCACAAACTGGTACAATTATTACTTGTCAAATGAGAATGAAACAAAAGCTGGGGCATGTTGGTGCAAACCTTTAATCTCAGCACTTGGGAGGCAGAGGCAGATGGGTCTCTGAGTTTGAGGTTAACTTGGTCTACATAGGACAGTCAGGGCTACATAATAGAGAGACCCTGTCTCAGAAAAAGTAATGAAGATACCATGAAGTGGGCATACTATCTTTTTTTTGATGTTAAGAGCACAATGGAATTTCACTATCCAAGAGTACACACAAATACTTTTCCTTCTTGTAGTGTTGGTGATTTCAGAGAACTTCTGACAAGAATGCAAACTTAAACTTATATTCCATCTTCTAGTCACTAAAAGCACATCTAATATTTAAAGTCAATACAAATTTAAGAATATAGTGGAGGCCAGGCAGTGGTGGCGCACGCCTTTAGTCCCAGCACTTGGGAGGCAGAGGTAGGCGGATCTTTGTGAGTTCGAGGCCAGCCTGGTCTACAAAGTGAGTCCAGGACAGCCAGGGCTACACAGAGAAACCCTGTCTCGAAAAACCAAAAAAAAAAAAAGAATATAGTGGAGCCAGGCGGTGATAGTGCACGCCTTTAATCCCAGCACTCGGGTGGTGGGTGATAATGGTGGTAAGAGGCAGGTGGATCTCTGAGTTGGAGGACAGCCTGGTCTACAAAGAGAGTTCCAGGACAGCCAGGGCTACACAGAGAAACCCATTCTCGAAAAACAGTTAACAACAAAAAGAATATGTTGGTATTACAATAAATATTTTAATACAAGATTCTTATAATGAAAGAAAATTCTAAACCATCACTTCTTATACCTGGTGTGTAAGTAAAACGTTGAGACTGGCTTTTTTTCCTCTTGCCATTGCAAAGATAAAAGTGCACCTGCACTGCAGCTGTAACTGCTGGGTTATGATAAGGAGGAACTTCAAGGACAATGTGCGCCTAAGGAACAAGGAAAGCAAGACTGTGTTATACTCAGAACAAAGCTGAATGCACCTGCCAAATTCAGAGCAACTCACAAGACTTTTAACTCTTAATGCAAGGTTTTCCCTGCCACAGAAAATTATGCATAACAACTAGTCATATAAATTATTTAGAGATTTATTTACATGAATTATCTTGTAGACAAAGACAAATTTTTTTAAGACAAAATTTTTAATCATTAAAGAAGAAACTGATTTTTACCTGCCCAGTTGTCTTTCTGGTTATAGCAAAAATAAGAGTCTTTAGGTATGGTGATGTACATCTACAACCCCAACACTCAGGAGGTAGGGGAAGACACATTACAAGTTCAAGACCAGCTTGAGTTACATTGTAATACCTTTTAAAATAAATAAAGTCAGCCAGGCGGTGGTAGCGCATGCCTTTAATCCCAGCACTTGGGAGGCAGAGGCAGGCGGATCTTTGTGAGTTCAAGGGCAGCCTGGTCTACAAAGCGAGTCTAGGACAGCCAGAGCTGTTAAACAGAGAAACCCTGTCTTGAAAAACCAATAAATATATAAAGTCTTATCATATACTACATATTGAAATATGTGGCTCTACTAAACATCAGGTCAGTATATATATATCTTAATGGGAAACCTGCTTGAATATATGATCATGCTTAACACTTAAGTTGCATTATATATAGTTTCCTTTTAAAAAATTTTGTTTGTTTTTTGTTTTTTCGAGACAGGGTTTCTCTGTGTATCCCTGGCTGTCCTGGACTCCCTTTGTAGACCAGGCTGGCCTCAAACTCACAGAGATCCACCTGCCTCTGCCTCCCAAGTGTTGGGACTAAAGGCGTGCGCCACCATGCCCAGCTCCTTTTTTAAAAATTTAAATGGAAGTTGGGCATGGTGGCGCACATGCCTTTCGTCCCAACACTTGGGAGGTAGAGCCAGGCAGATCTCTGTGAGTTCGAGGCCAGCCTGGTCTACAAAGTGTGTCCAGGACAGCCAGGGCTACACAGAGAAACCCTGTCTTGAAAAACAAAAACAAACAAAAAATTAAATATATGAGTGTTTGCCTACAAGTATGTTTGTGCACCACTCAAGGAGGTCAGAAGATGTTGTATCCTCTGGAACTGGAGTTACAAAATGTTCTTAGCCACCTTAAAGGTGGCTCAAGTCCTTTGCCAGAGCAACAAGTGCTCTTAACTGCTGACCCATCTCTCCACGTCCTAGTTTAGATTTGTTACCATGAATTTTATACTAAAAACATCTAAGTTGGAAGTATATAAAACCTGTATGCACATAAAAAATGGGAACCTTTATCCAAAACCAAAGCTAATCATCAATCTAACTGTTCCATGTCTTTAGGAAGCATTGTGGAAAGTGATACTTCCTAGTCTAGAAAAGATTGTCTCTATTCCAATCAAAATACAAAATCACAGCTTCCTTCAGTAAGGACTCTGAAAGGCTTAATGGCTTAATGAGTAGCTGTGGTATTAGGAAGTGTATTTAATGACAAATCACTAGGGGTTTGTCCCACTATACAGGTTTGTTTGTTTTTCTTTTTTTTGGTTTTTTGAGACAGGGTTTCTCTGTTTAACAGCTCTGGCTGTCCTGGACTCGCTTTGTAGACCAGGCTGGCCTCGAACTCGCAAAGATCCGCCTGCCTCTGCCTCCCAAGTGCTGGGATTAAAGGCGTGCACCACCACTGCCCGGCATATACCTGATCTTAACTACTACTTCTTTTCTTATAAAATTTTTCTTTAAGATTTATTATTTTTTAAATTTTATGTGTTTAAGTGTTTGCCTGCATATATGTACATGCACCATGTGTGTGCCTGGTGTCTGAGGAGATCAAAGATGGAGATGGACCCTCTGGAACTGCAGTTACAAATGGTTGTGAACCACCATGTGAGTGCTAGGAATTTAATCCAGGTCCCCTGATAAGAGGAACAAGAGCCCTTAACCACTGAGTCATTTTTCTCCAGCCCCCTAATACTTCTTACTAATTAAATAATTAAGGTGAATTTCTTACCCCTTGACATTTTTCTCTGATTATTTTTCCTTCAGCCTCCCAATGAGGTCTTCCATCTATTGAAAGAAAAAATTTACAGTTAAAAGCAATTCAAGTTTGAAAACATAGATAATTTACTCTATGTAGTATCACAAATTACTAGCAGAGAGAATGTTTTTCTCAATTTCTAATTAACAAAAAAAGAAAATGGGGATGGAGAGATGGCTCAGCAGTTAAGCGCACTGGCTGTTCTCCCAAATAACCTAGGTTCAAATCCCAGCAACCACATGGCAGGTCACAGCTGTCTAATTGTTGGTAATGGTGGCACATGTCTTTAATCCCAGCATGAGGGAGGCAGAGGCAGGTGTATCTTTGTGAGTTCAAGGTCAACCTGGTCTACAGGTTGTAGACCTGTACTGAGTCCAGAACAGTCAAGGATACAGAGAAACCCTGTCTAGAACCCCCCCCCCCCCCCCAAAAAAAATGTAGTAATGAAAATAATGGGAGAGTAACATTAGGCTGCCCAGGTTAACAGCTAACTAGCAAGAAATAATTCTCTCTCCTCTCCCCAAAAAGTTAGAAAACTGAGGAAGACAACTGACATTGATCCGTGGCCTCCACAAACATATGCACAAAAACATAAACCCACATACACACATGAAGAGAAAAATAATCATAAAACTGAAGAAGAGCAAGGGTCCAATGTGGTGGCAGATGACTGCTACACCAACACTTAAGAGGTGAGGGTGGGAGGATCAGGGGTTTAAGGATTGAATTTAAGGCCAAATCGATGGTGGTGATGGTAGCACACACCTTTAATCCCACAATTTGGAAGGCAGAGGCAGGCAGCTCTTTGAGTTTAATCCCACAATTTGGAAGGCAGAAGCAGGCAGCTCTTTGAGTTCAAGGCCAGTTTGGTGAGCTACATAGAAAACCCTGTCTTGAAAACAAACAAACCAACCAACGTATTTTGACAATACCTGGATAATTTCATTCCTTTAAAGTATGCAATTTAGTTAGGATATTCAGAGAATTATACTACCAACTGCTAATTCCAGACCACTTTCTATCATCCTATGTCACTTCCACTTACATCAATCAACTGTAAAACACTAAATCTACTTCCTACCTCTGTGAATTGCTTATTCTATGTATTCTGTGATGGCTTCTTTTAGTATCTTCAATACTTATCCATATTGTAACATACATTAGTAGTCCTTCCTTTTTTGGCTAAATAATATTCCACTTTTGTTTTTTGTTTTTGTTTTGTTTTGGGTTTTTTGAGACAGGGCTTCTCTGTGTGTACTTGGTTGTCCTGGACTCACTTTGCAGACCAGCCTAGCCTTTCCCAAGAGATCCGCCTGCCTCTGCCTCCCGAGTGCTGGGATTAAAAGCATGCGTCACCACACTCACTCATAATATCCCACTTACATATGATTAGTTTTAACTGTCAACTGGACACAATCTAGAATCACCTGGGAAGAGTCTGCGGGACTGTCTAGATCAAGTTGGCTTATGGGCATGCCTGTGAGAGACTGTCTTGAACTATGGGTGAGACTAGCTGCCTCAAGTTCCTACCTTCACTTCTCACAAGAAGAGTTGTAACCTGGAATTACAAACCAAAAATCCCTTTGTTGCAGTAGAAGTTAGACCTTTTATGGGATTTTGGTCTGGCAAAAAACTTGCATCCCTGAAGGTTACTGAGATGGGAAAACACAGACACTCTGTTGAAGGGGCGTGACTTGGGAAAGCCCATGCAAATGTCATTAACCACAGCAATGGGAATGCTAAGAGACCTCCACCGAGAATCGAGAGATGGGAAGATATATAAGAGAAATCTACTCCGTGTGTGTATGTATCTCTCTCTCTCTCTCTCGCCTACTGGGAATCCATGCTGGGGAAGAGAGTAGCAAGGCACGCTACTGGCATACTTTGGGCTGCACCAGCCCACTGCAAAGGCATGCCACAGACCTGCCAAGAGAAAGTCCTTTGGAGGCATCTGCCTTGGGAGCCCCAGAGTGCTGGAAAGGTAAGAAAGATAATTGGAATTGGAAAGCTGTTTGGATAAGCTTTTGGCTAGGCAAGGGAGACTGTAGAGGCAATTCTTGGTTGATTAAAAGGGCCGCCCTCAGTTGGCGGTTGGAACAGACTGACTTCATAAACTGGCCTTATGAACTGACAAAATAATGCTTGAAAGACCTGATGGGACTGCTGCAAACTAGGCCATCCTGCTCAGGCCTACGCTAAAAATAGTAATATCCTTTTAAGAAAGTTAAAATAGTGTTAGTTGAATGTTCTTAGGTAGATATTAGAGTGTTCTTAGATATATATTGGGATGGTTTTAGATAGATTATAGATGATTACAGTTTAGGTTATAGGATTTAGGTATTTTATAAGTGATTAATAAGTATTAGTAAATATGTGTGATAAAAATATTGTTAGACTTTGTCAACTAAATGTCTGGCTATTTTATCAAAGCAACAGAAATGAAATCAAGTGTAGATACAGCACTTTGTTTTTATGCACCCATCAGCTGGTAAGGATTTAGTTCTTTCCATTTTGGAGCTATTATGAACAATGCTGCCATAAATATTTGTATTTCAGTTTTTCTGTGGACATATGTTCCCATGTTTCCTGAGTGTGAATCAAGGAGTAAATGTGGTGAGAATTTTGGTTTCTTAAAAACAAAACAAGACCAAAAAAAACCACAGAAAAATTACGGGAATATATTTCGTTTTAATCCCAGGTGTGGGTATATGGGGCTGTTTTGCAGCAGTTTGCTATGATTTGCCCTGTGTTCTAGCAGAGATGTGATTTTACCAGGTACAGATAGTTTCTGCAACTGTGTGATGTTTGGAATTCTGAGTACTTTTCAGAGGGTATATAAATGCTAGAGCCCCATAAGTGGGTTGCTGGTTTCTTTTTTTTTTTTTTTTTTTTGGTTTTTCGAGACAGGGTTTCTCTGAATATCTCTGGCTGTCCTGGACTCGCTTTGTAGACCAGGCTGGCCTTGAACTCACAAAGATCTGCCTGCCTCTGCCTCCCAAGTGCTGGGATTAAAGGCGTGCGCCACCACCGCCCGGCTAAGGGTTGCTGGTTTCTTAAGAAGTGTCATGTGAGCCGGGCGGTGGTGGCGCACGCCTTTAATCCCAGCACTTGGGAG
>CAJQZJ010000896.1:2043825-2113386 GCA_907164525.1 Lophiomys imhausi | reverse complement strand
TCCCAAGTGCTGGGATTAAAGGCGTGCGCCACCACCGCCCGGCTAAGGGTTGCTGGTTTCTTAAGAAGTGTCATGTGAGCCGGGCGGTGGTGGCGCACGCCTTTAATCCCAGCACTTGGGAGGCAGAGGCAGGCGGATCTTTGTGAGTTCGAGGCCAGCCTGGTCTACAAAGCGAGTCCAGGACAGTCAGAGATATTCAGAAAAACCCTGTCTCGAGAAACCAAAAAAAAAAAAAAGAAGTGTCATGTGCAAAGAAGAAACAAGAGGAAATTAGCTATCATGACAGCAAGGAGCTCGAAACCTCTAATCAGCAGGAAGTAGTCTAACCCTTTCTTCTTTATCCTTTTTTTCTCTAGTGTTAGGGAATTAAAAGGGTGAGAAGGGTGGAAGAAAAAAAAGAACCCAAAAAGTAGCAAATGATGGCTACAAGGAGAAATGTTGGATGAATTATTTTTAATATGCCATTAAAGAAAATTTATATGAAAATTTAGTGACTGTATGTTTCCAATAAGACATCATGCTTAGATGATATCTATAGCTTTAGGAAAACTATATGGTGATTAATGACTGAAATATCTACATAATTTATTTCCTTCTTTTGTCATTTAGATGGAATTTAATATATATTTTATATCTATATATATTTACCTTGTCCTTTTTCAAGGAAAATGATTTTGGATTCTGGAAGAAAATTAGATCCAGTCACAATCATTTCCTGGCCTCCATTGACAGAGCAACTGTTGATACTGTACTTCTCAATATGAGGGAGCTCTTGAGCAGACCGCTGAGCTGTTTTTAACAGTTAAGAAAAATAAAATATTATTTTAAAATGTTTCACATATACAAGATAAGCTTGAACTACAAAATAAACATTGAGATCAATTCATTTGGCTTTAAAAAATCAAGACAATGATAATAATTCTTAATAAGAGTTAAGATATTTAGAAACAAGAGTTATATTGAATTGGTATGAAATTATTGTAGATTACAACTACAAAAAAAAGAACCCTGATAAATAGAAATTAATGTCTTTAACTAATGTATTGGGTCCCATACACTTACTTAATATTTTATTTTTAATTTAAGTTGAGTACATGTCTTTCACAGAACTGTTAAAATTTATTAATCTAATTACAAAAATATATAATTAAACTATGAGCAATTAAAAAAGACAAGCATCTAAATAACTACTATAGGACAAGCAACTCTTTTCTCAAGAGAATACTCAGATCATCATGACATTAGGCTTCTATGGTGGACAATTTTTTAAATATATAACTAAAACATAATGAAACACATTTTACTATATATTTTCTAAAAGCAGCTGTATTTCTGCAATGACTACATTTTTTTTTCTACCTCCACAAGGTTTAAAGAAAATAATCTGATTTTCTTTTTCTTTTTTTTTTTTTTTTTTTTGGTTTTTTGAGACAGGGTTTCTCTGTGTAACAGCCCTGGCTGTCCTGGACTCGCTTTGTAGACCAGGCTGGCCTCGAACTCACAGAGATCCGCCTGCCTCTGCCTCCCGAGTGCTGGGACTAAAGGCGTGCGCCACCACCGCCCGGCTTCTTTTTCTTTTTTTTTTTTTAAGGGTGGGGGTTTCGAGACAGGGTTTCTCTGTGTAACAGCTCTGACTGTACTGGACTCAGTTTATAGATCAGACTGGCCTCAAACTCACAGGGATCCACTTGCCTCCTCCTCCCAAGTGCTGGGATTAAAGGTGTGAGCCACCATGCCCAGCTAACTATCAAGTTTTTATTCCACCCTTACCTGATACTTCTGTTCTTAACTGCTAAGCTATATTTTTCTGGAATATGTGCGTGCATGTTTGTGTATTAGAATATAATATCATTCCTTCCCACCCTTTTTTGAGTCAGGGTCTCTCCCTCTCTCTCTTTTTTTTTGTTTTTTCGAGACAGGGTTTCTCTATATAATAGCCTTGGCTGTCCTGGAACACACTCTGTTGACCAGGTTGGCCTTGAACTCACAGAGATCCACCTACCTCTGCCTCTCAAGTGCTGGGATTAAAGGCGCGTGCCACCACAGCCAGCGGAGTCAGGGTCTCATATAATCTAAATTGGTCTTGAATTGAATCTGTAGTCAAGAATGACCTTGAACTCCTATCCTCCTTTCACCTCCCAAGTGCTGAAATTACAGACACATGTCCCTAAGCAACTATAATCTATCACCAAGATTGTGTCAGGTATACCTACATTCAATTGGGAAATGATAAGCTATATCTTTGACTCAGCAAATAGCAAACAGAGGCAAAGAAAGGTTTTATAATTAAGTGTGATCGAAAATTAAGAGTATATGTAGATTGGCTGGGGATCTAGTTCAATTGGTAAGATGCTGCCTAGCATGCATAGGACCCTGGATTTGATCCACAAACACCTGGCATGGTGATGCATTCCTGTAACCCCACACTTGAGATGTAGTCAAGAAGTACATAAATTCAAGATGATCCTCAGCTATGTAGCAAGTCTGAGGCCAGCTTGGGATACATGAGATTCTGTCTTCCAAAATAAGATGCTTGGACTTGCCGGGCGTGATGGCACATGCCTTAAATCCCAGCACTCGGGAGGCAGAGGCAGGCGGATCTCTGTGAGTTCCAGGCCAGCCTGGTCTACAAAGCAAGTCCAGGACAGCCAGGGCTGTTACAGAGAAACCCTGTCTCAAAAAAAAGATGCTTGGACTTTTGAGTTGGCTCAGTGGTTAAGAGCACTTGTGAGCCCACATGGTGAAGCACACCTTTAATCTCCAGCACTAGAGAGGAAGAAGCAGGTGGGTCTCTGTGGCAAGAGTTTTGTTTACTAAAAAAAAAAAAAAAAAAAAACAGTTATAAGAATGTTTTTGGCCGGGCGGTGGTGGCGCACGCCTTTAATCCCAGCACTTGGGAGGCAGAGGCAGGCGGATCTTTGTGAGTTCGAGGCCAGCCTGGTCTACAAAGCGAGTCCAGGACAGCCAAAGATATTCAGAGAAACCCTGTCTCGAAAAACCAAAAAAAAAAAAAAAAAAAGAATGTTTTTGTTTAATCCCAGGTTGGAGGTTGCTTCAGTTAAGACCACAGGTGTAAACTATTAACTATGCTTCCTGAGCTATCAGGGCATGGTTTAGCCAGCTGGGAAAGTTTAACTCTGAGGGGAAAAAAAAAAAAGTCAGAGCCCTTTGGAGAGGGGCACTAAAAATAAGAAAGAGAGAGAGCCCTGAGGAAAGGGGGCACTACAAGGAAGAAAGAGAGAGGGCGCTACAAAGAAGAAAGATGTTGCTGCTCTCCTTGCTGCTGGTTCTTCCTACTGCTGTTTCCTGGTTTGCTGGACTTCTGGATATTGTGGGTACTGTACCTTCTTTCTCTCCCACCTAGTGTTGGAAGGAACAAGCGTTGGAAGGTACAGGAAATAAATCATAGTAAAATAATAAAAGCCACTTAGTTACATGTCTCTGTGAACTGAAGACCAGCTTGATCTACAAAGAGAGTTTTAGGACAGCTGGCATTACATTGTGAGAAATGTCTCCAACCAACCAACCAACCAAAACTGTTAATTCTTATTCAGCTGAGGGGTGAGCTTGCAGGATTCTATTATATGAAGGCTACATTTGAGTAAAACAAAGATAAACCAAGTGACAATTAAAGCATCAAGACCATAGCTTACAACAGGATCTTCAGATGCTTTCATTTATAGCAAGGTGGTACAAACCTATACTCAATCCCAATACATAGGCTTGAGGCAAGAGCCAGAAAAAATGTAAGTTGGAGTCAAAGAGAGAGGGGGGAAAGCAGGGGAGAAAAGGAAAAGAGTTTCTCTACAGTCACATAGCTACCCAGAATCAAACTATAGTGAGAAGACATTTTCTAACCTAAAATTAGCACTCTTCTCACCTTGTTAGCTTATTTTCATGTCTGAAAAACAAATCAGTAACTCAAGATTCAATATCTCAGTCTGTACTTTTAATGTATATCTCATTTTAATCAAAACTTACATCAAAATCTTAAAACATATTGCAAGCTCACTTACAGCACTCAACAGGAATAGACGCTATCTGCAGAGAAAGGACTTTTCCGCTGGGCTGTGGGATGTGCACACGAAACACAAGTCGTACTCTAGTATTCTTTCTGCCAATATCAGTTTCTCCTTTTCGAAGTTCTATATCTGAATTCCGGAGTTTCAAAATACCTGCACAGTCAATGCTAGAAAAAATAATACTTTTTAAACTTCATTATTCAGAAATGGGTTCTGAACAACTCAAGGGTATACACGCACTGTCAATTTGCCAGGTCATGTACACCTAAAATCCCAGCACTTAAGAGGCAGAGAGGCAGGAAGATCAGTAATTCTAGGTCAGCCTCAGCTACATAGTGAATTAAAGCCCAAAATGGGCTATAAGAGACTCTATCTCAAAACCAAACAATACAAATTTTCCAGAAAGAACTCTATTCCCCAAATCAGGTAAAAAAAAAAAAAAAAACAACCAAACATTTGAGGTGGGTATGATAGCACACTCAGTTCAATAATCTCCATTCTTGGAAGACAGAAGCATGAGGATTGTCTTAACTGAAGACCAGTCTGGGCCTACAAACAAAAATAAGGGGCTATATAAACATAGTTCAGTGCGTAAGAGGATATACTGTTCATGCAGAGGACCCAGGTTTGGTTCCTAGTACCCCAACCAGGCAGTTCACAATGGCTTGTAACATTAATTCCAGGGGATATGACACAGTCTTCTAACCTCCTATCTTGGGGGGGGGGGGAGCACTAGCTGTTCTTGTAGAAGACACAGGTTCAATTACCAGTACCCACATGGATGCTCATAAATGCCTATAAGTCCAGTACTGAGAGATTTTTTTGGCTTCTCTAGGCACCAGGCATTTACACACAAAAAGATAAAAATAATAATAATAATAATAATAATAATAATAATAAAATTAAGTGTTCTTGGGTGGGCGGGGGGGGGTGGTGGTGGTTTCAAGACAGGTTTTCTTTATGTATCCCTGGCTGTCCTGGACTCATTTTGTAGACCAGGTTAGCCTTGAACTCACAGAGATATGCCTGCCTCTGCCTCTCAAGTGTTGCGATTAAAGGCGTGCACCACCACACCTTGCAATTACAGACAGCTGTGAACTGCCACCTGGGTGCTGGGATTTGAACCTGGGGCCTTTGGAGAGCAACCAGTGCTCTTAACTGCTTAACCATTTCTCCAGCCCTCCAAAATTATTTTTAATTGTGTCTGAGCGGGTTCATGTACATGAGTGTAAGTGACTGTGATGGCTATGGCACCAGATATCCTGGGAGCTGCTGAGAACCAAACTCTAATCCTCTGGAAGAAGACTATGGGATTTTAATCACTGAGTAAGCTCTTTTTAACAAAAGTTTTAAGGTTCCTGGCTGGAGGTAGAGGCAGGTGGATCTGTGAGTTTGAGGCCAACATGGTCTACATAGTGAGTTCCTGGATGGCCAGGGCTACATAACAAGACCATGCCTCAAAAAACAAAACAAGAAACAAACTAAAACAAACAAACAAAAACCTTCCAAAAGCAAGCAAACAAACAAAAAACAGCAAAAAAAAAAAAAAAAACCCCAAAACCAAAAAAGATACCTGGCTGACATATTATTTTCAGGTAGAAGCGGGATTTCCAGAACTTTTGTGCTGGCAATTATTATCTCTTGACTTGCAGTAGCAACTGTCTTTCCAGTAATTCGATGCACCTGGTAAAATGCATGAGGTCGTAGATATCGATCATCAGCTGTTCCAATAAACATCTGTAGATTTATTGGCTTTTCACTATAGCCCAGGAGCTAAATGAGAAGAATTACAAAAAAGTACACTTCATTATCCATGCATCTTAAAATAAGTTTAGATGTCTACTATATTTGTATCACAACTACTATACACGAAAATATTATCACAAAAAAGACAACAAAAATAGCCCATGAGAGTTTGACCATGCTCCAGTGAGTATATGAACAACACAAATGGATTCTTTATTCTTTCTTTTTCCCTTGGTCAAAAGGGAAGGGAAACAGACATGGGAGAACAGGGAAACGAGCATGATCAGGTGCATGACATGAAATGCCCAAATAATCAATAAAAATATGTTGGGGAAAAAAATGTAACACATGAAAAGCCCTCCAATTTTTTATTCTATGTACATGGGTGTTTTGCCTTCATGTGTGCCTGTGCACCATTATGTGACCGGTGCCCTCTGAGAACAAGAGGACACTGTATTCCCTAGGACCAGAGTTACAGACAGCTGTGAGCCACCATGTGGGCGATGGGAATCAAACCTGGATCCTCTGGAAGAGAAGCTAGTGCTCTTACCTGCTGAGCCATCTCTTCAGCTCTCCTCACAACACCCCCCTTTTAAATTATTTTGTTTTTTTCAAGACAGGGTTTCTCTGTGTAACAGCTCTGGCTGTCCTGGACTCTCTTTATAGACTAGGCTGGCCTCGAACTCACTGAGATCTGCCTGCATCTGCCTCTCAAGCCCTGGGATTAAAGGTGTGCACCACCATGCCTGGCTAAGCTCCCAAATTTTTAACGTAGAGAGATTTCAGGACTGAAACACGTTACATACTAATGTGGAGGTGGGGAGAGTTGGAAGAAGAACAGATAAACATCTATATCATCAAACACTTTGAAAAGACAAGACTCAGCAGACTAAGGCTAGTGGATCATGAGTCCAAGGGCCCATTTGGTCTACATATTAAATTCAAGATCAGCCTATGTTAATTGAAAGACCCTCAATTCTTTTGCTCTGAAGCCTCCAACTGCCAGCATCACAGTACATGCCTTTTTTTTTTTTTTTTTTTTGGTTTTTTGAGACAGAGACAGAGTTTCTCTGTGTATCCTTGGCTGTCCTGGACTCACTTTGTAGACCAGGCTTGCCTCGAACTCACAAAGATCCGCCTGCCTCTGCCTCCCAAGTGCTGGGATTAAAGGCGTGCGCCACTACCGCCCGGCCACGGTACATGCCTTTAATCCCAGCACTCCAGAGCCAGATGCAAGAGGTACTTATGTAATTGAAAACAAGGATACATCGAGGAGGTGGTGGCACAGCCTTTAATCCCAGCACTGAGGAGACAGGTAGGTGGATCTCTGTGAGTTCAAGGTCAGCCTAGTCTACAGAGTGAGTTCCAGGACAGCCAGGGCTACACAGAGAAACCCTGTCTCAAACAAACAAATGAAACATTTTTCTGGTACAGGAAATGAACCCAGAGTTTATACAGATTAAGCATATATTCTACCACTGAGCTGGATCCCCTAACCTCTGCAAATGCATTTTAAAAATCATATTGGTGGAGCTGGAGAGATGGCTCAGCAGTTAAGAGTACTGGCTGTTCTTCCAAAGGACCCGGGTTCAAATCCCAGCGCCCACATGGCAGTTCACAGCTGTCTGTAACTGACGGGCGTGGTAGTGCACACCTTTAATCCCAGCACTAGGGAGGCAGACGCAGGTGGATCTCTGTGAGTTCCAGGCTAGTCTGGTCTACAAAGTGAGTCCAGGACAACTAGGCATACACTGACAAACCCTGTCTCAAAACACAAAACAAAAAACAAACAAAAAAACTCATATTGGGACACATTGCATTAACCTATTTTCATATGCTGAATTATATTTGCATTTCTAGAATAATCTCATTTGATATACAATCCTTTTAATGTTCTGACAGATTTGGTTTGTCACTATTCATTTGAGTATATTTACATCTATAACCATAAAGACAAATACTTTTACTCTTTTTATATCTTTGTCCCTATCAGAATATTTTTGACACTTATTTATTTTTCAGAACAGGGTCTTGCTATATAGGCCAGACTGGCCTTGAACTTGTTTTTTTTTTTTTATTTTTTTATTTATTTATTTTTTGTTTTTTTCGAGACAGGGTTTCTCTGTGTAGCCCTGGCTGTCCTGGACTCACTTTGTAGACCAGGCTGGCCTCGAACTGGCAAAGATCCACCTGCCTCTGCCTCCCAAGTGCTGGGATTAAAGGCGTGCGCCACCACCGCCCGGCTGGCCTTGAACTTGTAATCATTCTGCCTTAGCCTCCTAATCCAGTGCACGAGCTGCCACATTTGTTATTTATTTGTTTGTTTGTTTATTTATTTTGCTTTTTAAAAAAATCACCAACAAGTGAGATGGTTTAGCAGGTAAAAACATTTGCTGCTAAGCCTAACACCCTGAGTTCAATCCCCAGATTTGCATGGTAGGAGAGAACCAACTCTCAAAAGTTATCCTCTGACTTCCACATGTGCACACCATGGCATGTCCATGTCTACACACATATGCACACACACTAAATAAATGTAGTATTTTTTTAAAATTCACACTAACTCTCTTTACCCTCACTGAAAACTTTCTAATGGTTTCCCTCTATATTCAGGGCTAACTCAAATCCCTATTATGGTTTACATAAAAAGCCCAGGAGACGCTGGGCGGTGGTGGCGCACGCCTTTAATCCCAGCACTTGGGAGGCAGAGGCAGGTGGATCTTTGTGAGTTCAAGGCCAGCCTGGTCTACAAAGTGAGTCCAGGACAGCCAGGGCTACACAAGAAACCCTGTCTCGAAAAACCAAAAAAAAAAAAAAAGCCCAGATTTGGACCCTTGCTATTCTTATCTTGTCTTATAACCCTTCCCACAATCATTCCAGTCATGCTGGTTTATTACTTAAACCATTATCCTTCTTAACCTCAGAGTTTTATTATTAATAATATTTTAAAATTTACTTTCTTGCTGGGTGGTGGAGGCGCACGGCTTTAATCCCAGCACTTGGGAGGCAGAGGCAGGCTCTCTGTGAGTTCGAGGCCAGCCTGGTCTACAGAGTGAATCCAGGACAGATAGGGCCACTACATAGAGAAACCCTGTCCTGAAAAACAAAAAACAAACAAAAAACCAGGCACTTACTGCTCTTGCAGAGGACCCAGGCTTGAGCCCAAGCACATGTGCCAGTAGGTTTATAGCCACCTATAACTGCAGTTCCAGGGAAGCCGATGCTCTCTTTTAACCTCTGTGGGCACTGCATATCTGCAGTGCACATACATATACTCAGGCACACACTCATACACAGAAAATAAGAGGCAAAATGACGAGGCCAGCCTGGTCTACAAAAGTGAGACCAGGACAGCCAGAGCTGTTACACAGAGAAACCCTGTCTTGAAAAACCAAAAAAAAAAAAAAAAAGAGGCAAAATGACGTGTTAAATTTTTTTGTTTTTCAAGACAGGGTTTCTCTGGGTAGCCCTGGCTCTCCTGGAACTCACTCTGTAGACCAGGATGTCCTCAAAGTGAGAGATCCACCTGCCTCTGCCTCTTGAGCGCTAGGACTAAAGGTGTGCACCACCATACCTGGCTGACATGTGTTAAGTTTAAAAAAATTAAAGAGATGGGCTGGAGAGATGGCTCAGCGGTTAAGAGCACTGGCTGCTCTTCCAGAGGTCATGAGTTCAATTCCCAGCAACCACATGGTGGCCCACAACCATCTATAATGAAATCTGGTGCCCTCTTCTGGCCTGCAGATATACCTGCAGACAGAACACTGTATACATAATAAATAAATCTTTACAAAAAAAAAAATTAAAGAGAGTCCATGAAAGTATAAATTTATTCTTTAAAATATAAGATATAGGCATGCTCATGAAAAAAAATCACTTAAGGCTTAATTAAAAAAAAAAAAAAAAAAAACAAATGGCTGAAGATAGATGCTTCGATGTTATAGAGAGAAACTGGGAACTGTCCAGGCAGCCAGTTGTCTGTGATTTCTTAGTTTTGGAAGTTGCTTGATCTGCACTTCCTGTTTCTTTCAGATATATTTATTTATCCTTCTCAGGTCTCTGATATGGTTGAATACTAGATAGTTATAGTCTCACAGTTAAGTTTTAAGTTGTTTAGGAATTAAAGGATGTTCTAGGTCTAAGAAGATGTTTTTAAGTTGGTAATGCAAGTTAGGATGGAAAATGAGTTAGGTATAGAACTTTAAACTCATTGAGATAGATAGATATATAATAGAATATTATTATTAGTTGCCAAATACATTTGGACTGGACATTGGGAATGTATACCTTATAATTTTCATAATTGTTGCCTAATTATTCTTACTGATTTGTATTATATTTATTGTTATAAGAAAAAGAGCCTTTTATTGGACTAAAAGGGGAGATGTTGGGGGGAAAAGATACACCTTAAATTTAAAAAGAGAGAGAGAGGTGCTGGGTGTGGTGGCGCACACTTTTAATCCCAGCACTCAGGAGGCAGAGGCAGGCAGATCTCTGTGAGTTCAAGGCCAGCCTGGTCTACAGAGTGAGTCCAGGACAGTCAAAGATACACAGAGAAACCCTGTTGAGAGAGAGAGAGAGAGAGAGAGAGAGAGAGAGAGAGAGAGAGAGAACAGAATCATGGAAACCAGCAAAAAAATCTGAAAACACTAAAATCAAGGTTTTAAATTTTTAAATTATGGGGAATGCAGGAACAAAACAAAAACTATAAAAAGAAAGTAATAAATACAAAAATCTTATCTATGAGACCCTAGAGATATTTGTAATTGACTATATATATAGCATAACAAACAAATTAGAAATTCTACATTTCAGTACCCAAAAAAGATGACATGACTAGCAAATCAAGTAAGACTCTCCTAAAGTCAGTAGAAGGGTATGGCATGACAAATCCAAGAAAAAATAATTTCTAATGATATTTTTGTTTTGTTTCGTTTGAGATAAGGTTTCTCTGTGTAGCCCTGTCTGTCCTGGAATTAGGGTTTCCTTGGCAAATTACATGTTTCAAATAGTGTTCTCTTGCTATTTCTCCCCAATCATGTAAAATTTTGAACCATTCCTAGCTCACAAGCTGTACAAAGAAAGATACAGGGCCAGTTTGGGCTCATAAAGGCTATTGTTTGCTGACCCAGAACTGGAACAGTATAGTACTTTTTATTTTGTGGTGTTGTTTTGGGACAGAGTCTACTATGTAGCCTTGGCTGGCCCAGAACACTATGAGGACCAGGATGGCCTCAAGCTGAGAGAGATCTGCCTGCTTCTGCCTCCTGAGTGCTGGGATTAAAGGCGTACTCTACCATGTCCATGCTTGAACAGTATTTCTTAACATGGACAATATCACCCTCTAGGAAGGGAAGGGGGTTAGAAAGCCATTTTGAATTTTAGTTGTCAACATGAGAAATGGTTTTTGTAGTGGTGTAATGTTCACCTAGCATGAGAAATGGGATACGCTACAGGCAATTTTTAAGAAAAGGCCAGAGGATTAGTATGGCATGGAGAGAAACACCCCAATAGAAACATACAAGTATTTATGGGGGTTTGGGCTGAGAGGCAGAAAGGTAGCTTAGAGGGTTAAATTCTGCCCCAAACCAGTGCTTAGGTTAAACTAACATCCAACAGGGGTCTGTGTGTGTTTACTTATAATGGTGGGTTAGAGATTAACATCTCCTGATAACTTTATATTTCTACTGGTAAAATTAATTATTTCTATAACCCGATGCCCTCTTCTGGTTTCCAGGGACACTATACACACACATAGTGCACAGATATACATGCAGCCAAAATACCCATACGCACAAAATAAGTAATTAATTTAAAAAAGAGATTGAAGCCGGGCAGTGGTGGCGCACGCCTTTAATCCCAGCACTTGGGAGGCAGAGGCAGGTGAATCTTTGTGAGTTCGAGGCCAGCCTGGTCTACAAAGCGAGTCCAGGACAGCCAGAGCTGTTAACAGAGAAACCCTGTCTCGAAAAACCAAAAAAAAGAAAAAAAAAAAAAGAGATTGGGAGGTTTTAAATAACATATGTACATCTTCAATCCTTAGTCCCCTAGCAAATTTGTACTTAAAAAAAAAATTATTGCTGGGTGTGATGGCGCACACCTTTAATCCTAGCACTCAGAGGCAGAGGCAGGTGGAACTCTGTGAGTTTGAGCCTAGCCTCATCTCCAAAGCAAATCCAGGACAGCCATGGATACACAGAGAAACCCTGTCTTGAAAAAAAAAATTATTTAAGCTGGATGTTGGTGGCACATGCCTTTAATCCCGGGGAGGCAGAGGCAAGAGGACCTCAGTGAGTTCCAGGACAACCAGGGCAATCCTGTCACTAACAAACAAATAAATAGAAAAGAAACCAAACAGGAAACAAAAAATAATTTAAACCAGCATTCTGTGTTTGCACTATAACTGCATGTATGTTACAGATGAACCATGTTTTAAATAAACACACAACTTTTTTATTTTTTGAGACAGGATCTCACTTAGCAGCTCAAGCTGGCCTTGAACTTGTGGCAATCTTCCTTCCTAAGCTACTCAAATGCTAAGGTTACAGATGTAAACTACTATGCCTAGGTTTATTTGTAGATTTTAATTACATTTTTATAAAACTGTTTGAGCTAGAGTTAATTAATGTCTTTTATATTAAGACCCACTATGCCTAGCTTTATGCTGTAGATCTTAATTCTATTTTTATTAAACTTTATGTCTGAGCTAGAGTTTTATGTTAAGATTCAGTTTAGCCACTTGTAATAGAAATATCCAAAGTAACTGTAACTTAAACATTTTAAAATAATAGTTTATTTTTTCAGATTCTATAATCTTTTCTATTGGGTCAGTCAGTGCACCTAATATTAATCCTCCAGATTGTCATCTAACAGTATAAACTTACTTCAAGGGTTCTGGAATCTAAGAAAGGGCATCGTAGGTTTTACTACTTAGTCTGCAAACTTTCAGTATGTCTCCTATTCAATTAGCATTTTCAGTACATCTACCAGTGCTGCCCTTAGTACCTCTAATTCATGTCTTTTTTTTTTTTTTTTTTTTTTTTTTTGGTTTTTCGAGACAGGGTTTCTCTGTGTAACAGCTCTGGCTGTCCTGGTCTCACTTTTGTAGACCAGGCTGGCCTCGAACTCACAGAGATCCGCCTGCCTCTGCCTCCCAAGTGCTGGAATTAAAGGCGTGCGCCACCACCGCCCGGCTCTAATTCATGTCTTAATGAAGATTTTATCTCAGCTACTGAAATTACTAGCATTGTTGCATGACAAGATAGAAGTTACCACTTGGTGCATAACATCACCACCTCCCACTATCTAGGAAGCCTAACTCGTTATCCTAGACTTTCATCCATCTCTACTGTTCTCACGCTCATCTCAGATCCTCTTTCCAGAGATGTCAGTGTCTCAATTTTTGACATTACCTTACACTCTTAAAGTACAAAACTGAATTGTAAATGGGTGCAGTGGCGTGCGCCTTTAATCCCAGCACTTGGGAGGCAGAGGCAGCTGGATCTCTACCAGTTTGAGGCCATCCTGGTCTACAGAGTCCAGGACAGCCAGAGATATACAACCCCCCCCCCAAAAAAACCCAAAACTGAGTTGTATTCCTTTTGCCCCATGAGAAGGTTCAAGTTGCAACTGTCTTACATTCAGTTAAGGTAAACAATATGCAATTTAATAACCTCAAGCAAAATTTGTAGCTTTCTGTAAATACTTTAATATTTACGTAATAAAGAAATATAATCAGGGCTGGAGAGATAGCTCAGTGGTTAAAAGCACTGACTGCTCTTCCAGAGGTCCTGAGTTCAATTCCTAGCAGCCACATGGTGGCTCATAACCATTCACAATGAAATCTGGTGCCCTCTTCTGGCCTACAGGTATATTTGCAGACAGAACACTGTATACACAATAAATAGATCTTAAAAAAAAAAAAGAAATCTAACCAAAATTTTCATTTGTAATTCCTTTAAGTTGTTTTATCATTAACAGTTTAATGAAATTGAGGATTTACTTGAAAGGAAACTAGTTAATAAAACATAAAATGTTCAATATGAATGTTCCAATAAGAAATTGGAAAAGCACACATGAACATATTAAACGATTTTTCTTCTAATTCTATAGCAGCAAATGAGTTAAATGATACTGCCACACCCACAAATGACCATCTCTTCTACACTTACAGAGACAAAATGTAAAGAGAGAGAAAGGCTACACACTCTGCTTGAACTGAGAGCATTATATCCTAAACTCCTGTAGAGTATGTGTCATTTTTATTTTCCAGTCTACAGATGATGGATATAAAACTTAGAGGAAAAAAAAAAGAGCTTTCTGAAACTCAAGGCTAATAACTGCTTCCTTCTGCTGTACGTATTGCTCTTCATGCTCAAATTGTATGATAGTTCATCCAGTGATTGAAGAAACAACAGCTTCAGCACTTGCCACTAAGTACTTGAAGAGAACAGCATCTATCTTGCTATCACCAGAATCTATATATGTTTAAAACATTAAAGACTCTACAGTACTGCTGAGTAAACAAATTTTGGAGTAAGAGGCAATTTCATACAACAAAATAACTCAATGTTGTTAAATATAATATTTAAATAATAAATACTAAATATCTGGCCAAAATGAAGTAGTTAAATCTAAAGTTGAAAATAAGAATTTTAAATGTTACTATTATACATGAATGTTATTATAAGTATCCCATGACAAGTGGATAAGCACCATATACCAAAGAATCCTTACTCAGATGACTCATATTCATACCAGCCTGGCAAAGATATAAGCCACCTGTCCCTTTCACTTTGATTAAAAAAAAAAAAAAAACTATTGCTGGGGGAAGGTAATCATGCATATAAGATTTCAAAGGAAATGTATATGTAAATATATTTCTGCCAACATCTGCTTGAGTACATATAATACAGCATAAAAAAATAGGACTTCTCCTCTGCACCTTAGAGATTTTAAAAAAGAATAAACTAATTATACTATCACCTTATCCAATCCCAGAAGTTACAATTATGTTGTCGTCTATCAATAAATTACTCCTGTTAACATTATCCTCTAAAACCTTTCATTTCCTATCAGTATTCTTCTAATCAGGCCACCCTCTGCTGTGTAAAAGAAAGTAAGTTGTTTGTTATGTTTCTATAACCTTTCCATCTGTGCTTGCTTAATTTAACACAAGCTGGATCATTAAAGCCTGAAGGTCACTACAAGACACACTATAGCAACTTTAATAACCGTGGTTTCATTACAGTCCTGCCAAATTACTTGGAAAGGTTTACTAGATTTGACTATACCAGAAACATGAACATATTAGAAACATTGCAGAGATACTAAAAATACAAAGTTAAAATTCCATATTATAAATCACTTAAAAACAAAAACAAGTGTTAAAATGTACTTATAATAATGTCATACGGAAAAAAAAAATCAATCCTGGAGTCAGGTATGGTGGCACACACCTGTTATCCTAGCACTTGAAACACAGGCAGGAGAATCAATACTTTATGGCCATCCTTAGCTACATAATGATTTCTTTTCCCCCTTGGTTTTTCAAAACAAGGTTTCTCTGTGTATCCTTGGCTGTCCTGGACTCACTTTGTACACCAAACTCAGAGATCTGCCTGCCTCTGCCTCCCGAGTGCTGAGATTAAAGGTATGCACCACCACACACAGCTCCATACTCTTCTTAAAAGCAGAAAAATAGCAGTTTGCCACCAACTTCTTATTCAAATTCCCTAGATGAAAAGTCAGTCAGAAAGGTTTCTTCTAGACTAGCAAAGAAAATTCAATGCAGAAGTAGTTATATTAACAAGCACACAAAACAGAGGCTCTCCAGATCCGAGTTCTCCTTCTTTTAGGTAAATCAATATACTCATTCCATCATTAACACATGTATGAGATCTATAAAAAAAAAAAAAAAACTCCACAGTCTCATACCTTCACAACAGGATGGCCACCAGAAGAAGCCTTCACTGCCCCTCGGCTACCTTCAGTTTCATAATGGGCTCGATGATGAGTTTTAGGTTGCACTTCTATTTTCAATTCACATTGTCCAAAGTGAGTTGGTAAAGGCCAGTCTAATGGAGGTAATGAAGATGTGCTATAAACAAAACACACAAATGGTTTCATCATATTATCACTGCCAAGCAGATCCAAAGATTCAAAGCATCTCTTTGTTCCAATATTTTTCCCAGTGGTTTTTCTAAAAAAAAGTATTCCAAAATCAACTTACTTCACTTAGTAAGTTATAGTACCAATCATGGTAGGTATTTAATGGGCCTTTTTTTTGTTTGGTTGGTTTTTTTGTTTTTTTTTTTTGACACAGTGTTTCTCTGGGTAGCCTTAGTTGTCCTTGAACTCAGAGCAATCCACCTGTCTCTGGCTCCTAAGTGCTGGGATTAAAAGCATGCACCACCACCACCTGTCTGACTGTTCTGTTTTAGTGAATAAATAATTCTTTCACCCAAAGACTTAAATATATTGTATCTGTTTTCAGGATTCCTTTTTTATTTTGAAAAAGAACAAACCAAATGATTTCTAAAGCTATATTTCTCAACTATGTATATATAAATATAAAAGCAATCAAAAGAAAAGCTCAATTTCTTTTTTTTTTTTTTCTTTTCTTTTTTTGAAGATGGGTTTTCTCTGTGTAGCCCTGGCTGTCCTGGAACTCTCTGTAGAACAGGCTGGCCTTCAACTTGTAAGGATCTGCCTGCCTCCGCCTCCTCAGTGCTGGGATTAAAGGTGTGCTCCGCCATCACCAGGGTGTAGTTCAATTTCTTTTTTCTTCTTCAAAACAGAGTTTCTCTGTGTATCCCTGACTGACCTGGACTCACTTTATAGACCAGACTAGCCTTGTGTAGTTCAATTTTTTTTAATTTATTTATTTTTATTGTATGTGCATTGGTGTTTTGCCTTCATGTATGTCTGTGTGAGGATGTCAGATCTTGGAGTTACAGACAGTTGTGAGTTGCCATGTGGGTGCTGGGAATTGAACCAGGGTCCCTTAGAAGAACAGCCACTGCTCTTAACCACTGAGCCATCTCTCCAGCCCATAGTTCAATTTCTTAAAGCAAAGGTAGTCATCCATCTCTGTGTATATATATCAGTAAGCTCTGTAAGACTAAGTATTTTTATTTATTTATTTTTATTTTATGCTTATGAGTGTTTTACCTGCATGTATCTCTGTGAACCACATGCATGCCTAACACCTGTAGAGGCTAGAAGAGGGCATTGTATCCCTTGGAGCTGGAGTTACAGATGGCTGTCAGCTGCCATGTGGGTGTGCTAGGAACTGAAACTGGGTCTTATGGAAGAGCAGCAGGTACTCTTAACTACTGAGCACTCTCTCCAGGCACCAAGACTAAGTACCTCCAAAAATCTAAATTTTTATATTCCTTTCAGTATGTATCTCTCTCCCCTGTGGTATGGATCTGTGGAAATCAATCTATTATGTTTGTTGCCTCCTCCACTTCCCATCATTTCGCTCTTCTCTCTGAAAAACTGCATATCTCAAGCAATCCTCTATAATTGAGGAAAAAAGTTCAGTTTCAATACATAACTGCTTGAAACAAACATAAAGCATCTGTAGTATGTTTTTAAATGGCTAATTTAGATAATATTAATATTGCAGATATTACAAGGGCTTGGGTGATTGTTCAGTAGGAAGAGTGCTTGCCATTCTATAATGAGGGCTTTGGTTCCAATTTCCAAAACACACATAAAAGCTAGCACAGTGGCCCAAGCCTGTAGTCCCAGCACTGGGGAGACAGCCAACCAGGTTCAGTGAGAGATCTTACCTTTTAAAAACCAAGTGGAAGCCAGGCATAGTGGCACATGTCTCCAATCCCAGCACTCGGGAAACAGAGGCAGAGGCAGACCGATCTCTGTGAGTTCCAGGCCAGCCTGGTCTACAGAGCAAGATCCAGGACAGCCAGGGTTGTTACATAGAGAAGCCCTGTCTCGAAAAGCCAAAATCAAAACCACATCAAACAAACAAAAACCAAACGGAGAAGCAAATAAAGGATGAGGAAGACATCCAATGTCAACCTCTGGCCCCCACATGTACCTGCATGTACGTACGTACACATACTCATAGAAAAATCTAGAACTAGAAAATTATTTACACATCTACAGGTCAATCAGTAATGGACACAAAGCACGGTCAGTAGATTTCTTGCCTAGCATGCAAGAAAACCTGAGTTTGAATCCTAGAACTACATAAAACTAGGTGCAGTGACAGATACCTGTTTTCCAGAACTTAGGAGCTGGAGGTAGGAGGCTCAGAACTTCAGGGCCATTGTCAGTTAAATAGTAAACTCAAGGCCAGTCTGAGTTACCCATAAGATCAGTCTCAAAGAAAAAAAAAAAAAAGGCTGTTGAAAGATTTTTTTTTAAGTTATTTTGGGGGCTGGAGAGATGGCTCAGTGGTTAAGAGCACTGGCTGCTCTTCCAAAGGACCTGAGTTCAAATCCAAGCACCCACATGGCAGTTTATAGCTTTCTATAATTGCTGGGCGTGGTGTCACACACCTTTAATCCTAGCACTTGGGAGGCCGAGGCAGGTGGATCTCTTCTCTTCGAGTTCAAGGCCAGCCTGTTCTAAAAGTAAGTCTAGGACAGCCAGGGCTACACAGAGAAACCCTGTCTTGAAAAACAAAACAAAAAAAAGTTATTTTGGAAGAAAATGCTTGCCTTCAATAGGACAAAGCAAGAGAACTCAATCAGTAAAGTACCTGCCATGCTATGCAAGCATAAGGACCTGAGTTCAATCCCCAGAACCCACATAAAGACAGAAGGAAAGAATCAACTCCAACTCCAGAAAATAGTTCTCTGAACACCACACATGCCTACATTCACACATATCATCCATAAGTGTACACACACCTTTTTTTTTTTTTTTAAAGCCAGCTGCTTGGTGAGCTCTAGGCCAATAAGAAACCTTGTCTCAAACACCAAGATGTATGACTCCTGAGGAACACCACCCATGGCTGTCTTCTGGCCTCCACATGAACACACACACACATACATACTCCTTCAAAATATGCAAATTCACAATGAATTTAATAATAATATAATTCAGACAATAACCCACCTGTTTAATTATCTTTTCTAGATTAGGAAATTCCTCTTAAGGATCATTAAATATCATTTACTATTATCTACAACCCATCACCTATATTTTTCTTCACCTATACACTTTTAAAATGTAACTTTAGTCAATTTAAAAACTTTTAGGACTTAAAGGGAAATAAAAAAGAACTTCTAAGTTATTTGACTGGTAAAATTTATTTTAAAAAATGAAGAACAAGGAAGATATGGGCAGGGAGAGGGGAAAGAGAAGGAAGGAGAGAAAAGGGAGAGGAAATAAAAAGGGGAGAAAGGAGAGAAAAAAGGGAGAAGAGGTAGTCAAACATAGATAATGTAGTTATACAATACAAATGACCTGCAAGCATGAAAAAATGATCAGCAGCCATTTCTATCAACTCACCGAAATATAGGGGTGTGGCCAGGCTTTGGTTTGTTCCAGGTAAAGTGTGAAGGAACTGAAAGAAATTGGTCACCAGATGAATCTTTCTTTAAAAGATACTGAGATCCAAGGCTATCATCTACTGAAGTCTCCCGGGATGGTGATAAACTCCCTTGATCATCTGAACAGATCTCTAATTTTCCTGGGAGTATGGCAGCTTGATCTTCAGAAGTCTTCCTTGTTTTCAATGGGATATCAGTCTCTACACAGTACTGAAATGGAAACGGTGCAGGGCCAAGGCCTGATCCAGTGTGGACAGAAGTGGTAAGCCAGGTATCTTCTGTTACACTTCCTCTAGGGGAGTGACCAGGGGAAGGAACAGGTGAATGATGGGGTGAAAGGGAACCAGCATAACATACTTCAGCACTGGAGTGCCGTCGTTTACCACAGGGAGAAGTGGGCCTTGATGAGGGTCCTGAGGCCGGTCTGGGGCTCAGCCAATTCTCATCAGTGATACTGGATCTAGGAGAGTGGCAAGGAGATTGCCTAGGTGACAAGGAGTGTCCAGCTCCATACTGTTGATGCCAGGAGTCTTCTCCAGGGCAGCCTCCTGGAGAGCCACCTGGAGAAGTCAGGGGTGAGCCAAGAGTGAATCGAGCAGCAACTTCATTCAACTCTGAGTCCACATCATCATAAATGTGTGAGAGAGATTCACAAGAAGATGCATCTGAGAACCAGCTCCTAGAAGAAATGCTGCTGGCAGGACTAGGACTAAGGGAAGATTCCCGGTAGGATGGCTCAAGTGGAAGATAGAGATGATCTCTAGAAGGTCTTTCCAAATATTCCCTTTCTGGGTCATTTATATGTAGGTCATCTTCGTGTGCATCTGTTCCTTGATGACAGTTAGGAGAGATGGATGTAATTTGAATACTTGGGCACTCAAAGGGTTTGGGACCACCTAATGGGCTATATTTAGATTCAGAAATATCACCAGTTCCTTCATAATTTTTTTGACCTTGGAGCTGAAATGATGGTGACAAAACAGAAGAGTGAGACTGCAGCAGTCCATGATGTGGTAAGCCAAGTGATGAATTTAAAGTAGATGGAGGTGGATCTACATTAAAGATGTAAATGGATGCACAATCATCTGGCTCAAGATCTATGAAAAGGAAATAAAAAAAACAAAACACCACAACCAAAAAAGTCAATAAAAGAAGAAATCAGAAAATTCAAGTGTATAAATCACTAGATGAAGAAAGTAATAATAACAATCCTGAGAGACACCAAAATGTATGTCATTAGTTCCACTAAAGGGCTGGGCACAGTGAATCTTACCTGTAAATTACAACACACAGGCAGAAGGACTACAATGACTATCTTAGATAAGTTAGTGAGTTTCAGGCCAGCTTTAGCTATTTTCTTTTTCAGGCAGGGTTTCTCTGCGTAACCCTGTCTGTCCTGGAACTCACTCCATAGACCAAGCTGGCCTCAAACTCAGAGAGATCTGCCTGCCTCTGCCTCCCGAGTACTGGGATTAAAAGTGTGAGCCACCACTGCCTAGCCAGGTTGAGCTCTTTGATCAGACCATATCTCAATAACAAAAAAGGCTGACTTTTAAAAAAAATGCATGTATTTTATTTTTGCAGATATGCACATTACAAACAGAAATCAATAATTATGTGACATTCTTTTTCTTTACTTCCACATTTCCAAAAATTATAATCTGAGATAGTGAATGTTTTTATAAAAGGTATAGTGTGATTATGTGTATCCCCCCCACACACAAATTAAAGCCACAAAACTGTAAGATAATTGGACCAAGCAAGATGGCTTAGTGGGTAAAGGTGCTGGCCACAAGCCCAATGACCTGAGTTCAAGCCCTGGAACCCACATACAGGAAAGAACCAATTCCTGCACACTGTCCATATGAGCACTGCAGTATATGTACACTCATACATTCCCACCCAGAAAGAACACTGAGTTGAATTAATTTTTTAGAGATTTTATTATTTTCATTTTTTGTGTGTTTGCCTGCATTTATATTAGTATACCACATGTGTACAGTGCCCTTGGAAGCCAGAAGGCGGCATCAGGTTCCCTGGAACTAGAGTTACAGAAGTTCATAAATCACTCTGTGGACGCTAGGTACAGAACCTAGATCCTCTGCAAGAGCAGCAGAGGATCTGCTGCTCATCTGACTCATCTCTCTCCAGCCTTAAAGATTTTTTCTGTTGTTTGTTTTTTCCGAGACAGGGTTTCTCTGTGTATCCCTGGCTGTCCTAGAATTAGCTCTGTAGACCAGGCTGGCCTAAAACTCACAGAGATCCACCTGCCTCTGCCTCCCAAGTGCTGGGATTAAAGGAGTGCACCACCATGACCAGCAAGGTTTTTTTTTTTGCTTTTGTTTTTGTTTTTCCAGACAGGGTTTCTCTGTGTAACAGCCATGGGCTGTCCTGGACTCCCTTTGTAGACCAGGCTATCCTCGAACTCAGAGAGATCTGCCTGCCTGTGCCTTCCCGAGTGCTCAGCTCAAGATTTTTTTTTTTAATGATAGAAAGTGTAATGTGTAACAGAAAATTTATATTAGTGATTAACAAATACCTATAAAACACCTACATCCTAAAACCTAATACCTAAGAACACCCTAATACCTATCTAAGAACACCTAATATTATCTTAACTTTCTTAAAAGGATATTAATATTCTTAGCATAGGTCCATGCAGGGTAACTTGGTTTTGCCAATTTGGATACTCCACTCCCAGCAGGCAGTCCCTTTAAAAGCTTAGCATCCGTTGGGCCTAACTTTGCCAGTTCGTATGGCCAGTTTATTTCAACCACTAAATTGTAGCCGGTTTATGAGACCACTCTATTTTAACTGCTAAACTTGAATTCAGCTTCCTCTATTAGCTAAAACTCATTTCTATAGTCTCCTCGGCCCGTGTAGGCTTCCCAGCCTAAAGCTTCTACAAATGGCTTCTGAACTCTGCCCTCCTTTGCTGTCAGCCTTAATAGGCTGAATTACAGCAAAGAGTCTTTCTCGGGCTAACTTGCACTGAAAAGTCTTCTCTCTTGGACTCCGCCTTTCAGTTTATGACCATTGTGGTCTAATGGCTTGAGTAAGCCATACCTTGCTGTGCACTTCTCCAGTGTGTCTTCTCAGCTCATGAGAGCAAGAGGAAGAAATGGGGGCCAAATGGAGCTATCTGGTTTATATATTACATCATCTTGGCAGTCTCCAGGGCTCACAAGATTTCTCGAGATATCTAGTGGTGTGGCAACCGACATCATCTGTGCGGTTTCTTAGCCATGTCCCTTCAACAGGGCATATCTCAGACTATGGCCTCAACTGGGCTTTGTCCATTTCAGGAAGTTAAACGGATGCCTATCTCCTCATATGCTGCCAGATGTTAAGCTAAACTGAACACTAATTCACTAGAGGCCTAACGTCTACCACGGTACTGTAGTTAGCAACTGTAGTTTAAGATTGAATGAAACAGAGTCTTTGAAAAACACCGTGGGAGCCAGGTGACATTGGTGGATGCCTTTAATCCAGCACTTGGGAGGAAGAGGTAGGTGAATCTTTTTTTTTTTGGTTTTTAGAGACAGGGTTTCTCTGTATAACAGCTCTGGCTGTCCTAGACTTGCTTTGTAGACCAGGCTGGCCTCGAACTCACAGAGATCCGCCTGCCTCTGCCTCCCAAGTGCTGGGATTAAAGGCGTGCGCCACCACCGCCCGGCTGGTGAATCTTTTGAGTTGTAGGTCAGTCTGGTCTACAGAAAGAGTTACAGGACACCCAGGGTTATACAGAGAAAACCTGTCTTAAAAATGAGAGATGGAGAGATGACTCAACCGTTAAGAGCACTGACTGCTCTTCCAGAGGTCCTGAGTTTAATTCCCAGCAACCGCATGGTGGCTCACAGCCATCCATAAGGAAATCTGGTGCCCTCCTCTGGCCTGCAAGCATACCTGCAGACAGAACATTGTATACATAATAAATAAATAAATCTTAAAAAAAAAAAAAGAAAAAAGAAAAAAAAATGAGAGTCAGGGGAGGGAGAGAGAAAAGCACCTCTGGGCTGGGAGGGCATGATAGTTCATACTAGAATTTAGGAGGCAGAAGGATCAGCAGTTCTAGGCTAGGCAATGAGTTTGAGACTCATCTAGGATACAATATGAGATTCTGTCTCAAAAACACAACAAAAGGTGGGTTCTGATTCATTTCTGGTGGGGGTATGGTTTGTTGTTCGTACTACCCTACCAATAACACTAACTTTGCCTCTTATTCACATCATTTACTCTCTGTAGTTCTCAGTTTCCTTGCAGTAAAATTCAAGATTTCTCTTTTCTTTTAGGAAGTGTATATTATTAACACAGACATTGTCTTCCTCTGCAGTCATATCATCAAAAATTCATGTTTACACATAGCAGACCAGGTTACAAAAGCCACTAGATGGGGCTGGAGAGGTAGCTCATCAGTAGAGCTCACTGACTGCTCTTGCACAGGACCTGGGTTTGATTTGTGTCAGAAGCCAAGACCCTCGCCTCTCACCCTCACCCCCTACCTCTCCCCACCTGCACAATGTTCCCTGCAGCTTCATACTGCCTGGCAAAAGCAAAGTTCCAGGTTGGCAGTTACAGATTGATTCAAAGCAGTGTACCGTGTCTTCTGAAGAAAAATGGGTTGGCAGTTACAGATTGATTCAAAGCAGTGTACCATGTCTTCTGAGAAAAATGGGTAGATCATACAATGTCCAGGGCACAGGCCAAGAAGATTCTGTACTTTCCCACCACCTGGCCCCTCTCACCTCCTCCCCTTGTAAAACATATTATAAAAAGGCGCTTTGCGCTCAAATACATGGCTCTTGACAAGCAATTGCTTCCTTGAGTCCTTTCCCTCTCTTGCCCGTTCTTTTTTCAGGTTGCGGTCCTCCTCGCCCCCACGAATTACTAGGACCCGCGGGTCGGGTCAGATTTGACTGCCAGCACCCATAGAGCAACTCACAAGTGTCTGAAACTCCACTCCCAGAGGATCTAATACCCTCTTCTGTGGGCACAAGGCACACATGGTACACAGACACAGATCAGGCAAAACATCCATACACATAAAATAAATTAGAGCGACCAGACACCACTAGATCCTTTACCTAAATAGAAAATAACTGAGGATTTTAAATTATAGTTAGTCATTAATCTTCATAAATTTAGAATTAATTTACTCCCTTGCTAGGCATGGTGGAACACATCTGTGTAATCTCAGCACTCCAGCTTGGGCAGTGGGATAGAGAGTTTAAGACTAGTCTTGGCTACAAAGAGAAACCCTGTCTCAAAATAAAAATAAAATGGATAAAGTTAAATAAAACCCACCCCCTGCTTTTTTATATTTATAAATTTACATTATTTATATTATATAATTTTATTTTTATTTATATTTTATAATCCTTAATACTAAGCAAGTCCTGCCAGAGACTTAACTATACTAGCAACTACTATAATTTTCATCATTATACAATCCATTTTTTTTTTTTTTTTTTGGTTTTTCGAGACAGGGTTTCTCTGAATATCTCTGGCTGTCCTGGACTCGCTTTGTAGACCAGGCTGGCCTCGAACTCACAAAGATCCGCCTGCCTCTGCCTCCCAAGTGCTGGGATTAAAGGCGTGCGCCACCACCGCCCGGCACAATCCATTTTTTTTAAAAACCTCATTTCTACTTAAGAACATACTTCAAAAATCTTATTTTTTGAGTGGAAACCAACCAGACTTCATAGTTTCATTCTAATGTAATTATTGTACAAATGTTATTTCAGTGGTTGATTAATGTTGAAATTCATACCTGCCTCCAAGTAACCTGTAGATTAAAACAAGCATATGCACAAATGATGTCTTGAAGCTGGTAGAAATGGTTCATTGGGTAATGATGGGGTGATGTTAAGCATTCTAAATGTTAATTAATTGGTCCTGTTTGCTGTTTGTTACTTACATTGTCTCTGATTGGTTAAATATATGCCGAGGCCTGAGACTGGGCAAAGACAGAGATAGGCAGGACTAAGGTGTGCAGGCTTCTGAGACAGAGAGCATCTTGGGAAGAAGAAGCCAGAGCAAGGAACAGGAAAAAGGAGACACACGATGGGGTAGATTAAAGAAGATCATTCTACATGGCCTAGACCATTGGCATAACGTGGAGAATAGCAATCCAAAGGGACGTATGTATATATGGGGTCGTATTTAGGAAATAGAATTAAGAGCTAGCTTAGATGGGCTAAGATTGCACAATTCAGGCCAAGGCTTGTTAAAATCCATATGGTGTCTGTGTGCTCATTTATAATGACGGGTTAAGGATTATTGCCGCCGACCAATTAAATATAAGTACTGTTAAATAATTTAACTTTTTCTACAGGGTAACAGTGCTTTCTGTGCTGGGATAAGAACCTGAATTCAAATCCCTATCACCCATAAAAAGGGATGGGCATGGCTGCATGTGTTTGTAACCTCAGCATGAGTGTTGAGAGGCAGGAAGGTGTCAGGAATTCTTAGGCAGCCTAGCTAAAATGGTGAGCTTCTGGTTCAGTGACAGAACCCTGTATTAAGACAATGAGATGAACAGCAATAGAAAAAAATACCTGACATCAGCCACTAGCCTCCTCGTGCATGGGAACATGGAAGGACAGACGGACACACACACCTTAAAGCAGAACAAAGACATGAACACAAAAGATCATGCTTTATTTCATCTTTTCCCCATGTGCCCAGAAGTCTCAACTCTGAAAATGATAGCAGTCACTTTAACTGCACTTTTTAACAGTTGTAAAATTTTCAACCCTAGACTTCACAATGCTCCAGAACCATCAAGGCTTATTTAATTTTTTTTAAATGTCCGATCAGCCACCAGAGGGCCCTTGGAAAACACAGTAATCTGCAGAGCACGGCCTGCTCAAGTCTTCACTAATAGTGACCCAGGGATGGGCAAAATACAGCCTGTGAGCCAGATCTGTCCTACCACCTGTTTTTTGTTTTTTTGTTTTAAATGACAGCCTACAAGCTAAGAATGGTTTTTAAAAGAAACTGTTTTATGAGATGAAACAATGTGATTCAAATTCTGGTGTCTATGAATAAAATAAAATTGGAACTTGGCCACACTCAATTATCTGCTGTCCATGGTTACTTTCCCACAAAGATAGAGAAGAGTGACTGTGAAAACCACATAAGTGGATGCCACACTGTTTCTTGGGACACAGTAATAAAATTGTGTTGTTTTGTGGTTCTCAGGACTGAACCCACGGTGTTACAAATACTGGGCAAACATACTACACCAAGGTGTATATCCAGCCCTTTTTTTTGGTGGCGATTTTGAGACAGAGAAGTGATGGGTAGAGGGGGTGGTTGTCTCAACACACATCCCTGCCTGATCTGCCAACTGCCATGTATATAAGGCTAGCCTACAACTCTCTATGTACACCAGCCCTATGCTGAACTTACAGTGGTCCTCCTGCCTCTGCCTCATGGCAAACACCAGTAATCCCAGGACATGGATGGCTGAGGCAGGAGAATTTCTAAAAGCTCAAGACAGCTTGAAACTACAGTAAGTTTAAAGGCAACCTAGACTACATAGCAAGACTTTGTCTCAAAAAAGGAGATTGGGAAAAAGAGACTTAACCTGTCTGGAAACAAAAATAACATCAACAATCAATCACTCAGCAAGATGGCCAAGGTAGCACATGCTCATAATCCTAGCACTGGTAAGTACAGGCAAGAAGGTTAGGAATTCTAGATCATTCTTGGCTATATATACCTGGCCCAATTCACCTCTGCTCTCAATTCTTTAACAAGGCACAGTGGCTCATATCTGAAATTCTGGTACTCAAGAGGCTAAGGCAGGAGGAGCTGCACAAGTTCAAGGCCAGCCTGAGCTACATAGTGATTTCCAGACCAGTCTGAACTACTATGTCAAAAAGCAAAAACAGTCAGGGTTGGTGGCGCCCACCTTTAATCCCAGAATTCAGGAGGCAGAAGCAGTTGGATCTTTGTGAGTTCAAGGCCAGCTTGGACTACAGATCGAGTCCAGGATGGCCAGGGCTCTGAGAAACTGTCTTGAAAAACAAACAAACAAAAAGCAAAAACAACAAAAAGAATGACTATGGATTAAGCAATTCTTCCCAGTTATGTATTCATGAGAATAGAAATATGGCTACATAAAAACTTGTACACATATGTTTATAACATTATTTGAAATGGTCAAAGGGTGAAAAAAAATCAGATAATTCTCAATAGATTAGTGGATAACCAAGCTGTGGTATATTCAATGAAATATAATAAGGAAGAACACCTAAAACCTATTGTGGTGCTACACAACTGCAATGCAACCTATTTAGCAGGCTGCAGCAACATAGTAAGAATCTTACTTATTAAGAAAAGAAATGCTGGGGGCTGGAGAGATGGCTCAGAGGTTAAGAGCACTGACTGCTCTTCCAGAGGTCCCAAGTTCAATTCCCAGCAACCATATGGTGACTTACAACCATTCACAATGAAATCTGGTGCTCTCTTCAGCAGACAGAACATTGTATACATAATTAAAAAAAAAAGAAAGAAAAGATATGCTGCTACAGCTTGAATGAACCTTGAAAACATTCTCAGTGAAAGGCACTGTCATAAAGTCATACAACAATTATATTATGTCCTTTATATTATATACTCAGAATAAAAAAATCTGGAAGAAGTGAAGGCAAAACTAAAAAACTAGCTGGGTGCAAAGCTTTTTTAATGAGTAATTCACCCTGCTCCTAAATTTCCACATCTCCCCCTCTATACTTTTCTTTTTTTTTTTTTTTTTTTTTGGTTTTTCGAGACAGGGTTTCTCTGTGTATCTCTGGCTGTGCTGGACTCACTTTGTAGACCAGGCTGGCCTTGAACTCACAGAGATCCGCCTGCCTCTGCCTCCCGAGTGCTGGGATTAAAGGTGTGCGCCACCACACCCGGCTCTATACTTTTTTTTAGGCAGTAAATGAAAATTTCTGACAAGGCGAGAACCTGGGCAACCATACTGAAAACAGGATGATGAAATAAAGTCATTGTAAAACGTGTATACTGAAATCCTAAGTGCTTTTTCTACTCCCTTGGCAATAGGCTGGTAGATTTTTCACTTGGGAATCTAATTAACCCAAGGAAAAAGAACTAAAGATAATGACCTCAAAGGTAACCTAGTAAGAACCCCTACAAGGAGACCTATAGTTAGCAAACATCACTTATTGTCACAGAACAATCAATATAATTTGGTGCCCCATTTTAAGAGAGAAACAGATAACAACAATCACCAAACAGATGAGAAAAGCTTCAAAACGTAAAACAGTCAAAAGCCAGGCATGGTGGTATATGCCTCTAATCCCAACTATCCAGAGACTAAAGCAGAGGATCTCAAATTTAAGATATAATGAGCTTCAAGCCAGCCTAAGTAGCAGAGCAAAACCATGACTCAAAAACAAAAAAGGAAAAACAAACAGATGCTCATTTAAGATTAAACAAGAGCCAGGTGTGGCAACAGAAGCTTGTAATACTAGTATTAAAGAAGAAGCACAAGGATGAGAGATCCTGTCTCAAGGGTAGATTAGAACATCCAACATCCTCCTCTAGTTTTTGGGCTTGGGTATGCACAAAAACAAATAAATAAACAAACAAATTGTTGAAAATTACATTACAGCTTGAATATGAAAATATACTGCAATAGAAAATAGCAAAAAGTAAAGTAATATATTCTTATAGTACATAATAAGCAAAGGCAATTCACATAAGGCATTCAGCCAGGGTTGGTGGCATACACCTGTAATTCCAGTACTCAAAAGGCAAACCCAAAAGGATCACACCAAGTTCAACACCATTGGCCTAGTTTACATAACAAGCTGCAGGCCAGCCTGGACATTTGGAATGAGACCCTGCCTCAAACAAACCAAGCTGGGCATGGTGGCGTACACCTTTAATCCCAGCACTTGGGAGGCAGAGGCAGAAGGATCTCTGAGTTCGATGCCAGCCTGGTCTACAGAGTGAGTTCCAAGACAGCCAGAGCTACACAGAGAAACCCTGTCTCAGAAAACAAACAAACAAACAGGGTTAGGAAGATAACTAAATGATGTCTGTGGAGGTAAGAAGAGGTGGCTGTGAGCCATCATATGGGTGTTGGGAACCAAACCTGGGTCCTCTTCAAGAGCAACAACTCTTAACTGCTGAGCTGTCTCTCTAATCCCTCATTTTCCCCCTTAATTCTCTTTTTTTTAAATATTTATTTATATGTGTGAGCACTCTATTTGCATGTATGCCTGCATGACAGAAGAAAGCATCAGACAGAAGAGGGAATCAGATCCCATTACAGATGTGAGCCACCATGTGGTTGCTGGGAATTGAACACAGGACCTCTGGATGAGCAGCCAGTGCTCTTAACCTAACGCCAGCTCCCCAGCCCCCCCCCCTTAAATGCTGACTCAATTACTTAAATTAGGGTTACTAGAGGCAAGAGTGAGATATTATCTAAGGGAGCATGGGCAACAGTAGCAACTCTACCTTAAGGAAAGGCAAGGTCTCATGAGTCTCTGCCCTTATAGTATTATTTTCTAAAGTAAGCATTTTTCCTATCCTGTCATTTTAAAGAGTTTGAAGGGCTTTGTAGAGAGACCCAGCCTCAAAAAAAAAAAAAAAACAACAAAACAAACTAAACTGAATGCAATTTCAGAACTCAAACTCTATCCATTTTTAATTATGTTAAAGAGTATAAATAACTAAGTCCATGCCCAATACTTCCTGGATGACCAGGAACCAGAGGTTTGGTTCCTACGGTAGAAGCAAACACTGCTGCTCCCTCCAAAATCAATAATGATGTTCTGTTAAACTCACAGATCAGTGCCTAGTCCAGTCATCATCAGACAAGCTGTCTCTCGCAACTGATGGGAGCAGATGCAGAGACCCACAGTCAAACATCAGGCTGAGAGAGAGCCCATGTTGGAGGGTCTCTATTGGGTCCCTCCCCTCGGAGCTCAGGGAACCTCATGGAAGAGGGGAGGAGGAACTGTGGGAACCAGAGGGGTCAAGGACACCAGGAGACCACAGCCTGCACAATCAACTAAGCAGGGCTTATGGGGTGTGGGGTCGATCTGAGGGAGAGAGGAATGGAGGGGCATACTGGGAGAAGTGGAGGAAGGAGAAGCTGGAGTCGGGATGTATTGTATTTGAAGAATAAAAATTGAAAGAAAAAAGAGTAAAGCTGGTAAAAAATTTCATCTCAAATTATGAAATACACCACATGCATGCGCACGAACACACACACACAAACACACACACACAGGCACACGTTCATTTTTCTAGACAGGGTTTATCTGTATAACCCTGGCTATCTTGGAACTCGCTCTGTAGACCAGGCTGGCCCTGAACTCTGAAATCTACCTGCCTCTGCCTCCCAAGTGTTGGGATCAAATGTATACTACCACTGCCTAGCTAAGAAATACAAAAGTCTAAAGCACTGACCAAAAAAAGGGAAGGGGTGCAAAAGTTTGACAAAGGATCTCACATTAAAAACCAGGCTGACCTGGGCTGGAGAGATGGCTCAGAGGTTAAGAGCACTGGCTGTTCTTCCAAAGGTCCTGAGTTCAATTCCCAGCAACCACATGGTGGCTCACAACCATCTACATCGAGATCTGGTGCCGGGGCATATATGTAGAGCAAATACTGTATACATAATAAATAAATGTTTAAAAAAAAAAAAAAAACCAGGCTGACCTAGAACTTACCATGAAGCCAAGGTCAGACTCACACTCACAATAGTCCTCTTACCTTAGTTTCTCAAATACTAGAATTTCAGGCACAGACCCATCAGGCTTAGCTGAAATATATATTCTAGAAGCAAGAGCTCTTACGTGCCACTAGTAGTGAGAAACTGTACATTTTGTAAGAAATGAACTTTTTAAGTTACTTCTTAAGTATGTCTGCAATTCTCAGGCTTTCCTTGAATTACAGTTCCTTTTCACATACAAATACCAATGTGTTAACCAGAACTTTCCAAGCAAATTTCAGCTTATGGTAAGCTATCAATTCACAAGCTATCTTTCTTAAATCTTATAGCTGCAATTGTTTGTCTTGCCATAAGCTTGCCAACTACAAGCAAGCAGGTTAAGTTGCATACTATAAATATATACACACAAAAAAGTGTCTTCTTGCTTGTGTCTCTTTTAAGCCTCCCTGAGTAAAATTCACTCCTCTGTTACTTGACCCCCACATGGCATGTCTGGGCAAATTTAATGACTTGAATTCAGTTTTAGAAGCCAAGCTTAATGCCAAGTCTGCTCTGTCTATTCTCCTTACCCACCAGGATAGCTTTAAACACCTTCCTTATCCATGTGACTGCTGTGACCAAACTACAGCACATTATCAAATAGGGCTCAGCCTGCTCAGATTTCCTCTTAGAAGTAATGAAATTGCCCTCACTGCATTATAGCTTCCTCAGCCCCATTCCTATTTAAAATACAATATTTTTGGCCAGGTGTGGTGGCACATGTCCTTAATCCTAGCACTTGGGAGGCAGAGGCAGGCAGATAGCTTTGAGTTTGAGGCCAGCCTGGTCTACAAAGCGACAATCAGGACTCTGTTACACAGGAAAAACAAAATCAAAAACAAAAAACCCTGTCTCAAAAAAGCATTTTAAAGGAGAAAGAGAAAAAACAATTAAAATTAAATATTTTCAACTACCAATAATGAGAAAGAACTGGTAATAGAACACATTATTTTCTTCTTCTTTTTTTTCTTGGAGACAGGGTTTTTTTGTGTAGTCCTGGCTGTCCTGGACTAGCCTTGTAGACTCTGTCTCAAAAAAAAAAAAAAGTTTCTGTTTCATAGATGGAGCTATAACCAATGTTATATCATTCCCTAGCATGAACAAGGCTCTGGCATTAATCATAAGCACTTGCTCACACACACACACACACACACACACACACACACACACACACACACACCACACACACACACATATTCTAATTAATAACTTTTTTAAAAGGATTTTTATTATGTTTTATTTTTATTACATTGTGTGTACACACATATACATGTGTGAAAGGTGCCCTTGAAGGTCAAAGAGGATGCTGAAACCCAACAGAGCTAAAGTTACAGGTGGCTACAAACTGTCCATTGTGGGACCAAACTTCAGCCCTCTTCAAAAGCAGCAAGCACTCTTAATTACTGATTCCAGTCATTTATTCCAGTCCATAATACCAGTCTTTATGACTGAAGAAAGACAAACAGTATTATTTCTCTCCAAAAATGTCCTTATGCTTAGACTTAACTGGAAAAAAAAAAAGCAGCCTCTGAAGCAGAGTTTGGACTGTGCCTGCCATAACTGTGACTTTAGGGCTATTTTACAGATGCTACTGAAAGGAAAGTTTTAACAACAAATAGATTCTAGGCTAGAGATACAGTATAGTTGGTAGACAGTGCTTGTCTAGCAGGCAGAAGGTCCTGGGTTTTATCTACAGTTCAACAAATTGAGTGTGGTAGCACACATCTACAACATCAAACACTCTAAAACAGAAGGATCAGAAGTTCAAGATCATCTTCAGTATTCAAGTTCAAGACCATCCAAGGATCCATGAGATCCTGTCTCAAACAAAACAAAAACATTAAAGCTGATTTTGTTAGCCTTGAATTTGTATGTAGCTAAAACTGACCTTGTACTCTTGATCCTCTCTTGCTGGGATGACAAGTGCATGCTATCATGCTTGCCACCCTTGACTATTCAAGTAACACAAGTTTTAATTTTTATATTATTCTATAAAACACTACAGTATAACCTCTATTACTATTTCAGGATACACACCAAAATGTCTTCTATATTAGCAAATGGTTAGACCTTAGTATAGAATAACAAAGCTCTTAAAAGTTCTATTTCTTGGTTTGGTATGATGATGGTGCATGCCTATAATCCCAATACTTGGGAAGCTGAGGCAGGATTAAGAACTGAAAAACAAGCCGGGCGGTGGTGGCACATGCCTTTAATCCTAGCACTCAGGAGGCAGAGGCAGGTGGACCTCTGTGAGTTTGAGAGGCCAGTCTGGTCTACAAAGCGAGTCCAGGACAGCCGAGGCTCTGTTACACAGAGAAACTCTGTCTCGAAAAACAAACAAACAAAAAAAAAAGAACTGAAAAACAGCCAGGCATAGTGGGATATGCCTTTAATCCCAGCACTCGGGAAGCAGAGGCAGGCCGATCTCTGTGAGTTTGAGGCCAGTCTGGTCTACAAAGGGAGTCCAAGTTATACAGAGAAACCCTGTCTCAAAAAAAGAAAAAAAAAAGAGCTGAAGGACAAAGCTAGATGTGGTGGCCTTTAATCCCAGCACTAGGGAGGTAGAGCCAAGCAGATCCCTGAGTTTCAGGCTAGCCTGGTCTACAGAGCAAGTTCCAGGACAGCTAACATAGAGAAACCCTATTTCAAAACAAAAAAGAATTGAAGGGAGAATCTGGGCTACATAGATTTGTCTCAAAAGACAAAGAAAAATAATGGAACACCAGTATTCATATTTGTTTCCTGTGAAACAATGTAACCGGCAGCCACCTCAGACTATCACAGCTAATAACCTTCCTTGCCATAATAAACATCTAGACCCTCAAGTATTCCCTCAAATCATGAACCAAAGTAAATCCTCCCTCAAGTAGAATTTTTTTCCTTTCCTTTCCTTTTCTTTTCTTTCTTTCTTTTTTTTTTTTGAGTATTTGGTCACAACAATGAGGGCATTTTTTGAAGTAAGGTGTCAGTAACTGAATTCTGAAGGTTCTGCTTCAGTTCTTTGAGATAGTGCTCATGAATGCTTGGGAAAGGGATGCAGACTCTTGTCAGAGCCACCTGAACTGGAAGAACTTAACCAGAAGCCTCAAGACAGTCAAAGTTGGGGAAGGCTCTAACTCCCACAAAGAAGCAGCAAGTACTGTACACTGCTCTAAAATTAACACAAGGTGGGACCTTTCTACTTTTGTAACTGCCAAGAAAGTCACTATCTCCAGGAACCTGACTATTCTCATTGTAAAATATTTTCCAGAACAATTTTCACTATTTCTGGAGGGCTGGAGCTGAAAGAAGAAAGTTCTCTGAAGACTGGTACAATTTTAAATTGTATGGCTGACTGAAATAAAATCAGTACCATTACAGATGCATCTTTAGAAATAAAAAGACTACAATATTAGCAAGCAAAACAAACTAACAAACAAAAATCACACACACAAAACCAAGGGCCAGTCCCCAAACACAACATGATGAAAACAATAAATGTGGGTCTGTCAGGTGTCTCAACAAGTGAAAGTGCTTGCCTCCAAGTTTAGGATCTGAGTAACTTGGGCTACATAGAAAACTTTATCTTAAAAAAAATAAAGTATATTCATAATTGATAAGACTATGTAAAGTAAATTTCTTGCAAAAATACATTATAAAGCAAAGATATAGCTTCTCTTTAAAAAACAGCAGTAGATAAGATACTATATATAATGTAGTATGCATTTCTTCTGGTGACTCTCATTTTGGACTAGAAAGATAGTTCAGCAATTATGAGGACACGCAATGGTGACTCACAATGTCTGTAACTGCAGTGAGGTGGGAGGTGGAGACAAGAGGACTATTAGGGCTCGATGGCTGCCAGCATAACTTTGGGTTTAGTGAAAGATCCTCTCTTCAAGGGAATAAGGCAATGATAAAACAGGACACTGCACTTCCTTCTCTGGCCTCCCTCCATGTAAGTACATGGCCACACACACACTACGGCACAAACACAAAAACTTTGAGTTCAAACCTATGATTTGTGGGTCACTGTCTAAAATAAATAAACAAGCTGAAATAGAAAGCTAGGCACATGTGGTAAGACATGCCTATAATTCCAGCATTTGGGAAGTAGGAGGATCACATGAGATGGTCCAAGTAAGCGTCCAAGGTCGTTCTCTAGTACATAGTGAGAGCAGGACAGCTAGGAATATACAGTATAGGAAGACCTAGTCTAAATAAATAAATAGGATGAGGAGAGAGTTCAGTAGGTAAAATACTTGCATTACAACTAATAGGACCTGGGTTTGATTCCCAGACACTATGTAAAATTGCTGTTTGTGGTGCTACAGGCTTGTATTCTCAGCACTGGGGAGGCAGAGACCTCCCCAAATTGGCATCAAACTTGTGGTCTGCCTAGGGTCTACTTTCTCTGAAATACTGGACAGCACTAATTATATTAAATACTCGCCTGGCACTACATTAATGCTTCTAAAGTCTCTATTTACTGGGATATGTGTTCAGTTTGAAGCTAGATACTAAGAAAAAACTATAAATACAAACAAACAAAAACACACCCAAAAAAAAAAAAAAACCCAACTCTATGTCAACCAGGCTGGCCTAGACTCATGGAGATCTCCACCTATCTCTGCTTCAGTACTGGGATTCAAGTTATACGCCACCATGTTCAGCCTCCACAAAGAATTTTTCAAAAAAACCTTTTCACGGTATGGAAATTTTAATGTGCTCTAACTAGTCTTAAACCTTCAAAGAAACACAGACTCAATACAGGCCAAAATTACCAAGATCTGCTATTTTATGGAACTGACCAATGCCAAAGAACCCAAAACAATGCTAATTACCATGAAAAAACAATATTGATTCAAAATTTAAGTGGTATTTATGCATTAAAATTTCACAACTGTGTTAAATAAAATAGCTGACTGAGGTGTCTGTCAGTAATCCCAGTTCTCTCAGAGGCTAAAGCATTTTGAGGCCAGCCTGGACTACACAGTGAGTTCTAGGCTAGCCTGTGATACATAGTGAAACGATGTCTCAATAAAATACTAAGCAAAAATTTTTATCTTTTCATATGAATTTCACCATGAAAAACAAATGTTCTTAGGAAAATGAGCACTGAGTATAATGGCACAGGCCTCTAATTCCAGCACTTTCTGAACTAGAAACTCTAAGAAATTATTTTTAAAAAAATGAAAGAAGAAAAGAGAGTGGGAGGAAGAAAACATCCTAGAACATTTTAAAGTCGGATTATGGTAAAAATAAAACTGTTCATGTTTAGCTTTGGGAATTACAAATCAAGTTACAACCTTTTTTCCTAAAAATTCACTCAAACAAGTTGTTTTTTATTTTTTTTAATCTCCATACTCTAAGTACAATTCAATGCCATCCTCTCCAAAAAACCAAACGTTTTTTGTTTGTCTTATATACAAAATTGATCACAATTCAGTTTGCCTGGTAACAGTATTCGGGCTTTGTGGCTCTTTCATCTATTTCCCAGCTTCCTTCAAGACTCCGAGACTTTTGGCATGAATACAACACTACACAACAAAGCATCCACTAGTACCTTGCACATAAGCCTGGCTCAAGTAATGCTAATGGAAGTGAAATTAAACACAGTCAACACTCAACTATTGGAATTATTACATTGAAAAGAACATGCAGGGCTGGAGAGATGGCTCCGTGGTTAAGAACACTGGTTGCTCTTCCACAGGACCCAGGTTTAAGTCCCAGCATCCACATAGCAGCTCACAATTGTCTGTAACTCCAGTTCCAGAAGAAGTAACACCCTCACACAGACATACATGCAATACACGTGAAACAAAAATAAATAAAAAATAAAAAGACATATAAAGACTGAAAAGAAACTAGTAAAACAGGTATTGTACTACCTAGAGAATCGGCTTAGAAAAAGAGTATTTCAATGCAACTCTGGGAGATCAGTCTATTAAACTTCAAATATTATGAATAACCGTAAGTAACTCGTTTAATACTGGATAGAATAAATAGGGATACTCTTATCCATCTTCTTTTTCTAAGTTCTCTTGCATGTGTAATAGGGAAACTGAACTTATTGAACCACACTACTCCAAACAGGAGTTAAGTTCCCTATCATCATCTTGTTTATATTTCCTGACTAATTTGATCTGCAAGCACTATGGTGCCCGGCTTTCCCAATCTTAGATCTCCTTTAAAAATATCTTCTGAGAAGAGCTTTTTCTTAAAACAAAAGCTAACTTCTAGAACATTCTTGGGGAAGATGAAAAAAAAAAAAAAAGCAAACTATCTTGTTTTAAGAAAAAAAATCTGCCGGGCGGTGGTGGCGCACGCCTTTAATTCCAGCACTTGGGAGGCAGAGGCAGGCGGATCTCTGTGAGTTCGAGGCCAGCCTAGTCTACAAAGTGAGTCTAGGACAGCCAGAGCTGTTATACAGAGGAACCCTGTCTCGAACCCCCCCCCCAAAAAAAAAGAAAAAAAATCTGCAGAAACACTTTGCTCAAGCGAAACAGTCCCAGTTTTAAGAAAAGTCCATTACAGCGTACTTGAAACTAAGGGTGGAATGTAAGTTTGCACAACTGGACGCTAACCCAAACGCGTGAACTCTCCTAGCAAAGTAGATTTTCAAAAACATACGAATTTTTAAAAGGTTCTACACCAGAACAGTACGCATCTTTTAAGTAAACAACCTAAAAACAGCTAAGCGCGGTTACACTTCACGGGAACGTTTCCTCAGCACCACGCTGGCACAGCAGCAACAACCAGAAACCTCTTGGGGCTCTGGCCCCAACCCTCTGCCTCCAAACCCCGGGCGTCCGCCCGCCACTGGCCTCTCGGAGTCGAGTTTCCTACTAGATCGTTTCCAGCCAAGCCACTTCCACGTCGCCGCGAACTACACGCCTCCTCCTCAAATTAAATCAGGCTTCGCTCCCCACACTCACGCACCGGGGTTGGGGGGGTGGTGATCAAGGGAAGGCGACCTGGCGGGAGCGCGGGGACGGCACGCTCCACAGTCCCGGCCGGCCCGGCACCCACCTGCAGGCCGCGAGACCTGGGACACCGGCGCTGGTGCCCCGTCCTCGCCAAAGACGAGTTTGAAGTCGAGCTCGTCGTGGGAGCCACAGTTTGCAGTAGTCATCGGCGTGGCCCTGGGTGCAGCGGCTCCTCAGCGCCGCTTCATGCTGGGCCGCGCTGGCCAGGAGGTCGCGGCTCCCCTACAAACTTTCCGGGCGGGGCCCGCGAGGACAAGCGTTCCGTTCCGACCTAAAAAGCTGGCCGTGCGGGGGTCCCGCCACACCAGGAGCCGCCGCCGCTGCCAGCCGAGGGTGCCTAACAGCCGCGGTCGCCTCAACCAAGGTTCCCCGCCCCACACCCCCACAAACGCCGCCACTGCCGCCACCGCCGCCGGCGCGCTCCCGCGCCCTGTAGCGCGCCCAGCTCCGCCCCTCGCCGCGCTCCCATCAGACCCGGCAGCCCATAGGCCGCTGGCCCCGCTGACAGTCATGGGCCCCTCCTCCTCGCCGGCCTATCCCGTGAATCCTCTGCGAGGAGGAAGTCACGGGAACAAGGAGCTGCGGAGTCCCGCTGCCTCTAGGGAGTTGTAGTCAAAATCTATTTCTTCCGCAGTTTCTAAACCAAGACCAGCGTAGGGCCAATAGCGCTGCCTAATTAGATTGGGAACACACCATAGGCCAGTTGGAGACTATCCGTTTCCCCATTGGGCGAAGCTCACGTCGAGGAAGTGGACAGAACGCTAGATCTGATATTTGGCCCCACCGAGGTACTTCAGCTTTATGGCTGGGTTTAGAGAGGATGCGTCAGACCACCTCAACGTTACCTATACACCACTCACCCCCGCACCCCTCCATGCCAACTTCAATGGCGGAACCTCGAGAAGGCCGGGGATTGGTTCGAGCTTCTCATAGGTTGGGGTGGAGCTGAAGGAAACCTTGCGAGACAAGTCTGGAGTCGATTTAGATCTACCCCTGTGGGTTGGGGCTTCGCCTCAGTGCCTTTGTCCCCATTAGCCGGCCCAGATACACCTACTGTCTTGAGGACACCCTGCATTCTAGGCCTCACCTAAATCAGAAGAGCCATGTCTGTTCCCTGATGGAAGTTGAGCAGACATAGAAGAAAAGCCCCTTCTTGACTTCTGCATCCCAGAACACATCCATGAAACTGGGAGATAATGTAACACTCTAGGAAGTGACACTGTCACAAGAACCCCTTTGCAATCTCGGCTTCATCTCAAAGAGCCTGCCTTTCCCCGGAGACACATGAGATGGCCCAAGACACCATCCTTTGGAGTCTGGGGACTCAATCTTGTTTACGTAGGGCATGATTAAGAGAGGGAGTTGGGGGCTGGAGCGATGAGTCAGTGGTTAAGAGCACTGGCTGTTTAATCCCAGCACTGGGGAGGCAGAGGCAAGCGGATCTCTGAGAGTTCCAGGACAGCCAGGACTGTTATATTTCTTTTTTTTTTTTTTTTTTTTTTGGTTTTTCGAGACAGGGTTTCTCTGAATATCTCTGGCTGTCCTGGACTCGCTTTGTAGACCAGGCTGGCCTCGAACTCACAAGACAGCCAGGACTGTTACACAGAGAAACCTTGTCTCGAAAAAACAAAAAAAGGGGGGTGGGGGTGGGAGGGGCCAGTGACCACCTCCCCCACATCATCAGATCTCACAGTACTCAATGAGTCCTGGGCTCCTGAGCCCTCGGGTAAGTTCAACTAAGCCTAGGGTCAGAAGAACAAGGAATGTTCTGAGCATGTGAGCCATTCATCTTGAACTGGTTCATTCCTGCTCAGGGCTTTCTGCCAATACTTACTCAGGACCTGGAGATACAGAGATAGTCTCCCTTCAGGGTTGGGAGAGAGGAATAGCAAATATATAATTACTGTGCAAAGAGATTACAGCTGTGATAGGAGCTCTGAGGCCATTCAACACCCACCCACACACTACAGGGCCTCCACAGGATTAGTGGGAACTGGAGATCCAGGCAAAAGAGGAGCAAAGTTTGTTTCAGAGAGGGAACAGTGGGCAGAAGCCAAAGGTGATTCTAGATGGGTGATGCTTGCACTTTATCCTGAGAACATACTTGAGGACATTAAAAGCAACACACTAGTCAAGAAGAAGGAAGCAATGAGGCTTTAGTGGCACATGCCTGTAATCCTACCATGAGGCAAGATACATAGTAAGTTTGAGGGCAGCTTGGGTACATGAGATCCTGTTTTAAACAAACAAACAAAAAAATGGCTCAGCAGTTAAGAGCACTGGCTGTTCTTCCAGAGGACCCGGGTTCAAATCCCACCATCCATATGGCAGTTCAAGCTGTCTGTAACTCCTGTTCCAGGGGATCTGACACCTTTGCACAGACACACATACAGCCATAACACCAATGTACATAAAATAAAAATAAATTTTTTTAAATGGAGGACTTAACATATTTTAGGTGGATGAAAAGTACTAGGAGAACAAACTGCTACATCATCAGCTCTGCAGCCTTTTTGGCTGAGACAGGCCATAGGTTTACCAACTCGTTCACATGATCCAATAAAGTCCCCAGTCTCCCCCACCCCAGTTATACTTCATCCAAACCAGGAGAATCAGGATAATGTGGAAGCATCCGAGCTGGAGAAAGAGAGCACGCTCTGTTCTTTCAGAGGATCTGGGTTCTTCGGTTCCTAGCACTGACATCTGGAACTTCCAAGGTATCTGATGCCCTCTTCTGACTTGACAGGCTCAGACACATATGTAGTACATAGATATACAAGTAGGTAAAAACACCCACGCACATAAAGTAAAAATAAATAAATCTTGGGGGCTGGAGAGATAGCTCAGCAGTTAAGAGCACTGACTGCTCTTCCAAAGGACCTGGGTTCAAATCCCAGCACCCACATGGCAGTTCAGAGATGTCTGTAACGGCCAGGCATAGTGGCGCAGCCTTTAATCCCAGCATTCGGGAGGCAGAGGCAAGCAGATCTCTGTGAGTTCAAGGTTAGCCTGCTCTACATAGTGACTCCAGGACAGGCAAAGATACCCAGAAAAACCCTGCCTCAAAAACCAAAAAATTTATTCTAGGCAAAGTGTGGTGTGGCACATTTGTAATCATAGCACAAGGACGTAGCTGCAAGAGGGTTCCCCACAAGTTGGAAGCCAGCCTCATATACATAGTAAGTTTCAGGCCAGCCAGGGCTACATAACAAATCCCTATTGCAGAATAAAAACAAAAAATATTTGTCAATGGGGATATAGGTCAGTTACAAGAGTGCTTGCCTGGCATTCACCAACCTCTAGATTTAATCCCCACCAGAACATAAAACTGGAAGTAAAAATAAATTTTAAAAAGAAAAATCTGGAGTTGGTATGGTAGTGCACTGTACACCTTTAATCCCAGCACTGAGGAGGCAGAGGCAAGGCAGATCTCAGTGAGGCCAACCTGGTCTACAATTCAAGTTCAAGACAGCCAGGGCTATTACACAGAGAAACCCTGTCTAAAAAAAAAAAAAAAAAGAAAAAAAAGAAAAAGAAAAAAAATCTGTTAAAGGGGATAACAAGGTGGTCCATGCCACACAAGCCTGATGACCTGAGTTCAATCCCTGGAAACCACATAAAGATGGAAGGAAAGAAATGATTCCTCTGATATCCAGATGCTTCCCCCCAACACACAGTGTAACAAATAATAAACAATAAATACATATAAACAAAGTTCAAGGCTAGCTTGGACTGCACAAGATACTATCTCAAAACAAAACAAAATGACCCCCATGATGCAACAGGTTAAAGAGAGCATTTCAATCAAGGACATGAATGGATGGGTATACTACTACTAGCCCAGGAGGGGACGGGAACTCTTACCTGTCTTTTTTTTTTTTTTCTTTTTAGGTTTTTCGAGACAGGGTTTCTCTGTGTATCCTTGATTGTCCTGGACTCACTTTGTAGACCAGGCTGGCCTTGAACTCACAGAGATCCGCCTGCCTCTGCCTCCCAAGTACTGGGAGGCTTACGACACCACGCCCTGCTGGGGCTAGAAACTCTTAAGTGAATTATTCTAACACCCAGTCCCAGAGCTTTTGCCAGTCACTGAATCCAAAGTAGACATCACTAAACTATACTAATGAACACATTGTTTGAGGATGAAGACCAACAGTCACCTAGGATCTTTGCCAGCTGTGCCCTGTCATTGAACCCACACTAACAGCCACGCCTCTTCTCAGGGCCTGCAAGTCTCCCACCCTCCTCAATGCAGCCTGAGGAACACTCTACCCTTGTCTCTGCTTCCTGTAGCAGAGAAAATGAATCTGACCTTGCCATGGAAGAGGTTTCCCCAGGAAAACCACACTAGGGGGAGAAGGGTCTTAATACCAATTCCTAGGGCCGCATAAATTGCACTTGATGCTCTGTCCCAGGATCCTCTTCCACCATGCCTGGAAAGAGGGGTCCTCTGGGCCCTTGGTCTTCCTACTTCCAGTTTGTTTTTTTTTTTTCTTTTTGGTTTTTCAAGACAAGAGTTTCTCTGTGTATCCTTGGCTATCCTAGACTCACTCTGTAGACGAGGCTAGCCTTGAACTCACAGAGATCAGCCTGCCTCACAGAGATCCCAGCACTCGAGAAGCAGAGGCAAGCAGATCTCTGTGAATTTGAGGCAAGCCTGGTCTACAAAGTGAGTCCAGGGTAGCCATGGCTACAGAGAGAAACCCTGTCTTGAAAAACAAAAAGAAATAAAGCAAGTATGGGTGGCAATGGAATAAGGCAAAGGCTAATTCACTAAGCCTCTGATTCTGAGACAGGCAGGGCCAGGGGCTACAGGCTGACACAGGGCCTGACTCCTGGACCAGCCTGCCAAAGAGCATGAGGCTGCCCCAGGGGACTTGTGGGAAAGACAGGTTTGGTCTAGAGGGGAATCCTCCTCCCATATAGCCTGGCAAAAGGAAGGTCACACAGCCTGTTTACAGAAGAGGAAGTGGGGGTGGGACAGGGCAGGGACCTTTGGTCAGGCCACCCCTCCCAGTAGGGGAGTGGGGAGGCCTCACTAAATGTGTGGGAGCTGTTTGTTTGCTTCTCACTGCCAGGAGGAAATTAAAGAGAATCTACCACTTCCTTCCACCTCAAGTGGGATTGGGGTGGGGAAAGTGACAGTGTGATATGTGAATGCTGCATTTGACAAAAGCCAAACTGCTGCCATCAGCAGCCCCAGGTGTCCCCTGCCCTGAGCAGTCACTTCATCAGGTCTGAGTTCAAATTAGGTGTTGGGCATAAAGGAGACTCTGGGGCCCTGCCCACGACTCCACTAGGTTGTCCCTTTACTGGGGTATCAGAAACCCTTGTTTTTTTCCTGAGATTACACAGAAGCTCTCATCAGGAAATTCAAGCGATAATGAACACCTCAGGCTACCCATCATTAAAATGGTTTTCTTGGTCCTTTCTTGCTTTCACCAAAATCCAGCAAACCCCAAAGGTTCACTTATTCCCTACATGCGAGAGATATGCTGTGGGAAGCTCCAGCTCTGCACAGAGGGTAGAAGTAGAATAGTTATGTCAGGATGGAAGTCCAAAGTTGAAGCAGTTGGCCTGGGTGATAGTCAAAGTGTCTTTATTGCACAGTACCAAAGTCAAGTTAGAGGTGCGGCCTGAAAATCCAGTTTTCAAAAAAACATTCAGTTCACTGGGAACTCGACTTAGCCATTCAGACCTATAAGAGATTGTATTACCCGTGGACATTCCTTGGCACTTGTTTCAGATTGATGGCCTGGGTCAAGACCACTAACTTCTGCATGTCAAAGGCCAGCAAACTGTCCAATGGCATCTTGGGTCCTGGCACCCATAACCATCTTCATATGAGTCCTACACACTGGTGGCCCAGGGCAGGAGTCAGCAGCCTTCCAGGAGAGTCTCTTCACTACTTTCCAAGGTTACAAATGGTTTCTTGCATATCTCCCCAGGTAGTGTTGGCTCCTGAACACTCGGGCCCACAGGGTCTTGGTCAGGGGCCTCTCGCTTGCGCTTGTTCAAGGAAGGACTCTCTTCACCCAGCCGGCCCTCAGGGAGGCCCTGGCTCCGCAGACAGACGATGGCTGCAGTCTGCTCCGCCAGTTTCTTGGACTTGTCCCTGGGTAAATGAAGCTAAGATTAATAAAACAAGTAAAGAGCAGGACCATAGCCCTGAAGCCCCGAGTCTACACATTCTTTGAAAAGGTTCTGATAAAACGCTAAGTGGGGTCATCATCAGGTACCCTCACACACAATACACCCAACTCTCGGACTAAAAGTAGACTTGGATCCTCACAGCAACAGTCTCGTACCCTCTGATGAGAAACTTACCACAAGGTGGACTGGTACTTTTGTTCTCCAACAGTGACAACAGAGCAGAACATTCGGTCTATAGGTCGTTGAACCTGGTACAGAGACAATAAAGGAAACAGGTTAGACTGCCCACCTGGTTCATCTCATGAAGAACACATAAATGAAAGGAAGTACTTCTCCCTCCACTCCTGCCCCCCTTGGTTTTTTTCGAGATAGGGTTTCTGTGTGTAGCCCTGGCTGTCCTGTAACTTCTTCTGTTGCCCAGGCTGGCCTTGAACTCAAGAGATGTACCTGCCTCTGCCTCCCGACTGTTAGGATTAAAAGCATGCGCCACCACTCCCCAGCTACCACTTCTAACTTAAGTCAAAAGAAGGCTGCCTGGCCGGGCGTGGTGGCGCACGCCTTTAATCCCAGCACTTGGGAGGCAGAGGCAGGCCGATCTCTGTGAATTCGAGGCCAGCCTGGTCTACAAAGCAAGTCCAGGACAGCCAGGGCTGTTACACAGAGAAACCCTGTCTCGAAAAACCAAAAAAAAAAAAAAAAAGAAGGCTGCCTGATCACATGTTCTGCCCATGTGAAAGTACCTGCTGCATCTTTCAGGGGGAAAAAAGCAGTTATGCAAATTGACAACGGTATCAAGTGTGTCAGAGTTCTGTCATTGAACTAAACAAAGGGCCACTAGAGTGCTTATCTACACCTGACTGAGGGGCCAGTTCCCAGCAGAAAGGAGTTTACCAGATGGCAAAGGACTAAGAAGGGACAATGGTGGGGGCAGCGGTACATCCGGCAGCGGGATCAGCGGCTCCCACTGGAGTAGAAAGCTGAGTGGAAAAGATGAAAAAGCAAGGTATTTGGGGGGGTTGTGTTCTGGGGAGCTAGTAACTTGAACAAAAGAGACAGAGGTTTGTTTTCTAAACGTCATGCTGGTAGAAGGGGAACAAGGTCCAGAAGGCCAGTAGGAAAGACAGAGCAGCCACAGGGACCAAAGGAAATGAAACAAGACTATGACAAGGTTTCCACCCAACAGCCCTATGTGTGGGCATAATAGTGAGCCCCACTGGCTGAAGCCCAATCCAAAGATCCAGCTGCCAGAACTGCACGAATAAGCCCAAGGTTGGGAGGTCAGATGCTGTCAGCACCTGACCCACTACTAGCAACTTATGTACATCTATGGAAAGCAAGTTCAGGTGCTAACGAAGCAGCCTGTGGTGGAGGACAGGCTGTGAGTCCACTGGGGTGACGGTGCCAGTGCGGGAAACGCTGTGCCTGGATCCCAGGGAGGCAACAGCCAGAAAGACTCACTGTTTCATACACAGGCTGTGCCAACTTCTCTCTCCGACACCATTCCAGCAGGCACATCTTGGGGGTAATCTGGGGTGGGTATGCTCTCCTAGGGAAAGGAGGAGAAACGTTGAGGCCCAGTCACCATTTCTACTCCATCCCTTAGCAAGAGCCACCAATCAGCCACCGGCAGGTGTGACAGGAACTAGAGAAATTGAGTGATGAGGCTGCTGGCCTACTACCTTCCTGTTGTACCAGCAGTTCCAGCCCAGGCTTCTATCTGAAGGAAAGATGGGCTTCTCCATGCTTTCAATAAAAAGGAGTGCATATGTGAAAACTCTCAGGTCTCTGAGCGGCAGCCTGGAAAACAGCCTTCAACAGCCAGGAAAGAAGGCTTGCTTTGCCTTTCAAAGCAAGATCTGAGGAAATGGGTGGAGGCAGGAATGGAGGTGGCCACACAGTGGGTTCAGAGCTCTAGTGTAGCTTAGTGCCCACTATGATGCCATCTGCTGAGTGTCAGGGTTATCTGCTCTGCTATAGACATAATCAACTCCGGTTTCAGTCAGTCCAGGACAGGGTGAAAGGGACATGTTCCAACTTCCACTGGGAGCTCCCTCTGGCATATGACTGCCCAACAGCTGTCCTCTTAATACCACCTGAATCCCTTGCCAGATAAGACTGGGTCCTGGTCTGGGTATGGAGACTAGAGAAGGCTCAGATCCAGATGGCAGAGGACAAGAATGAGGGCACCATTCAAAGCTGAGTTGCAATGTGAGGCAAGAATCAAACAGGTTACTTCTGCCTAGAGAGGGCACCACTGGTCTGGAGAGGGACAGAGTGTAGGCAGGGGTGCAGTGCCAAGCAAAAGGAAGGTTCCTGCAGACACGGAAGAGCTTCAGGGCAGCACAGGCTTTGAGGAGAAGGCACATCACCCTGTCCTAAGTTGTGGAAGGGAGTGAGTCAGGGGAAAAGTGGAGTTCAGTTCTGTCTTACAAAACTATGCCCTGACCAGTGCTGCCTCAGCTTTCAGGGACAGTCCTCCCTGAAAGGGCCTTCTCTTTGGGGGCATGAGGATCAGGAGTTCAAGGTCAACAGCTACATAGTAAATTCAAGGTCAGTCTTGGCTACATGAGACCCTACCTTAAAAAATACAGAAATAATCCCTGAGGTGGCACATGCCTTGAATCCCAGCATTCTGGAGGCAGGGGCAGGTGGATCTCTGGTCTACATATGAGTTCCAGGACCACCTGGGCTATGTAGAGAGACTCTGTCTCAGAAAAAAAACAAAAACCTAAAAACAACAGCAACAAAAAGCACCTTCTTGGGAAGCTGAAAACCAAGAACAAGCATCCACACTAAGGAGACCTATAGTCCTTAAGCTTGCATTATCCACATATAACAGTCACTAAACCCCAAGGCAGTCAGTCCTGGAATATACTGGAAACCTACCGGTCAAACCTGATAGCCATCTTAATGATGTCAGAGGTGTCTTGAGTTGGCTCCTCAACTGCCTCTGGAGTCTTGGCCAAGAGGTCAGCTCGACGGGCATCAAGCTCCCGAGTGGCCTCCTCATAGAAGGCACCAAGGCCAAAGGCCTCACTATTTAGAAAGAGAGAGAAGGACAGAAACAACAGTGGAATAGCATCCAGGGTACTGCGGGGGCCCATGACCCTACCACCAAGTAACTCCTGCACCACATATACCAAAACTCTACCAGGGTCTGGCAATCAGAAGATACTTCTTACACACCCTAGCCTCTGCCTAGACTCTAAAGTAGAGAATGAACCTGAACCTCTGAATGTAAACACTGGAGGGAGGTTGGGCTGCAGAGAAGGTTCCAGAGGCTAGCCACCACCATTCTCTGCTCCCTCCCAAGGATGACCACACAGATGGATGAACCCAACTAGCTAGCATGGCGGAGCTGACCTATATTGGGTGTACATAGTATCATCTTCATGTGTGCCTATGGGAGGAAAGGACAAAGGCCCAAGGACCGATTGACTCCTCACTGCCCTTGGTTACCATGGAGCTAGTCCAAACCATTTCAAGCTCCAGAATTACATCCAGAGGACCTAAACCTGAATTATGGTGACAGCAGACAGGAGGCTGAAAGAGCTGGATGAAGCTAAGCTGTAAGGACCCCCACTTGATCTTAAGCTGTGCTAGATCTGAAGGACCAAGATGCAGCCTCCCTGACCAGTATGATGGGTGAGGGCATGTGTCAAGAGCTCCACTCTAAGGCCTCTCTGCCTCTCCGCCTCTCTCTCTCTCTCTCTCTCTCTCTCTCTCTCTCTCTCTCTCTCTCTCTCAAGACAGGGTTTCTCTGTGGAGCCTGGTTGTCCTGGAACTCTCTCTATAGACCAGACTGGCCTTGAACTCAGACATCCATCTGCCTCTGTCTCCCAAGTGCTGGGATTAAAGGCGTGTGCACCACCACTGCCCAGCAAGCCTTGTCTTTTTTGACAATTTGGGGTCTTTTTTTTGACAATGGGGTGTTTTTTTTGTTGTTGTTGTTTTTTGTTTGTTTGTTTTAGCCTGGCATACAAAAAGCCCATTAATAGAAAATTTTCTTCTTTCTCAGGAATTCCCAGGCCTATCTTCTGCCTTCTTCCATTCTAACAGTACCCTAGTTACCAAGACTGCTACTAAGATCAGTCAAAGCATGGAAGGTTCCAAAGCTGTGAAAGTACCCCTTCTACAAAGCAAAACTGTACTACTACCCCATTCCTACACATACACATGCAGAAGTTGTGCCCATGGGTCACTCAGCAAAATAAGTTGAGGGATCAAGGTCAATTCTGAGTCAAGTGTGCAAGAATAGACAGACAGACCACTGTACTCTTACCAAATTTCCTGGGAAGACTGGGCAGCATGAAGCAACCTTCCCTGGGGTGACTCCAGCTGTTCCCGGAGCATCTGGCACAAGCAGTACTTGGTGTTGGTATAGTGGTTATCATATTGCACTGCCTGAGGGGAGAAGTAACATGAGCCCACCTGCTCCCAGCAAACACTGAGATCTGAGTTGGCCTCCAATGGGAAGGAAAGGAGCTGTGAGAGGGTATTAGAAGTGTGCTTAGAGCCAAGCCCATGTGACCCCATATAAGAACTACCTCCACCCTGCCATCTTTTCCTCCTGCTGTCATACAAAGGTTAAGGGTCAAACTAAGGCTCATTCACATTCAACAATATACCCAACTAGACAACCTGACTGAGGGATAAGAATATAAAGACCCAGCCCATGCTTCAAGCACCACAAGCTACCACAGAGAACCTAATGCTGAGCATCTTCCAGGGTAGGGAGAAGGAAAACACCAAATTTTGGCAGGGCAAATGTAGCCCTAGGACAGGGGTAAGATTTCTATTCCTTACAACCAGGATCAACCGTATCTTGACAAACCTCTGTCCAACTTCCCCTACATGGGTGGGGCACAACTCATCTACTAAGCATGTTCATACACAATTACTTATCAACTCCTCTATCTATACAAAGATAGGTACAGCTGTTACCTCACTCCACAGCCTGAGAAGTGAGGCCCAGGGAAGCAAGATGACTCCCCAGAAATAACACCATGGACGTTCACCCAGTTAGGGGCAGGGCAAGGAGGGCAGCCATAGGTAAAGGCTTTATAGACAGGCCTCCAGAACCCCTCAACACTGACCCCCCCCCTACCCTGTTGTAGAGTCTTCTCTAGGCCTGTGTTTGGGGCCCAGGAAGGTGACATGGCATGCTCAGGAGAAAGTATGGGATAAATAGGTAAGTCCTAGCCAGGGGCAGGATCATGATTAAACTTGTCTGGCCCAGAAAGTACCTGATCAGACCAGAAGCATCCATGTTGATTCTTGAGGCTACTCCCTTTCTCCGTGACAACACACCCTCTTGATAGCTGCCAAGGGATGGCTGAACAAGAGTGACAGCATCACTTTTCACCTAGTAAGCAGGCTCAGCACTGCTGAACATGTCTTCCCAGCTACATGCTTGCCAGGTGGCCAGAAGAGCAGGACAGCTGACCTGTGCTGAGCTAGAGCCATATGACTGTAGCTGACTTAGACTGCTGAAGGGCAGCCGACAGTCACCAACCTACCCACGAGGACAGCCAGAACCAAGAGGATAAGGGCTGCAGCAGTGGGGAAAGGAGGCTCTAGGACAGAAGCTGCCCAGAATGGGACACATAGGTACAGCTTGACAATCATAAAGACACCCAACGCCAGAGCTCGAGGAGAACACAGATAACCCCAGGCATTAGTGAGACTTGGGACTGAAAAGGAAGGTGGAAAACTGCCCTGGGGAGAGGGCTACAACTTCTGCTCAGATCCAACTCACTGAAGAACTTGAGGGCAACAATTTGTTTCTGCCCATGTGCATGCACAGCCCAGGAGAGAATTCCCAGGGCTGTACCCAGTGAACTCATCAAAAACAAACAAAACTCTTTAACACAACTACCACACTTGTAGTGAGAAGACCCTGGTTTGGAAGAGGCTATTCCCAAATTGGGTGTGGTGGCACATGCCTGTAGTCCCAACACTTAGGAGGTGGAGGCAGGAGAATAAGGAATTAGAGCTCAGCCTGGGCTATGAGACTCTATGTCAAAACTAAAAAGTGAAAGAAAGAAAAAGTGCAAAGACTTACATATCTGATATACTTCTGCATGACTTCCTCCAGAGGACGAAGGCCATCCTTGAGAAAGATAGAGGGGTTCCACATGGCTGCTCGAGCCACCATCACTGAGGAGGCAGCCGTGGCTTGTCGAAAGTCCTCTATGTCCAAATACTGCTGGATGTGGTCGTGAGATCCTCCACTAAAAAGCAACAAGGGAGGGAAGAATCCTACAATGGAACCTACCAGTATTTCCAGAAAAAGGTGACTTGCAGATCTGCCATTCATTATTAGTACAACTTTAGCTAAGTCCCTTCAACATTCAGAGCTTTAACAAAGTGATTATAAAGCATACCCCATTGTTAAGTGAGGAGCACTTAACATAAAGCAGCCTGAACCATGTCTGGCATAGAGGAGGTATTTTAGAAATCTCACTTTACTTCTCTACTACCCAAAACAGTGACCAAAGGCAGACACTATTTGAAGATGTAGAACTAAACTGAGATATTAGCTGGCACAATGACATACACCTACAATCCCAATACTCAGGAGGTTAAGGCAGAAGGATCTTGAATTCAAGGCAATCTTGGGTTATGTTGCCAGTTCTAGACCAGCATGGAGCTATATAGTTAAGACCCTGTCTAAAATATAAAATTAAAACAAGAAAAAACTGAAAAAAAAGCCGGGCGGTGGTGGCGCACGCCTTTAATCCCAGCACTTGGGAGGCAGAGGCAGGCGGATCTTTGTAAGTTCGAGGCCAGCCTGGTCTACAAAGTGAGTCCAGGACAGCCAGAGATATTCAGAGAAACCCTGTCTCGAAAAACCAAAAAAAAAAAAAAAAACCTCTGGAATTGGGACCACAGGAAAAACTCCAATCTGAGAAGTTTGCCCATAGATCCTCTAAAAGTACTAAGTCAAAAGCCTAGACTGGGCCCGGTGTGGTGGTGCACTCCTTTAGTCCCAGCACTTGGGAGGCAGAGGCAGGCAGATCTCTGTGAGTTCAAGGCCAGCCTAGTCTACAAAGTGAGTCCTGGACAGCCAGTACTGCTGTTACACAGAGAAATTCTGTCTTGAAAAACTAAAAAAAAAAAAAAAAGAGCTCTAGTTTGGCACTCCTCACACTACCCCTGTACCTTGCATACCTAACTCTAGGTGAGACATCATTTTGCCCTGGGCCTGATTCTGAAGCCTCTTCACTTTCCCTGTTCTTATTCCTACCCATTCCCTAGTCCACCAGCAGAATGCCCTGAGCTCTAGCTCCACACGCCAGTGTCAGCCTCACTTCCAACTTCACATTTTTGCTCTATTCCCTCTACCCCATTTCTTTCATGGTCTTGTTTGTTTTTGTTTTTTGAGACAAGGTTTTTCTGTATAGCCATGGCTATCCTGCAACTGACTCTGTAGACCAGGCTGGCCTCGAACTCAGAGATCCACCTGCCTCTGTCTCTGTAGTGCTGGGATTAAAGGTGTGCGCCACCACACCTGGCTATGGTCAGCTTTTTTTTTTTTTTTTGGTGGGGGGGAGGGGTGAGACAGGGTTTCTCTGTGTAACAGCCCTGGCTATCCTGGACTTGCTTTGTAGACCAGGCTGGCCTTGAACTCACAGAGATCCGCCTGACTCTGCCTCCCCAGTGCTGGGATTATGGTCAGCTTTTTAACGATCTCTTTTTCACATTTATTTGGTGGGATGGGAATGGAAGAAATATTTGACATGACCCAAGTGGAGGTCAGGGGACAAGTTACAGGATTCAGTTCTCTGAGGGACTGAAATTAGGACATCAGTCTTGGGTCAGACACCCTTAACTGCTAAGAAAACTTGCCAGCCTTGTGTTTCCTTTGGTTTTGCTGGGATAGTTTGTTTTTTGTTTATTTATTTGTTTTGAGACAGGGTCTCTCCTGTTAGCCCTGGAACTCCTATGTAGACCAGGTTGGCTTTGAACTCACAGAGATCCATCTGCCTCTGACTCCATAGTGCTGGGATTAAAGGCGAGTGCCACTATGCCTGGCCTGTATCAGTTTTTTCATGTTCTGTCACCCCACTTTTCTATGCTAGCACAAGTCTCTTCTGAATGAGGCGGAGCATAAAGTAAACAAGGAAGAATGGAGGCTTACTTGGCTATGACAGGAATGGAGAGGGTTTCAGCGATGGCTCTTATAACTTCACAGCTGACAGGGTGCTGAGGTCGCTCTTCCCGATTCCTTAAAGATAAAGGGATGGGGCCTTGGGGCTGAGGGCCAAAGGCCTTATCATTCCTGAAATCCTGCTGCCCGCCCTACTGAACCTCAAGCAGATCAGACAGCTATGTGGTTATCTAGGACAGAGAATGGCCTCAGCCTATGGGGAAGGACTCTGTCCTAAGGGGCAAAATATGAGAATGCTAAGTCTAGTTCTCAGGAGGCTAAAGACCGACATGGCTGCAGAGGACCAATGTGGGTGGCCTGCTTCCCAAGGTCACACTGCTTTTCCCTGGTTTCCCCTTGTCTCTGCCAGAAATAAGAGACAGTGTCACAAAAATGCTGCTCCTACAGTCCCAGCCCTGCCCTTCCCAAGGGACCTGGAACAGCTGCCACTGTTCAGACTGGCCACTCCCACACAGCTGCCTGAGCTGAGGCCAAGCTGCGCAGCTGATCTTTGGGGAGAGCACCTGACATGGGGTAGGCCCTGTTCCAGGGGCTGCCAGGGCCGACCACAGATCATGACCATCACAATAAGCCACGGGAGAAGCAAGACACAACCCAGGGGCTCTGCCTACCAAGGTCAACAGCAAAAGGTTCTTGCATATGAGTAAGCAAATCTTAGATATGCTACATCAATGTCTGGCCTAAGCTATGGGTGAAGACAGGCAGGAAAGGTGACTAACCAGTTCTTGCTCAAGTGTAACACCTATGGTGTATTTTCTTTGATTTCTTAGAAGAGCCTGCCAACCCAACCTCTGACTCCTTACATCTCCAGCAGCCAATCTTACACTATACTAAACAGCTGCATCTGCTGAATTTCTGATGGTCAGGAAGTTCTTCCTTAAACTCTCCCAAATCTGTCTTCTAACTGCCTCTGACTTCTGGGAAAAGTAAGTTTCCTTAATATTGTTTGTAAAGCTGTATATTCACAATCTCATAAAAGCAGACCAGGCATGGTGGCACACGCCTTTAATCCCAGCACTCAGAAGGCGGATCTCTGTGAGTTTCAGGCTAGCCTGGTCTACAGAGTTCCAGGACAGCCAGGACTGTTATACAGAGAAACCCTGTCTGGAACGGTTCCCTGAAACCCCACCCCCCCAAAAAAAAAAAACTCATAAAAGTTTCTAAATAACTACGAAGCAGAAATTATATTAACTGCTAAATGAAGAATGTGTCAATCAGAGAGGCTAAGTAATTTCCCTAAGGATACATAGGTAGCAAGCTGCAGAGCTGGGATTTCAAGTCAGGCTATTGAATCTAAAGTCCACTGCCTCAGCAAGGAAGGAATCCAGTGTGTGTGTGTGTACACATCTGTCACCTCCAAACCCTCTGAGCTTTGATCCAGGCAGCTCCACTTTGCTGTTCTGTATGTTGTTCAGGATATACCCCAAAATTTAGCAACAGGCATAAGCAGCAACCTGAACTGCTCCTATGGTTCCCCCCTCAAAAAAAAAAGAATGTTAGCCAAAGTCTATCAATCAGGATTATATAAAAAAGGACATGCTAAGCACAGGAAGCAAGTTTGACAGGAAGCTAGCAGCCTTCAGAAACATCTTGGCTCAGCAGGCCCTAGTGCTCATGCCTATAATCCTAGTACTTGGAAAACTGAGACAAGAGGACCGCCAGGAATTCAAGGTCAGTGTGGGCAATATGGTAAGATTTAGCCCAGTCAGAGACAACAATGAGAGTGCCCCTCTCGTATCTATATACACTTATATATAAATTATGCATACTTTTATGTGTGCGTGAGTGCATGTGGCTGGAGAGATGGCTCAGCAGTTAAGAGTGCACACTATTCCTCTGGAGGATATGAGTTCAGTCTCCAACACTCACAACAAGCATTTCACAACCTCCTGGAAATTTAGCTCCAGGGGATCCAACACTTTCTTCTGGACTCTGCAACTACCTGCACTGAAACACACACACACACACACACACACACACACACACACACACACACACAAAATTAAAAAGTAAAACAATCTTTAAAAAAAAAAAAAGCCAGGCATGGTAGTGCATGCCTTTATCCAAGCACTCAGGAGGTAGAGGCAGGTGGATCTCTGTGAGTTCAAGGCCAGCCTGGTCTACAAAGTGAGTCCAGGTCAGCCAGGGCTACACAGAGAAACCCTGTCTCGAAAAACAAAAACAAAACAAAACAAAAAAAAAGCTCCTAATAGAGAACACATGAGCTACAAATACAAGAACTGTTTAAAGCAGACATTGGGACAGCTGGCAGTCCGACAAGGTCAAGAAAGAAAGGAAGTGCCTTTAAAAGAACAGCCATCTGCTTGAGGTTATTCAAGGGAGAAGCCAGTGCTCAATGAAATTTTTAAAAAGAGAGAGAGGTTCAGTGAGTGTGGTGGCTCATGTCTGTCATCCCAGCCCTTGAGAGGCTAAGGCAAAAGGACTGAAAGTTCAGGACAGAGTAGGTTATATAGTGAACCCGTTTCCAATAAAAGAGAAAGATTTGGCTATAGTGATAAATATCTATAATCCCAACACTTAGGAGGTGGAGGGATGAGCATCAGGGGTTCAAGGCCTCAGCTTTAGATCAAGTCTGAAGCCAGTCTGGGCTCTATGAGACTTTATAACAACAACAAAACCAAAGCAAACTCAGAAAACAGACTGGGGATATACCTCATTGGTAAAGCACTTGTATGTAGAAAGCCTGGATTTTTATCCTCAGCACTTTAAAACAGGAAGGAAGGAAAGAAGGAAGGGGAAAAAAAGTAAACGAAGACTCAAAATTCTAATTACACCACTTCCTGGCTATGTGACACAATTTTAAACACATTGCATGACTCCTACTACTTACACATCCTACAGGCATGGTCCCTCTTCTTCCTCCTGTGTTTCTAATGCTTGGAGTTGTGCCTACCTCAGGAGTTACTTAATGAATGAACAAATGCAAGCCCATGCACTGTTTAAATGTTCTCTGGATTCATAGGCTATCAGAGAGCTAGGCAGAGGTAGGCTAAATACAGAGAGAAGCTGTTTGTCATGTAGGGTCTGTTGGATTCTGAGGATGACTGAGGAATGTCCCTGCCAGTCAGTCACTGAGAAGGCAACCACTCACCTTCCATGAACTGCAATGGCTGAAATGCCAGTCCTCTCTATCCGCTTCACAAGGTTCAGGGTGTCTTCTAGCTGGGTAAGAAAAATTACAGCACAAGGTGGTCATTAAGGACCCAAGGAAGGAGCTGCTTAACTCCTAAAATAGGCTCAGTTCAACCACCAGATCCAACACCACCTGAGAGAACAGATCATCAAACAACACACCCTTACCGATGGCAGGATTCGGATTTTACAGGTCACAGGTCTGTGTGTTCCTTTAACAAGAGTGCTGAGGATCTGCAAAGAGGAGTAGTCAGGAACATATATCTCTTCTGGAACAAACCACACATTGCTTGCAATAGTTAACACACCTACAAGACTCCTGCATATCAGGAGAACAGTTGGTATATTTATGAGTACTTACTGTTATCTGTTGTATGTATTTACATGTAAACTCCATGGGGCAATGATTCTGCCTCTGTTTTATGCTAAAATTTCAACACTAGCAAGTCCTTGCTTAGTACATATACTTTGTGTGTATCAACTCTCCTAGTTTCAATCGCATTCTGACTCCCTCAACTTGACTCGTACACAGAAAAAGTTAACTCCTATGAATGTGGCTTGGATCCAGCAGGATCAGCCCATCTTCCTTTTTCCATAAAATTCTTTCTAGTACCTATCCCATTCTTACTGTTCGACCTAGAAACTGCCCTCCTGCTCCCCCTCCCATGAGCTATCCAAACTCCTGAAATCTACACAATACTCTTAACCTTTAACTTACTAACCATCCTATCACTAGGACTAGCCTATGAATTACTACAAAAAGGACTAGAATGAGCGGAATAACTATGGTAATTAGTTTAATTAAAATTAATGATTTCAACTCATTAGAATGTGACCACTATTACAATGACCAAAAATGGCACCTATATTCATCAACCTTATTCTAGCCTTCTCATTATTCCTCTTAGGAACACTGATATTCTGTTATCACCTTACATCCACCCTACTATGTCTAGAAGGCATGATGCTCTCCCTGTTCATAATAATCTTCTCATTATCCCTCTTAGGAACGTATTCCATTATCACCTTATATCCACCCTATTATGTCTAGAAGGCATGATGTTCTCCCTGTTCATAATAATCTTCTCATTATCCCTCTTAGGAACACTGATATTCTATCATCATCTTACATCAACTCTACTATGTCTAGAAGGCATGATGCTCTCCTTGTTCATAACAATCTCAACTTCCATCCTAAATTCTAACTCAATAATTTCCTTCCTCATTCCTGCAACTATTTTTGTGTATATATATATGTGTATATATATACATATACATACACACACATATATTTAATACACTGAATGAAGAAGTACATGAAAGGACCTGCATGCAGTCTTGTGTGGAACACAGTGATTCTCTGTCAGGAAAAATATCAGTGTTACCTAGAGAGCTTAAGTTACACAAACTCGGGCTGGAGAGATGGCTCAGCGGTTAAGAGCACTGGCTGCTTTTCCAAAGGACCCGGGTTCAAATTTCAGCACCCTCATGGCAGTTCACAGTGGTCTGTAATTGCCAGGCATGGTGGCACATGCCTTTAATCCCAGCACTCGGAAGGCAGAGGCAGGCAGATCTCTGTGAGTTCAAGGCCAGTCTGGTCTACAAAGTGAGTCCAGACCACTCAAGGCTACACAGAGAAACCCTGTCTTGAAAAACCAAAAAAAAAAAAAAAAAAAAGTGACACAAACTCTTCTCTCTTACTACATTATTTCCTGAAAGCGTCTCTGGGGACAGAACTTAGAAACCTGTGTTTTCAAAATCATTGCCCAACACCCTTGATATAATCCTGAGGTCTAGTTATGAACACATGACTGACAGTTTTTTTTGTTTTGTTTTGAGACAGACTTTCTCTGTGTGGCCCTGGCTGTTCTGAAACTCACTCTGTAGACCAGGCTGGCCTTGATTTTTCTGCCTCTGCCTCCCGAGTGCTGAGATTAAAGACATGAGCCACCACTGCCCAGCAACTGATAGCTTCTTTTTTGAGTAAAAGGAATATTCCCTGAGTGCCACCCCAAGAATTATAGAATGAGAAAGGAAGGTCTTTAAGGGGCTAGGTCCTATCCTCATGAATCCTCTTCCTTTGAGAAGTCAGATATACAAACACATAAACTAAAAAAGGAAAATACAACACATTTTTAAGTGCTTCTTATACAACAATTAGAAAAGGTTGCAAAGAAAGATCAAGAAGTCACAGAGGGGCTAGGCATGGTGGTGCACGCCTTTAATCCCAGCACTTGGGAGGCAGAGGCAGGCGGATCTCTGTGAGTTCAAGGCTAGCCTGGTCTACAAAGTGAGTCCAGGACAGCCAAGGATACACAGAGAAACCCTGTCTTGAAAAAAAAAAAATTACGCACAGGAAACTAATCAAGGAGGTAGCATGACAAGGCAACATGAGAATCAGAGATCAGGAGAGATATAACTGGCCCTGGAGGTATGTGGCATTATATCGTCTTCCTACATCAAAAATTTTAGGCCAGGCACGAGGGAAGAAAGGTGATCTCAACAGCCCTCAACAGAACTGGACTCCTAAGTACAGTGGTGTCATGAGTACTTGCATATCTGGATTCCAGACAGATGGGGGCAGCAGAAAGCCAGTTATAGTAAAACAGGGCTTATCTAAGAGCTAAGGCAGGCCACTCAACATCAGGCTAAGAAACCCTGTGCAAAGGTAGACAATTAGGGGGCTGGAGAGGTGGCTCAGCGGTTAAGACCACTGGCTGCTCTTCCAAAGGACCAGGGCCAGCACCCATATGGCAATCCACAGCTGTCGGTAACTGCCAGTGTGGTGGTGCACACCTTTAATCCCAGCACTTGGGAGGCAGAGGCAGGCAGATTTCTGTGAGTTCAAGTGAGTCCAGGATAGCCTGGGATACACAAAGAAACTCTGTCTTGGAAAAAAAAAAAAAAACAGGAAGGAAGGAAAGAAATTTGCCATTATACACTCTGTCCCACCTTCAGCTTCTTGGCTTTGGATCAGGTTTCACTGTATATCCGGGACTACCCTGGACTCCCTTACACAAAGCAGGATGCCCTCAGACTCCCCATCCTCCTGCTTCATTCAGCCTCTTTAGTGCTCATTGAGAATGTCAGTTTTTTTTAAACATTTATTTATTTATTATGTATACAGTATTTGCTCTACATATATGTCTGGGCAGCAGATCTCAATGTAGATGGCTGTGAGCCACCATGTGGTTGCTGGGAATTGAACTCAGGACCTTTGGAAGAACAGCCAGTGCTCTTAACCTCTGAGCCACCTCTCCAGCCCGAGAATGTCAGTTTTTTGAGACAGGGTTTCTCTCCTGGAACTTGCTTTGTAGATCAGGCTGGTCTCAGACTCAGTGATCCACCTGTCTCTGCCCCATTCCCCAAGTGCTGGGATTAAAGTTGTGTGCCACCATGCTTAGCTTAAACACTTTTAGGTGTAACTGATTCAGTTACATTCACAATGTGGTAAAGTCACCAACACTATGCATTTCCAAAGTTTTTTCCTGAACCTACATGAGCATCATTATTTTAAGAAGACTTTCAAAGTACCCACAAAGCTCTCAGTCAGTACCCAGCTGGCCAATGCAGTGTGGACCTGGTACCCAACTGGCCAATGCAGTGTGGACCTGAACTCAATCCTGCCCCCCATTCCTTAGTCACATCTAACTTCACTGTGGAAGCCTGAAACCTACCTTCATGAGATAGACTTCACATGACTGCAGCAGAATGAAGCAAGCTTCTGAGATGGACTGCATTACTGCTGCCTCATTAAAGTGGGGCAGGGATAGAGCCAACATCACTGGCCTAAGAAGTCAGGAGGATGGAAGATAGTGAAGACATAAATCATAACCTCCTTTGAGGCATCCCCTACTCAAGTGTGGAGACCATTCTGAGATGCATAGTGATGCCCTCCATTCTGCACAAGGGCATCGTCTCATTGCAGTCTCTAAAGGTCAGGTGGTTACTGAACTGTCCCTAGAAACTTAAAGAACTACCACAGTCACCTTTAGCATGAGGTGTCCCCGAGAAGGGCACCAATGCTGTGGTTAGGGGCTACAATTATAGCTGTGAAGTTGGCTTGGTCGGCTACATATTTGGAACAGGATCTTAAGCAATTTTCTTTTTTTCTCTGTGTGCATTGTTTTTTTTTGGTCTTTTGAGACAGAGTCTTATATAGTCCAAGTTGACATTGAATTCCTGATGTTCCTGCCTCTTCCTCTCAATTGCTGGGATTTCAAATATGTGTACATCCAATTCAGTTTCAATAAACTATTCTATTTTTGTCTGTTAAAATTTCATCTTTAGGTTTTTTGTTTGTTTGTCTGTTTAGTTTGAGTTTTTAGTTTAATGGTCTGGTAGTACGTGGTGGTTTAAATGAGCAATGACCCCCATAGACTCAAGCATTTGAACACTTGGTCCCCAATTGGTGGTGCTGTTTGGAGAGGTTATGGGGAGGAACAGCCCTACTGGAGAAAGTACATCCCTGGGAGACAGGCTTTAAAAGTTAAAAGCTAGCCGGGCGGTGGTGGTGCACGCCTTTAATCCCAGCACTTGGGAGGCAGAGGCAGGCGGATCTTTGTGAGTTCGAGGCCAGCCTGGTCTACAAAGTGAGTCCAGCACAGCCAGGGCTACACAGAGAAACCCTGTCTTGAAAAACCAAAAAAAAAAAAAACAAAACAAAAGTTAAAAGCCTTACATTACTTCCAGTTTACTCTTTCTCATGCAAGTTTGTTGTCAAAGATGTGATCTCTCAGCTTCCAGCTCCTGCCCACTTACTGCCATGCCATTATGAACTCTATCCCTCTGGAACTATAAGCTCACCAAATTCTTCCCTGTTTAAGTCACCTTGGTCATGATGTTTTATTACAGGAACAGAAAAGTAACTAATACATAGTGCTAATGTGGAAGGATTATTTGGGCCCAGGAGTGTGAGACCCACATAGGCAGCACCAGTAAACACTGTCTCCGACAGAGAGAAAGAGAGAAAGTACAAATGCCTGCTATGTCTATTTCAAGGGACTCTGAGAACAAATGAAATACATACTATAATCTGCATTGAAAAAGAAAGTATTCTATAAACATCAAAGATACATTATATAATAATAGATTAAAGGGACATTATCTGAGGCTGAACAAGGGAAGATCCCTAGCATACAGGGATCTCCCTCACCCCAGAGGTCCCTTGACGTGATGAATATATAGTATTGAGCCACACCGTGGTGGCTCTCACTGGTTGAGTCTGACTGCAAAGTCAATCAAGTCTGTAGGAAGCACCATGAAGCTCAATACTCAGGCAGGGAAGTGGGACCGGAGGATGAAAAGGAAGACAAAGGAACCAGTAGAGCAATAAGGCGAGAACAGGTAAATTAGGAAAGAAAAGTAGTGCTACGGCAAGGTTGTTACCCACACAAGGTCAGGCAGCCCACAACACTAGGTATCAAATGCCAACTATATCCTGGTCCTCATTAAGCCCATTTGTATACTCTCCAAAGGATGGGAAACAAAGGGAGCCTGACTTCAGCTTGCCTCATATAGTCCTGGCCTGGTCTGCTCTCAAAGGGCATTGTGGTTCATGCCTAGAATTCCAGCACTCAAGAGGCTGAGGCAGGAGGATTGTTCAGAGTTCAAGGGCAGTCTAGGCTTCATAGCGAGTACCAGGCCAGCCAGAATTATACAGCAAGGCCCCATCTCAAGAAATGGGTGGGGGAGCAGGGATGGGAAGTGGCCTGTGCTATATTCTATCCACATGATCCATATGCAGTGGACACCCTGCTACTCTCCTCCAGCCCTCTACACAGACTTTTGAGTCTACCCTTACCCAAAGTGATCTGCCCTCCACTCTCAGATCATCATGGAGGGGAAATATAGAGGAGGCTATACCTGAGTTCTCAGGCCATCTGGCTCTCGGGTGTCATGTCCCTATCTATAGCCTTTTACAGAATTCAAGAGCACTGAAGGCTGACTAAAGTGTACCCAAATCTAGCTGCATCTCAAAATCACTTTGTTTTTAGATTTTTCGAGACAGGGTTTCTCTGTGTAGCCCTGGCTGTCCTGGACTCACTTTGTAGACCACGCTGGCCGCGAACTCACAGAGATCCGCCTGCCTCTGCCTCCCGAGTGCCGGGATTAAAGGTGTGCACCACAACTGCCCAGCTCAAAATTACTTTTTAAAAATCTCCAGGTCAGAGTTGGAGAGATTTCTCAGCAGTTAAGCATGTATCGCACTCTTGCAATGGACTGGAGTCCAGTTCCCAGCACCCACAGTAGGTAGCTCACAACTGTCTGTGACTCCATCTCTCGGGGATCCAGTGATCTCTTCATGCACTGCATGTGCATGATGCAGGCAAAACACCCATAACACATAAGAACAAATAGATTTCTAAAGATCTCTCTGGGCCCCAAATAGAGAGTCAAAGTAGACTTCAGTAAATCTGGACTAGGGAGAAGAGTCACTTTAGGCAACTCTAAGTTACATGTGTTTGAGGACACTACTATCACTTACCTTCTCAATCTTGTCAGGGTCTGACAACAGAGCAGCTCCCATTCCTCCCTAAGGAGAAGCACACGGAAGGCCTTAAGATTGAAGGGGATGGTCCCAACCACAGTATAGCAGCATGGTATAGCAGCAAGGTAGCCAAGGTCCATTGGAGCCTGGCATTTCCCTAGCCACATAGGAAGATACACTACACACCCCATCAGGAATCAGAATGAGATAAATTTAAAAACTATCACTCTGACCATTTGTGCAAAATCGTGTATCAACCTAGAAATAGGCACTAAAAATTTTTATTTTTTAAGACTTCACCTCCCTATAACAATCTCAGAGTCATAGCAAACTGAGCCCACCATGTACTGTGTCCTTAAGACAAGGAGTCCACCCGAGCAGAGTGGCACACATACTCAAGAGGCTGAGTCAGGAGGATCAAGAAAGCCAGTCTCCACTGCACAGTGAGGAGCTCAAAGCTAGCTTGTAGCTGGGCGTGGTGGCACACGCCTTTAATCCCAGCACTTGGGAGGCAGAGGCAGGCAGATCACTGTGAGTTTGAGGCCAGCCTGGTCTACAAAGTGAGTCCAGGACAGCCAGGGCTGTTACACAGAGAAACCCTGACTCGAAAAACCTAAAAAAAAAAAAAAAAAAAAAGAAGCTAGCTTGTATTTCATAGATATATCCTGTGTCAAAAAAAAAAGAGGGGGACTGGAGAGATGGCTCAGCAGTTAAGAGCACTGGCTGCTCTTCAGAGGACCTGGGTTCAATTCCCAGCACCCACATGACAGCTCATAACTGTCTATAATTACTATTCCAGGGGATCCTACACCCAGACATAAATGCAGGCAAAGCACCAATGTACATAAAAATAAATAATTAAAAAAAAAAAAGAGTCAGGCCGGGCGGTGGTGGCGCACGCCTTTAATCCCAGCACTTGGGAGGCAGAGGCAGGCGGATCTTTGTGAGTTCGAGGCCAGCCTGGTCTACAAAGCAAGTCCAGGACAGCCAGAGCTGTTAAACAGAGAAACCCTGTCTTGAAAAACCAAAAAAAAAAAAAAAAAAAAACCAAAAAAAAAAAAAAAAAAAGAGTCCAGCAAATGAAAACAACTCACAGAACAACTTAAAAGTTCAATGACAGCAACGGCTTTCTCTCTCTCTCTCTCAAAACTTTTCAACATTGATTATTTTGTGTGTGTGTGTGTGTGTGTGTGTGTGTGTGTGTACACATGTGTACATGTGTGCAGATCAGAGGACAGCTTGCAGGAGTCGGTTCTCTCCTTCCACATGTGGGTTCTCAGGTCATCAGGCTTGGTGACAAGCGCCCTTACCTGCTGAGCCATCACTCCTGTTAATGGTTGTCTCTTGATGATAGGCTTATTTACTACTAATTTCCCTGCTTTTTTTCCTAATTATCTAATTTCTGAAGTAGTAGACAATACTATGAGTGACTTTGTGGTTTGTTTTGTTGATACAGGGTCATGTTATGTAACTCTGGATGAGTTCAAGCTGGCTTTGAATTCACTGTAATGCTCCTGCCTCAGTCTGAGTGCTGAGATTACAGTTGAAAGTTATATTATCCAGCTGCTATGAGTTGCTTTAACAAATCATGGGTGGGAAATAAAGAGGGGAGATTTTTTTTTCAAATATGTATGTGTTTGTGTGTATGCATGCCACATGTGTAGGCATGCCATTGGAGCTCAGAATGGTTCAGGTCTCTTAGAGCTGGAGTTGTAGTTGCTTATGAGCTGCTTCACTTGAGTTCTGGGAACTGAAGCCAGGTCCTTTAAGAGAACAGCAAGCACTCTTAACTGCTCAGCCATCTCTCTAGCCCTAGATAGATATAAATTTAATTTTATTTGATGTTTCTGTGTGTATGTACGGTGGACGGGGAGGGGCACATGCATGCCATAGCACACGTGTGGAGGTCAGAGGACAACTTTCAGGAGTTGATTATCTCCTTCCACAGTGAGATTCAGAGATTGAACTCACATCATCAGGCCTGTGTGGCAAGCACTTTTACCCACTGAACCTGTTTGCTGACCCATAGGATCTTCAAAAGTCTGAATTCATTAGGAATAAAGTAAATAGGTTGGGAGAATGCTTGCTCAGCATACATGAAGTCCTGGTTTCAATCCCTAGCATCTCATAAAACTGTATGTGGTGGCAATGCCTGTAATCCCAAGACTTGGAAGGTAAAACCTGGTGGTCATCCTGTAGCTCAGACTAGCTTCCAACTCCTCATCCGCCTGTCTCGGCCTTTGCAAGTTCAGATTACAAGTGTGTGCCATCATTTCTAGCCTAATGACATCTCTTTGAGCATGTCCCTCATTCAGCACAGGATCTTGCCCAGAACCAGGTGCTGTAATAGTTAGCCTCATTTAATCTCCACATATAATTATATGAAATATAAAGAAATCACTTTACCTTAGTGGAATATTCTTTTGGACAGCCCATGTTGACATCAATACCAGCTACATCATTTTCTCTGGAAAAGCATGAAAGAGAAAAGGTAGTAAACCTTCTACTTGAGGGAAGAAAGTAGATGAAAGGTACAGGGTTCTGAGCTCCTGAATCTCCTTGGCCTCCTGGGCCTGTGAAACACACTAATTCTCAATGACAAAAGCTGAAAATCAAGAAAGAAGCCCATCCCCCAGCTGCAACTGCCTCAGGTGAGTAGAACCCCAGAAGATGAATCCACATCTATAAAGAGCTGGACGTGCGGACTTTACTACACTGAGGGTCCTGTCAGATACTTCAAATTCTGAGTGACACTGAACTCCATCCTAGGACTATCATTTTGACTGGGGTAGTGGAAGCCATTTCTCAATGCAGAAAAGGGGTATGAGCACAGAGCCCATTGGCAGAGCTTATCTTCTGAAAAAGTTACTAAATTGGGGGCTGGAGAGATGGCTCAGCAGTTAAGAGCACTGGCTACTCTTCCAAAGGACCGGGGTTCAAATCCCAGCACCCACATGGCAATTCACAGCTGTCTGTAATGGTGGCACACACCTTTAATCCCAGCACTTGGGAAGCATTGCAGGCGGATCTCTGTGAGCTCAAGGCCAACCTAGTCTACAAAGTGAGTCCATAACAGCCAGGGATACACAGAGAAATCTTGTCTCAAAAAAACAAAAACAAACAAACAAAAAAAGTTACTAAATTGAACCAAGTACAGTAGTACACACAATGTAATCCCAGCCCTGACAAGGTGGAGGCAGGAAGATCACATGTTTAAGGCCAACCTGGGCTAAGTAAGATAGAAAAAGAGGAAAAGGAGGAGGGGGTGGGGAGGCTAGTGGTCACTGTAATGGACTGGCTTCATTTGCTGAGCTGCACAATTGGTTAACTTCACACAATTCTGTGACATGGAAAGGACCCTCACCTCATCTACTGTTTATGACAGCCTGTGATCTGCAGCAGTTAAGGTCTGAGCTCTTTCCTGCTCTCACTGTCACCAACAATGTGCCTCATGTTGGAGAGACATGGCATACATGATTTCATTTGCTGCTTCCTATAATGCCAGAAGTTGACAGGCATCATTTTATAAATAAAAGGACCAAATTCTCAATGATATTAGGTAAATTACCTAAGTTCACACAGTTAGCAAATAGCAAAGCCAGAATTCCATCTCAGCTCTGCTTTAACTCCAAAGACCACCACTTCAACCATGTATTCTCCTGACCACTACATCTACATTTCATGCAGGTGAAATCTTCAGGACTCCCAGAAAAATCTCTGGAAGGGGAAACCCATGATTAAACACTAAAATGAGGGCTCACTATAGAGGATCACTGGGACATAGCCATAGTAGGTATACAAGAGTCCCAGGCCAGCCTTCAGATACCACAGAGAAAGAAACCCAATACCTTTCTCTTGAAAACAGAAAGTAAGGATCTAGAAGCAAAATGGATTGGTAGTGACATTAAGGTGTCACAGTTTACAGAAGAGACAAGGTATTCCCAAGGAGGGAAGAACTTACACAAGCCTGGCCACAGCAAGGGCTCTCTCTGCGTCTGAAGTCCCCTGGGAACACAAGAAGCTACATCAACCTGTCTTGACACAAGTGCACACATGTAGACAAACACACCTATTGGTATTTTACACATACGTACATACATGCATATGTATATGCCAGCAAGTATAAGAGTCAGGCCCACTTAGGGCCGGAGAGATGACTTAGCAGTTAAAAGCATTGACTGATCTGCCAGAGGATCCCAATTTGATTCCCAGCACCTACATGCCTATAATTTCAGCCCCAGGGCATCCAATGACCTCTGTGGGCACCAGGCACACATATGGCCCACAGACACATGCAAGCAAAACACTCATACACATAAAATAAAACACACATACACACAATTTTTAAGAGACCAGTACACTAGACTAGATCATCAACAATGGAAAAAGATGGACTTGGAAGGCCTAGAAAATCTCATTACTGTCATGGTTACTTTCAAACATGTTTTAAAATGCAGGGGCTTGAGAGGTGGCTCAGTAAAGTACTTCCTGTGCAAACATGAACGTCAGAGTTCAGATTACCATAAAATCAGGTGGGGGCCAGCAAGACGGCTCAGTGGGTAAACTCACTTGCTACCAAGAATGTCACTTGAAGTCAATCCCTGGAACCCAGAAGGTGGGAGAATTGATTCCCTGATTTCTGCAAGTTGTCCCCTTAACCTCTACATATGCACTATGGCACAAATGTATACACACACACGTAATGTAATAAAATCTTATTTTTAAAAATGGGCAGAAGTGGCACCCTGTCTGTACTCTCAGTGCTCATGAGGCAGAAAGGGTCCTTGGGGCAAGCTGGCCAGCTAGACTAGCCAAATCAGCAAGCTCTGGGTTCAGCAAGAGGCTTTGCCTCAGTCAACAGAGTGGAGAGCAACCAAGAACGATATCAACCAAGAAAGATATCAAACATCAACTTCTGACATACACACACACACACACACACACACACACATCAAAAAAGTAAAAAAATATATACCATATATTCAGATAACCATCACTCAAATTCTATAATTAACATTTTGCCATGCATTTTTGTCTATCCATTGTTACCAAATTTAAAAAATATCTAAATGGCCGGGCGGTGGTGGCGCACGCCTTTAATCCCAGCACTTGGGAGGCAGAGGCAGGCGGATCTTTGTGAGTTCGAGGCCTGCCTGGTCTAAAAAGCGAGTACAGGACAGCCAGAGATATTCAGAGAAACCCTGTCTTGAAAAAACCAAAAAAAAAAAAAATATCTAAATGTCATTCAGGAGCTATTCCTAAAAAACACCAAGCTATGCCTAAAGAAAGAGAGAAAAGCTATAGTATAATTACCTCTGTAACATAATTCTTTGGCCAGAATAATCAATCCTAAGGATTAAAAATGAATGTAGAAGTCATGCCAAACAGATAACTCATAATAAAATAAGTCTGAGACTGGAGGCATGGACAGACTGCAACAGCTTGACTTACACAGCCCCCAAACATGTGCCCAATCATGAACGAATCTCTGAAAAACATTCAAGCCAGTTACAGGATGCCACCATTGTACAGCGTATTACAGGCACTCAACGCTGGCAGACACAAGCAGGAATTAGGAAGTTCCAGAGAACAGGGAGCCTCAGAAGGACACTAGACACTGGAGTGGGAGGTGCCTCTTACCATTTGGAAGACCACCCTATTCTGTTCTCTTTCACATGTGCGGAAGACTACTCGGTCATCAGGAGCAACAAAGTCCACTGTGCTGAGCACCTCTGCAGGAAAACACAAACACTTAGACCACACAGTTAAGATGCAAGTTCAACCCAGCCTAGCCTTGGAAGCCACAACAAAGACACAACCTAGAAAGGGAAAAAAGTGGATTCTAGATAGATACTCTTCTTAAAGACAGAGATAAGCACTTGGGAAGCTTTTGTGTTGTGATGATGGTCTGTCTGCAGAGTGATGGTAGTTCACTTTGCAATACTTGATGAATGACATGTTTATAGTTAATGTTGGGCGAGCACTCTACCAATGAACTGTGCCTCTGAACCTCATATATGGCTCTTGTTACTACATCTGAAAAGCAGTGACAGCTTGAGGGAGCCTGTGTCCCATACAATTACATAACACAAGGATCCTGGGCAAGGGCAGTGACAGTTCTGCTGGGGCCAGCTGGGCACACACATAGCCCCGAGGCCAGCCCTGCACTTACCATTTACAATCCGCTTGCACTGAAGCATCTTAAGGTCAATCAGCTCCTGCAGAGGAAGCAGAAGACACTGTCAGTCCTGGACGCCAGGCCCTCCACACAGATGATCTTGACTACACTTCTGATGACCACTGTTTAGCCGATAACCTCAATACTGACAACAAACCATGGCTTCAGGGACACATTGTGCTGTCCCCTACAACTAAGCACAGCAAGCCAGGCCCTGGGTGAGCTAGCACGAATCTGTTTTCTCCGGGACCCTAGTGCTGACAAAGGATGAGCTATTCAGAGTGCTAGAAAGAGCCGGGCGGTGGTGGCGCACGCCTTTAATCCCAGCACTTGGGAGGCAGAGGCAGGCGGATCTTTGTGAGTTCGAGGCCAGCCTGGTCTACAAAGTGAGTCCAGGACAGCTAGGGCTACACAGAGAAACCCTGTCTCGAAAAACCAAAAAAATAAAAAAATAAAACAGAGTGCTAGAAAGAAGAGAATTATCCAGGGTATGGACACTAAGACACTGTTCTTAGAGTCTAGTCTCAGCTCAAGCTCCACCGATTCAAAGAGCTTCCCACTGCCATTATTCATCAAAGGGCAGGCAGTGAAGGGCTCCTAGGGAACAGACAAGGACAAAATTAGAACTAGAAAATAAAAACCCAGAGAGAAAGATTTGAGACAAATGCGGGAAAGAAAAATCTACTCAGCTCACTGTATATAAACAAAGAGATGAGCCTCCCACCTAGGTAAGCTATTCCAGTAGATTCGGGACAGAAAGGAAAAAGATTTCTTCAAAGTCAGCATTATAAATAGAGGGAAATATAAAGTCTACTGATGGGTAATTCCTGGTTGGATACAACACTGTTCTACTTTGTTCAGTGATTATTTCAGCAGATGTGGAAGACAAGTCTGAAGCTCCTGGCCAAGGACTCTGGACATCCAAAAGAAGAAAGTAAAAGACTATCATCTCGAAAAACCAAAAAACAATCAAACAAACAAAAAAGACTATCATCCAAGATATTCACCCCCACACTGGCCTCTTATGGGCCTAAGCACACCACAACCCCAGCTTGATGGATACCATTACAAGCATAGGAGTGTCTAAGGGATATCCAAAGGATCCTGGAGGATATCCTCTAGGATGGACCACCATGCATGGCATCCATGCGGCTTCTCTCAACATAACCAGCATGTCGGTAAACATATGTTCTATGTATTCATTCTTTTGTGTGTATGTGTGTGTGCATTTTGTTTTTTTGAGACAGTTTCTCTGTGTCTCCCTGGCTGTCCTGGTACTCATTCTGTATAACAGGCTGGCCTTGAACTCAGAGAGATCTGCCTGCCTTTGCCTCCCTAGTGCTGGGATTAAAGGCCACCATTGCCCAGCTTTGTACAAAGTATTTCTGTATCTATTCTCTCCA
>CAJQZJ010000896.1:2022939-2043815 GCA_907164525.1 Lophiomys imhausi | reverse complement strand
CTCTATGAGTAGATGTATATGTGTTATGTGTATATATGCTCTATGAATGGATGTACAAGTGTGTGCAGATGCCCATGAAGTTGTGTGAAGGTCATAGGTTCATGTGTCTTCCTCAATTGCTCTGCCCTTCATTTAAAAAATTATTTCCCAGCACTACATATGATATATTACATCTATTTATTGTACATATACTGTGTGTATATGTGTATGGTGCGCTTATGGATATCAAAAACTTGAGAGAGGCCACTCTATCCTTCCACCATGTGAGATCCAGAGGTTGTCAGGCTTGGCAACAACTGCCTCTCCCCACTGAGCCATCACAACAGCCCCATTTCCCTTTAGAAAAAAGCTAGGGAGGGGCTGGAGAGATGGCCAGCAGTTAAGAGCACTTCTGCTAACTGTTCTCCCAGAGGTCCTGAGTTCAATTCCCAGCAACCACACGGTGGCTCACAACCATCTATAATGAGATTTGGTGCCCTCTTCTGGCATGCAGGCATACATGCAAGCAGAACTCTGTATACATAATAAATACATCTTTAAAAAAAAAAAAAAAAAAGGCTAGGGAGTTAGCATGCCTATATGTGTGAGGCCCTGGATTCAATACTCAGTGCCATTTGGTAGTGGAAAGGTCCAGCAACTCACTTCTTCTGAGTATATATTCTAATTGAAAGTAAGACCTCAAAGATATACTTGCAGCATTTCTCATAATATCAAGATACAGAAGCAACAAAAATGTCCACTGACAGATACATGAATAAATCAATGTGCTATATATACACAATGGAGCATTTTTTTAGACAAGGTCTCACTATACAACCCTAGGTGGCCTAGAGCTCAATATGTAGACAGGCTGGCCTTGAACTCACAAAGATCCACCTGCCTGCATCTGCTTCCCAAAAGCTGGGATTAAAGGCATGGACCACCAGGCCCAGGCATACAATAGAATGTTGCTCAGCTTCATGAGGGAAGAAAATTGTCATATATGAGTTCGTTTTTGCAAGATGATGCAGCTGCAGAGATCTGTCTCATAGCAACACAGGTCACTTAACACTCCTGAACTGTACACTAGAAAGGCTGTGATGGGGATGGAGAAATGGTTCAGTGGGTAAGTAAAGGTTTTTGCTCTTGAAGACGACCCAGGTTTGGTTTCCAGTGCTCCCTACAGCATCTCACAGCCATCTCCAATTCCTCAGTTTCAGGGATCCCATGCCCTCTTCCAGAGTCCTGGAGCACCAGGCACTCACAGCTTGCACAGACATTACTGTATAGGAGTTTCCTCTAAAATCGAAAGACTCCATCCTGCAGAGGAGCCTGGTAAAACAGGAAGTAAACAACTCAAACTAGGAAGTCCCTGAAACTGACCAGATTCACTAGGCTACTCACCTCATCGAGTATATATATAATAAGCAGTAAAAACTGCTGAGAGACACTCTCAGACCAGCTCAACTACTTGGAAAAGGCTCAGACCCAGCAGCCAGGAAGAAACAGATCAGTCAAGCTCCCTGAAAGAAGGAGAAACCAGCAGAACTGCTCAGAAGAATCAAAGACCAGCTGAGCCGTCTACAACCTCCAACCTGTTGAACTTTCCTGCAGGCTGTGCAGTGTGCTCCAAATGTCCAGCTTTTCTGAGTTGTCACCCATGCTTGGGGTGGTCTTGGTCATTTTCACTTTTTTATAGGGGGAGTGTCTTTTGAGACAGGATTTCTGTGTGTAGCCCCAGTTGTCCTGGACTTGATATGTAGACCAGGCTGGCCTCCAACTCAGAGATCCACCTGCCTCTGCCTCCCAAGTGCTTGGATGAAAGGTGTGCACCACCACACCTGGCTCAGTCATTTCCATTTTTGTAAGTAAAGCCTCACCCATATTCCTGTAAGTAACCCTAACAAAACTCAGGGTCAGGGCTGGAGAGATGGCTCAGCAGTTAAACATCTCCCCAGGAATAGTGTAACACAATTGATTTACATACAAGCAAAACACACATATATATAAAATAAAAATTTTGTCAGGTGTGGTGGTGCATGCCTTTAATCCTAGCACTCAGGAAACAGGCAGGCAGATCTCTGGGAATTCAAGGCCAACTTAGCCAACACAGCAAATTGCAAGCCCACCACAGCTACAATCTAAGCCAATACATATACAAAGAAAGTAAGTCTAGTGTCTCCTTATACTTTGGATGATTAGAGTCCCATTGTACAAGGCGGGTGAGGTGAGTCAACTACTTAATTTCACAGATCAACTATGTGAATCAACTAGAAAGAACATCCAGGAAGTTTATACTGAGGCTGACCTGTAGAGCAACTCTGGCTCCACCAGGGGGCACTGGGCACCATATTGTACCATGTCCAATACTTAGACTCTGGTTCCAGGTCAAGCAAGATGCACCTGCTTCTCTGCCTGCTTTCCTCAGAGGCTGGGCCTGGATGGGAGGCTTAGGACTGACTCCTCTAGCAAAAACTTCTTTGTTCATAAGTCACAGTAACTTTCTAAGCATAGAGCACACCAAACAGGGCTAAAGGATTTGGAATTTCCACTCCAAATTTGAGCAGGACCCTGGAAGAATTAGTGACACTGGTAAAACATGCTTTTGAAGTAGGGGCGATAGCTCAACCAGTAAAGTGCTTGATGTGCAAACTTAAGGAGCGAATTCAATCCCCAACACCCATATTAAACAAACAAGTATTGTGGCTGGATAAATGGCCCAAATGGTAAAGTGCCTGACACCTCGGTATGAGAACCTCACTCAGTTCAGATGTTCAACCTGTAAACCATTCTGATAAATACCATTCATACATATATATACAGACACATACATATGTGTACACCCACACACACCATTCTATCAGTTCTACTCTCCTAGAGAACCCTGACTAATACAATACCAGCATTTGGGAGGTGAATATAGAAGGGCTGAGCTCATCCTAGGCCATAGAGTAAATCTGAAGCTACCCTCAGCCACAGGAGACCCTATCAGAAGAAAAAAAGGAGGGCCAGGTGTGGTGGCGCACGCCTTTAATCCCAGCACTCGGGAGGCAGAGGCAGGCGGATCTTTGTGAGTTCAAGGCCAGCCTGGTCTACAAAGTGAGTCCAGGACAGCCAGAGCTGTTATACAGAGAAACTCTGTCTCGAAAAAAAAAAAACAAAAAAGAAAAAAAGGAGGGAAGAGAGAACAGATAAAGGGAAGGAAGAGTGGAGAAGCAGGAAAAGGAGGCACATACTAAAATAATCACATAAGCTTTGGGCCCCATCTTCTAAATGGCTTGAACTACCCTAAGAATTCCTAACTAATTAGCTGACAGTGTGGAACCCAGCAGAGAGACTGTTCCTGCTGCAACCGCTTCCATGATCCATTAGCACAGATGACGCAGGCTGCCAACAAACCATAACTGTTAGAATAAGCAGTGTACTGTGAGGCCCTCCCTCCCACCCTCATGCTATATTCTACGTCCCTCAGTGAAAACACGCCCATGTCCTGGCTCTCTGGGCTCTCAGGGAAAATGAACGTCAGAAGAAGAGAATGAATAGAAAGGTACGCATCACCACACCTTTAGCTTACTCAGACGCTTGCCTCCTAACAGGCTTGAGCCCAGGTGAGCTGAAGCCCTTACCACGACCTGTTCCAGTATGTGACACCAGTAGATAGGTATGACAGGGACAAGAGTGGCAGCACTCCATGGATCAAGTCTCATTTTTACTAAAGGCACAAGAGTAGGGAGATAGGATACGGGGTTGACAAACATTTATCAATGAAGACAGAATATAAAACACAAGTACAACAGAGATGGACCCCATTCATCCTGAGCTTTGAAGTGATTCTGGGAGAACACAGGTGGACAGAGATAGAGTAGAACAGCAGGTAAGCTGGGGGCTTCCCCTAGAATCTATCATCCCCTGAGCCTTGTTGGCAAAAAGGGACTACACTGGTGAAGACCTAACATGTTCCTCTCTAATGTCCTGCAGAAGCTTGTAGAGTTCACCATAAGAAAAGAAAAGTTAACAGTTTGATAGACATGATAGTGCACACTTAATTCTTATACTCAGGAAGGCAGAAGAAAGTATATCTCTGTGAGTTTGGGGCCAGCCTGGTCTACATAGTGAATTCTAGACAAGCCAAGGCCATATAATGAGATCCTGTCTCAAAGGAAAAAAAAAAGTTAATAGCTGTCTGTTCCCTGGAATTTGGTCTTTTTTGTCCCTAAGCCTCAGACTCTGAGACATAATTCTTTTTTTTTACTTTCAGTTTTTTTTTTTTTTTTTTTTTGGTTTTTCGAGACAGGGTTTCTCTGTGTAACCCTGGCTGTCCTGGACTCACTTTGTAGACCAGGCTGGCCTCGAACTCACAAAGATCCACCTGCCTCTGCCTCCCAAGTGCTGGGATTAAAGGTGTGTGCCACCACCGCCCGGCTTTTTTTTTTTACTTTCTAAGACAGGGTTTCTCTATGTAACCTTGGGCTATCCTGGACTCAATTTGTAGACTGCGCTAGCTTCAAACTCACAGAGATCGGCCTCCCTCTGCCTCCCAAGTGCTGGGATTAAAGGTGTATGCCACCACGCCCAGCAAGGCGTAATTCTTTACTGTTCCTTTTCCCATTTCCCTTCCAAACTCAAGAAACATTTCTGGAGGGGAAAGGTGAGTGACACCCAAGAAAAACTACAGACAACACACAGCTGAAGAGGTCCTGAACAGGCAGATGATGTCTGGTGCCCCAATGCCTGACCCCAAGAGACAGGTTCCTCCCTGCCTAGGCATGTTCTAATATTGAAAAGGTTTAAGGACCTGCTTACTAACAATTCCTACCACATTTCTCTACAAATATTTAAGAATAAGGACATGAGCCTCTGTAAGCCTTGATTCAGAAACATGCTCTCTGCCTTCTGCCTTAAATTTTTGGAAAAGCCAGCCCATGGTGGCACATACCTGTAATCCCAGAACTCACAGCACTTGAGAGCTGGAGTCAGGAAGATCTAGATTTCAAGGCTGTGACCTTAGATATGTAAATAGTTTAAGGTCCCCCTGAGTTACAGTAAGTGCTTCACTTGAAAAAGAGAAAGAAAAATCTCCTTGGTGAACAATTCCTTCCTTTCTTCCTCCCTCCCTCTCACTTCACCTTGCCACCATCTTAGAAAACCCTGGCCTTATGTTCCTTAAGTACCAGCATGCCAATCCCCAACCACAGACATACCGCCTGCCAAGCTTCTCAGCTTTCTGTTCCATAAGGCTGTGAGCCAGCATAGTGTTGCCAGCCAAACTCCATATAATCATCGATTGCCACAGGAACAGGATAAAAGCTTTACCTTCCAAGTTCATGCTGAAACAACTAAAGCAATCCTATCCAACTGTAGTCTGTGTTTGCCTGGTCACTTCTTAGCCTTCCACAGTCCCACCATCCCCAACAGCCATTTCCATATTGGCAGTACTTCTGGGACTTTCCATGACCTTGACCATGGCCCAGACTTATGCAGTGTCTGAAAGCTATTGCTGAGCCTTGCAAAGAAAGCAGATATCGCCAAGCGGTGGTGGCTGGAGCACATCTTTAATCCCCCAGCACTGGGGAGGCAGAGGCAGGTGGATCTCTGTGAGCTCGAGGCCAGCCTGGTCATCTACAGAGCGAGTTCCAGGCCAGCCAGGGCTACAGACAGAAACCCTGTCTTGAAAAACAAAACAAAAAAAAAAAAAGGAAAAGAAGAAAGAAGGTGATGTTACTAGGCTGCTCAAAAATCCCTCACTAATGTATTGCCTCCCATTCCAACACTGAGGTAATTATGGTTGTGTCATTGAAAATGATATACCTCGGCCGGGCGTTGGTGGCGCACGCCTTTAATCCCAGCACTTGGGAGGCAGAGGTAGGCGGATCTCTGTGAGTTCGAGGCCAGCCTGGTCTACAAAGTGAGTCTAGGATAGCCAGAGCTGTTATACAGAGAAACCCTGTCTCGAAAAACCAAAAAAAAAAAAAAAAAAAAAAAAAAGAAAATGATATACCTCTGATGTAGGGACCACCTGGTTCATTGCACATGCTCCAAGGCCCTATAAAAGACTCCCCCTTTGCCCAGCCCTCTGCTGTCTCTCTTCGCATTCAAAGGCTGCCACCACCTTATGTTTTTCTCCAATAAATCTCTGTGTGAGGTTTGTTGCCTGGTGTGTCTTTGTGGTATTTCTTGACTCCTGACTGCCAAGACAACCTTGTACCAGAAAAACCCTTACACTTGATCTTGAGCTCCAAGAGACTTTCAAAGGCACCAGCCTGCTTTTGGTCTGGTCATTAATCAACACTTTAATTGGCTTATCAGCATGGTTATCAACAACTATACCTCGTGGATCATTTCATTACCCCATTCCCCATTTTCAACAGAAGAGTGGCTTCCTAATCTTCCAATAAGCCTGCAGCCATGGGGCCCCTGGGCTTCTTTTCCATTTCTTCTTCATTCCTTGTCTGTCATCTCAGAGATGGGCAGGTTCTACCACCTTGTCAATAAGCTTAGGCTGGTGTTGTGAAGCAATATCCTCTCAAATAAAGCCTTTTATCCTGGAGGAAAGCTAGTTAACCACACTGGATGTTCTAAAGGGAGGTGAAATCTTCCCATCCTTAATCTTCCATGCTGGAGTGAGCCTCCCACAGACATAGGATGTTTTTAGGGAAAGTGAAACATTCCTTCCTAAAGGGGAGCATCTTAGGCTCAGGAAGTAAACAACTCAAAGGCTTTAGGAAGTGCCTGAAATTGATCAGATATACCATACTCCTACTATCCCCAAGCATATGTAAGTAGTAAGGACTTATAAAAAACACTCTGGCTCAGAGGTTAAAAGCTCTGTCTGCTCTTCCAGAGGTCCTGAGTTCAATTCCCAGCAACCACATGATGGCTCACATAATCATATCAGGTGCCCTCTTCTGTCCTGCAGGCGTACATGCAGACAGAACGCTGTCTGCAAAATAAATAAATCTTTAAAAAAAACACAAAACACTCTTAGCCTGGTCTGGTGGCACACATGCCTTTAATCCCAGCACTCGGGAGGCAGAGGCAGGCAGATCTCTGTGAGTTTGAGGCCAGCCTGGTCTACAAAGCAAGTCCAGGACAGCCAAGGATACACAGAGAAACCCTGTCTCGAAAAACCAAACCAAACCAAACAAATAAAAAAACAATAATAAATAAGTAAAAGTAAAAATAAAAGACACTCTCACTCTTGGATTAAGTAAGCCACCTAGAAAAGACAGAGATTGGCTGAACTATCTAGAAGAGGCTCAGACTAACTGAGCAACCTAAAAAAGACAATCTCCAATCTGTCTGGCTGCCTGAAAGTTGTACAATGCAGGCCACATTTCCAGCTTTTGTGAGTCATCAACCATGCTGTGGTGAGCTTTGGTAAAACAATTGTCTCTGAGTCATTTTTGCTCCTCTATGTAACTCCTTACCCATACTCCTGAAGTCATTCTTTTAAAAAATCCAACTCATTGGTTCACCAAATTGGACTTTGGTGGTATCTGTACTTTGCTCTGTCACTGGTATCTTATTTGGGACGAGTATATTCTTGTTCACATCTCTCCAGAAATAATGTCACAAAACAGCTGACAGCTGAATATGGTGGCACATGCCCATAGTCACAGCACTCTGGAGACTGAGACCAGTCTGGGTTACAAAGGTAAAACTGTCTCAAAAAAAAAAAAAAGAAAAGAAAAAGAAAGGAAGGAAAGGAAAAGGGGGGAGAAAGGAGGGAAAGGGGAAAAAAGGGGGAAGGAGGGAAAGGGGGTAAAGGGGGAGAAGGGGAAAGAGGAAAGGAAAAGAAAAAAGAAACAAAAAGGGGCTGGGGAGGTGGCTCAGAGGTTAAGAGCACTGGCTGTTCTTCCCAAGGTCCTGAGTTCAATTCCCAGCAACCACATGGTGGCTCACAGCCATCTCCATTGAGATCTGCCCAGGGAAATATATATAGAGCAAATACTGTATACATAATAAATAAAAAATGTTTTTAAAAAAAAAAGAAACAAAAAGGAATCCTGGAACTGGTAAGGTAGCTTCCTGCATAAGCCTGTGACCTAAATTTGATCTACAGAACTCAAGTTGAGAGAACACATTCCCAAAGTTGTCATTTGACCTTTGAATGCAGCTCTAACTCCCACACACACAAACATTTTTTTTTTTTAAGGAGAATCTTTTTTCTTGTTTACAAACTTTTTGTTAAAAGGAGAATCTTTGTTTGTTTTAGAAGACCATAGGTTTTTGTGGGGGTTTTTTGTTTTGAGATAGAGTTTCTTTGTGTAGCCCTGGCTGTCCTGGAACCCAACTCTGTAGATCAGGCTGGCCTTGAACTCACAGAGATCTGCCTGCCTTTGCCTCCTGAGTTCTGGGATTAAAGGTGTGTGTCACCACGCCCAACCATTACAGACAGTTTCAAACTGCCATGTGGGTTCTGGAATTTGAATCTGTGTCTTCTGGAAGAATAGCTAGTGCTCTTAGTCACTGAGCCATCTCTCCAACCCCTGAAGACAGGGTGTAACCCTGGTTATCCTAGAACTCACTCTATAGACCAGGCTGGCCTTGAACTCACAGAGATCCGCCTGCCTCTGCCTCCTGAGTGCTAGGATTAAAGGCATGCAGCACCACACCCAGTCATTACAGACAGTTTCAAACTGCCATGTGGGTGCTGGTATTTGAACCTAGGTCCTTTGGAAGAATAGCTAGTGCTCTTAACCACTAAGCCATCTCTCCAGCCCCAAAAGGAGAATCTTAAAACTAAGATGTATCTCATGGTAGAATATTTGTCTAAGCCCTACAAAGCCCTAGATTCCATCTCCAGCATTTAAAACAAAATCCTGGCCTGTCCCCCAAGACTTGATCTTGCCTATCACCCTAATCCTCCCCATACTGAATTCTTTCCTTCCTCTTATTCTATAAACAAGCTAATCATCTACAAACAACTTCCTTTACCCTACTTCTTTCAAACCTCAAGCTTCCTATATTTGCCTGGACTCTCCCTACCCCCTTAACTTTTTAAATAACTGACAGAGTAGTCAAAAGCCCTATTTCTGCTTCCTGGCTTGCTATTCACTCCTCAAGCCCTGAGCCCTCTAATATACTACAGCTTCCAATTTTCTTCTTGGAGTTCACTTATTTATTTGGTTGGTTAGAGTTTTTTGGTTTTGTTTTGTATTTATTTTGTGATAGGTCCCATGTAGTTGTATCTAAGCATGATGGTTCTCACCTCTAAAATCAGCACTTGGGAAACTGAGGCAACAGTATAGACTTTGGAGCTGGGATATATATATTAAGATCCTATCCCCCCAAAATAAAAGGTTATTTGTTAAAGGATTTGTTTATAATGCAACATTTCCTGAAGTGGGGCTTTGGATTTCATCAATAAATCAATCTAATGATATTACTGGGAGGTGACAGAAACTTGCAGAGATGTGGCCCAGCTGGAGGAGGTATGTCTAAGGGGTATGTATGCCTGCTTCATATTCTCTGCCTCTTTGCTGATACAAGGTGTGAAGACTCTTCTACCAGCCCGCCATGTTCCGACAGCCCTCCAGATAATTCTGATAAGTGCTCAACTCAGAACATTCCTCACTATCCAGTCAGTATCAGCTTACTCTTACAATTCCATTTTCCTGTCAGATATTTTTGAACCTCGGTCTGAAGCCTAATGATCTCTAGAGTGGTCAGTGGATATATTTACTGACCTATCACCAACTTCCTTATTCTGAATCTAGTTCTCTTTCTCTTCTTCCGAACTTCAGTGAGTTCACTGGTGTAGTGAATGAGGCCTGGACATGGCAAGATGCCCATCTACCCACCTGATCAACAGCTCTCTGTTGTCCAAGTCCTGAGGGCATCAGGAGCAACAGAACTCATCAGAGTCATGTGTGTGGATCCCTCTTGATTGTAGTGAGACCATGAGTGGAGGTCCCATTCTGTCTCCCCACCTGCTAAACACTGCCATATCCAAAGATGAAACCTGTCCCCCTTCCCCTTGAGACTCCCAGAAAGCCAGGAGTACCTTACCTCACAGTAAACAATGTCTGCTCCATAATCCAGGGCTAGGAGTCGCATTGGTAGAGTCCCCACCCGAACCATAGGGGCTAAGATGAGTTTATTGTTGTAGCACAAGGAGAGGCTATTCACAATCATTCCTCCTCTGCTATGCCTGAAGAAAAGGAAAATATAGGTTAGAAATATAGTGGTGGGAATTGGAGAGATGGCTCAGCAGTTTAGGGCACTGGCTGCTCTTCCAAAGGACCAGGGTTCAAATCACAGGACCCACATGGCAGTTCACAGCTGCCTGTAACTGCTGGGCGTGATGGTGCACGCCTTTAATCCTATCACTTGCGAGGTAGAGGCAAGTGGATCTCTGTGAGTTCAAGGGTAGCCTGGTCTACAAAGTGAGTCCAGGACAGCCAGAGATACATACAGAAACCCTGTCTTGAAAAAAAAAATGTAGAAAGAAAGAAAAACATAAGGTGGGGGGAGTCCCTTCTATCATCCAGGGCAAGCTTCCTCCATCCACCTAACACTTATCTCTGATTCACACTCAGTCATTCATGTAACTACTCATTAAGTGCCAGTCACTGTCATAGTCTCAGAGAACAAAATGGACTAGCAAGACTAGCAGGATTCCTGTCTAGCAGAGTGTTCAGTCCAGTGGGGGAGTCAGGCAAACACAGTAAATGTATAAATAAATAAACAATTGTAGAGTGTTCTTGGAAACTAGCAACACATGAGAATTAAAAAAAAAAAAGCAGATGATGCTGGGCATGGTGGCGCACGCCTTTAATACCAGGGCTAAGGAGGCAGAGGCAGGTGGATCTCTGTGAGTTCAAGGCCAGCCTGGTCTACAGAGTGAATCCAGGACAGCCAGGAATACACAGAGAAACCCTGTCTCGAAAAACCAAAAAAAAAAAAAAAAAAAAAAAAAAGCAGATGAAACAAGACTGAAAGCATTAGGATCATTTTTAAATAGAGAAGCTGAGGTATGCTTCAATAAAAAGGTAAGACTTAAACAAAGATTTGGATTAGGCAAGTAGGGATCTAGAAGAATGCTGAACATAGGCCATAGCCAGTACAAAGGACCTAAGGCAGGACTTTATCTGGTATGTTGGAAGAAGAGTCATAGGGAGAACAATATGAACTACACAGCAAAGAGAAAATAATGGAAGTCCAATATTGAAGTAGCAGCAGTTGGATAATAAGAGGCAGTGCTCAAATGTAGGTCTTTATGGGACATTCTCAAAACACTGTTAGCTCTTCAAAAAGATGACCCAGTAAAGGGTTATAGGTGGGGAAGTAGCACACTCATGTTTTCACATGAGCACACCAACTGTTGTATTAATAGCAAACTGGGGAACGGATCAAGAAAGGATTTGCAGCAGGCAGGACTAAGGGAGATCAACTCAAAGGCAATTCAGTAATTAATTAGCATGAGAGATGACAGGGATTCAGTGAGGTTGGTAAGAAGTGGTCACATTCTGGAGATGCTGTGAATAGAGAGACAATGGAAACAAGAAGAAAGTCAGGGGCTGGGGCTGGGCATAGTGAGCTCTGAGATAGCCAGGACTAAATGAAGAAAGAGAAGAGGTGGGTGAGTGAGGACGGAGACAACCAACCATTGGGACTATATCTTACCAGTAAGTCCTTGGCCTGCATCCCTACTACTATAAAGAAGAAGAAAAAAGTAAAATAAAATTTAAAATCTATGTCTTTTTTTAAAAATGTGCATCAGTTTTTTGCCTGCATGTATCTCTGAATGAGGGTGTCAGATCTTAAAGTTACAGACAGTTGTGAGCTGCCTGTGGGTGTTGAAAAAAACCTGGGTCCTATGGAAAAACAGTCAGTGCTCTTAACTGCTGAGCCTAACCACTGAGCCATCTCTCCAGCCCTTACTTCTTTTTTTTTTTTTGAGACAGGGTCAGCCAGGCATGGTGGCACACGCCTTTAATCCCAGGACTCAAGAGGCAGGTGGATCTCTCTGAGTTCCAGGCCAGAACAGCCAGGGCTATATTACACAGAGAGACCCTGTCTCAAAAAACAAAATAAACAAAGACAGGGTCTCAGTTGTTATAGTCCAGATTGACTTGAACATGCTACATAGACCAGGCTGGCCTCCAACCCAGGGATCTGCTTACCCCTGACTTTCAAGTGCTAAGATTAAAGGCATATGCCACCATGCCCTGTTAAATTTTGATATTTTTAATGGGACTGTCATCAATTGGGAGCTATGGTTCTAGGAACCTCAAAGATACCACAATCTGAAGATGCTCAAGCCCCTTATATAAAATCCCTGCATATCTTCCTATATACTTTTGGTTTTGAAGGGTTTTGAAAAGTTTTGGTTTGAAGTCCTGAACTCAGGACTTCACAAATGCTAATAGGTAAACACAGAATCACTAAGCTATATCCCAGCCCTCTCCCATATACTTTAAGTCCTTTGTAAATTACTTATGACTAATACAATATAAACACCATGTAATTAGTTGTTAGGAAGTATTATTAGGGAGAAACATTAAAGAAAAATGTCTATACATGTTTAGTACAGATACGATCTTTTTCATGAGTATTTTCACTCTACAGTGGAAAAGGCCTCAAATGTTCACCTAAATATGGAATGTCAAGTCTAGTTAATGAAATTAAAACACGTTCTCCAGATGTTAGGACCCTCCCAGGCAATCAATCTACAAACATTGACCTTCTCTCCCACTCCAGGCACTTCACACTACATACAATATCTGACACCCATTTTTTTCCATATGTATTCAAGAAGTATGAAGCAAAAAAAAAAATTTTTGTTTTAAATAACCTGAACCATTCAAGTGAAGGAGTCTGCTTGTGGAGCTTGAGTGTTTTCTGGTGAGGCATCCATACAGTACACAAGAGATTCCTTCTACATGCCTCACCAGTGCTCTGAGATAAGCTTGACCACTCCAGAAGGGTAACGGGGCCCTTCTTGCTACTTTTATGCAGGCAATTTAAAATCTGCCTGAAAGCCGGGCGGTGGTGGCGCATGCCTTTAATCCCAGCACTTGGGAGGCAGAGGCAGGCGGATCTTTGCGAGTTCAAGGCCAGCCTGGTCTACAAAGCGATTCCAGGACAGCCAGAGCTGTTAAACAGAGAAACCCTGTCTCGAAAAACCAAAAAAAAAAAAAAAAAAATCTGCCTGAAAAGCCAGTGGATATGAGGAGACCACAAGAGTGGTAGGTCCAGTAGGAGAAGCTGGAAGGGGTGACAAGGAACGGAGGGTGAAGCCTGCCTGGAAAGGAAGGGACAAAGTGTAAAAACGAGAAACTCCACTTGAAAGAACTGAGGCCTATCTCTGAACTCAGAGACGGAATAAGCTGAAGGCCGCCAGCATGCACTCTGGAATCTAGAGAACAGGGTTGAGCCTAGACCCAGACTCCCAATCTTTTCCTAGGTCTCCAGGCCTACCATTCATTCAGACGCTCACTAATCTTGTATCACCAGGCTTTGAGCGGAGGAGCGCATATCTATAAAAACATCGTCGCACTCTGCACCTTGGAGTTTTATGGGACGAATGACAGGGGCAATGAAGATTACAAATAAGAATCTCAGAAATTAAACACTCAATTGATTGAGGCCATTCGTTCCTGATGCCTCGAGCCAGGACCCCACGGCCACCTCGTATTTCGTACTCCCACTCTTGCCTCCACCGACTACCCTTCCCCAAAAAATGACCCCAGTCTGGCATCGCCATTTCCGATGGGAACCTACAGACCTCGCAGCCACTGAACTCTAAAGATCCTCCCTCCTTCCGGATGGTGCTGCACCGCCACACTCTGCACGCTACACTGATCCGCGCCAGCCACCGTACTCCAGACCACAGTCGCGTACTTGACGTCACTAGCATGCGCCTCTTCTGCATCAAGGAAAATATGGCTTTAGCCCGGCCACCGCGGCTGTTGTTGCTAGCAGTTCGGTTGCTTCTAGAGCCTCGACGGAACATAGCGGTGCGCGGCTCCGACGAGTCCTTGCCAGTGGTGCGCATCCCGCGGGCTCTGCAACGACGGCAGGAACAGCGACAGAGCGGCCGTGGGAGTCGCCCACGGCCGGTGCTTGTGCGACCTGGTCCACTGCTGATCTCGGCGCAGCGGCCAGAGTTAAACCAGCCCGTGCGCCTCACTCTGGGCCGTTGGGAGTGCGCGCCACTGGCTTCCCGTGGCTGGAAGCATCGGCGATCGCGTCGGGACCATTTTTCTATAGAGCGAGTGCAGCAAGAGGCGCCCGCCCTGAGGAACCTCTCGTCCCGGGGCAGCTTCGTGGATCTGGGTCTGGAGCCCCGAGTGCTGCACGCGCTTCAGGAGGCTGCACCCGAAGTTGTTCGGCCAACCTCGGTGCAATCGAAAACCATCCCCCCACTGCTTCGCGGCCGTCACGTCCTTTGCGCTGCCGAAACAGGTAGTGGCAAGACGCTCAGCTACCTACTGCCCTTATTTCAACGGCTCCTGAAAAGGCCAGACCTGGGCTCCCGCAGTTCCGCCGCTCCCCGTGGCTTGGTTCTAGTACCCTCCCGAGAATTAGCCGAACAGGTGCAGGTTGTGGCCCAGTCATTGGGTAGGTACTTGGGCCTGCAGGTGATACAGCTAGGTGGAGGCGTTGGCATGCGTAGACTCAAACTGCAGCTATGTAGACGACCGTCAGCAGATGTGCTAGTGGCCACTCCAGGGGCGCTGTGGAAGGCTCTGAAAAGTCAACTGACCAGCTTACATCACATTTCCTTCCTAGTGTTGGATGAAGCAGACACACTGCTGGCTGAAAGCTTCCTGGAACTGGTGGACTACATCTTGGAAAAGAGCCCTGTAGCAGAAAGTCCAGATGAGTTACAAGACCCCTTTAGTCCCAAAGCTCAGTTAGTGATGGTGGGAGCCACGTTTCCAGAAGGCCTAAACCAATTGCTGAGTAAAGTCACCAGCCCAGATTGCCTCACCACCATCACCAGCTCCAAACTCCACTGCATCATGCCTCATGTCAGACAGACATTTATGAGACTGAAGGGAGCAGACAAGGTGACAGAACTGGTTCAGATCCTCAAACAGCATGACAAAGAAAATAAGACGGAACCCTCGGGAACTGTCCTGGTGTTCTGCAACAGCTCCAGCACTGTGAACTGGTTGGGATATATTCTGGATGACCACAAAATCCAGCATCTCAGGCTGCAAGGTCAAATGCCAGCCTCGATGAGGACAGGTATCTTCCAGAGTTTCCAGAAGGGCTCCCAAAACATACTTGTCTGCACGGACATAGCCTCACGAGGCCTGGACAGCATCCACGTGGAATTGGTTGTCAATTATGATTTTCCCCCTACGCTGCAGGATTACATCCACAGAGCAGGAAGGGTGGGTCGTGTGGGCAGCGAAGTGGCCGGGACTGTTATCAGTTTTGTGACCCATCCCTGGGATGTGAGCCTGGTTCAGAAAATTGAACTGGCAGCTCGTCGAAGGAGAAGCCTTCCAGGACTAACATCCTCAGTGGGAGACCCTCTGCCTCAACAAACCTGATTTTTGGCTGACTTAAATCGAATGCTAGAGCAGGAATCTTCCTGGAGGCCCACGAAAGTTGAACACACCTGTCGGGGGTAACGTTGGGTCACACCACCCCATGCATCTCTCTGAGAGCATAATGAACTGTGTGGAGATTCGAAAACCAAGCTAATGGCCAGGATTGGAGTCGAACATATTCAAAAAATAAAGTGGGTTTTGACTTTACGTAATTTGTCACCATTTCTTTTACTTCTGATTGTGTGTATATATGTGTGTGTGTGTGTGTGTATGTGTGTAGGTCAGAGGACAATTTTGTGTAGTCAGTGTTCTCTTTCCACCTTTCTGTGTGTTCCAGGAACCTAATTGAGATCACAGACTTGCATAAAGTGCCTTTAACCCACTGAGCTATCTCAGTGGACTTCATGTTATGATTTCTAAAAAATCATTTGTTTGTATGTGTGTTTTGAAACAGGTTGGCACTATATATGCCACAATGGACTTAAATTCATTGTATGTAATTAGCTCAAGTTGGTCTCTAGTGATCCTCTTTTTTTTTTCTAATAGTTTTTTTTTAAGACAGGGTCTCTTTTTAAAAAAATAAAATAAAAAAGGGTCTTTCTGGGTGGAGGTGGTACATCCCTTTAATCCCAGTACTCGAGTGGCACATCTCAGAGTTCACTAGTGCCTCTACACCTAGCTAATGTTTTTGTGTGGACTCCCCTAACGGTAACCACCATTTGAATAGAATTCAGTAGATTTTGAGGATTCACACTCTACCATATGCAGGATTTTGTTGCTTGGGTTGGGTTGCTTATAGTTTTGTTTTGTTTTTTTGAGACAGGGTTTCTCTGTGTAGCCTTGGCTGTCCTGAACTCACTCTGTAGACCAGGCTGGCCTTGGCAGAAATCCCTCTGCCCCTGCCACCTGAGTGCTGGGAATAAACATGTGCACCACCACATCTGGCAGTTACAGACAGCTGTGAACTGCCATGTGGTTGCTGGGATTTGAACCCAGGTCCTTTAAAAGAACAGCCAGTGCTCTTTTTTTTTTTTTTTTTTTTTGGTTTTTCCTGACAGGGTTTCTCTGTGTAACCCTGGCTGTCCTGGACTCACTTTGTAGACCAGGCTGGCCTCGAACTCACAAAGATCCGCCTGCCTCTGCCTCCCAAGTGCTGGGATTAAAGGCGTGCGCCACCACTGCCCGGCCAGCCAGTGCTCTTAACCGCTGAGCTATCTCTCTAGCCCTGCTTTGATTTTTTTTTTAAAAAAGATTAATTTTTGAATTATTGTATGTGTGTGTCTACATGTAGGTATGTGCACATGACGCAGGTGCTTTCAGAAGTTAGAGAGCGGGATCCCCTGGAGCTGAAGTTATATGCACTGGGGTATATATATGTTGATGTAGGCCAACTCAAAGCCTGCAACCCCGACATCTAGGGCCAGTTCTGCTGTGCTACCCAGGTAAGGTGCAGGACTTGCTCTCTGGATGCTGCAGCAGGTAAGGGGCTGGACCTGTTCTCCTGTTCTCATGAACCCATCAGGTCCAACTCTCTCACCTGCTACAAAGCAGACAAAAGGCAGGGCTGGCTCTCCCACCCCACTCCCTCAGGGGCAGATCACCCACAATCCCCACATGCAGGGCAAGGCAGGGTTCTTCTAGTCTCAGGCTTGCTTCATGTCCTGGAAGTCCAGCTGGTTCTTGCCTAATGCTGGACTGGTGATTGACACAAGCTAGCTTCCCTTCTCAGCCCCATGGTGCTGAAGTAGTATTTGTATCTGGCTTGCTTTTTCCCAGGAATGCTAGGCTACTATTCATTCAGATGTTCATAGGTCAGAACACTGAGTGTAGACATAGCCTCTCTCCTCTCTGCCACCTACTGATGCACATGTGACACAGCTGCATGTCACATCTGCAATGCCTCTAGGGGGAGGCAATCTGCTTTGGGTTTTTTTGGTTTTGTTTTGTTTTTAGGGTTTTTGAGATAGAGTTTCACTGTGTAACAGTTCTGTCAGTCCTAGACTCCCTTTGTAGTCCAAGCTGGCCTTGAACTCACAGAGATCCTCCTGCCTCTGCCTCTGCCTCCCGAGTGCTGGTATTAAAGGCATATGCAACTATGCCCGGCAATTACAGACAGCTGTGATCTGCCATGTGGGTGCTGGGATTTGAACCCAGGTCCTTTGGAAGAACAGCAGTGCTCTTAACAGCTGAGCCATCTCTCCAGCCCCTGAAAGGGTCTTACTATGTTATCCAGGCTAACCTTGAACTCCTCCTGATCTTTCTAACTCAACCATTTAATGTTACTACTATATTTATTATAGGGAACACATGTGTGTGCTTCATGATTTTTTTTTTACGTTTTTTCGAGACAGGGTTTCTCTGTGTAACCCCTGGCTATCCTGGAACTCACTCTGTAGACCAGGCTAGCATCCAACTCAAAGAGATCCACCTCCCTCTGCTTCCCAAATGCTGGGATTAAAGGCATGCACCACCATGCCCCATCATTAAAGACAGCTGTGAACTGCCATATGGGTCCTGGGATTTGAACCTGGGTCCTTTGGAAGACCAGTCAGTGCTCTTTAACTGCTGAGCCATCTCTCCTGCCCCTGCTTCAACCTTTTTTTAAAACTTGCATTTATTTGCCGGATTGGTGGCATACACCTTTAATCCCAGCACTCTGGAGGCAGAGGCAACCAGATCTCTGTGAGTTGGGGGCCAGCCTGGTCTACAAAGAGAGACCAGGACAGCCAGGGCTATACACAAGGAAACTCTGTCTTGAAAAGCAAAAAAAAAAAAAAAAAAAAAAAAATTGCGTTTATTTGTTATGTAGAGCCTGACTGAATCCATCTTGAAAAAAGGATTCCAATTCCATTTTGTATTGACTCAGAGCTGACCTCCAGTTCCAGAACAACAATAAAATGTACCCGACCTTGTATTCCAGGGGTGTTCCCTCATCATCACCAGACAGCTCACTCTGAGAAAGCACCCAAAAAGTCTAAACACACATTCTGATGGTCAAGCTGACCGCAGCTGGTTAGTCAGCAACAAGGAGCCAATCAGAAATAAACATGACACTAGGCGTGGTGTGGCACTCCTTTAATCCCAGCATTCGGGAGGCAGAGGCAGGCGGATCTCTGTGAGTTCCAGGCCAGCTTGGTCTACAGAGTGAGTTCCAGGACAGCCAAGAGCTACACAGAAAAATCCTCTTTTGAAAAACCAAAATAAAAACAAAGACATCGCCAGGCATGGTGGCACACACCTTTAATCCCAGCACTTGGGAGGCAGAGGCAGGTGGATCATTGTGAGTTTGAGGCCAGCCTGGTCTACAAAGCGAGTCCAGGACAGCCAGAGCTGTTACACAGAGAAACCCTGTCTCGAAAAACAAAAAAAAAAAAAAAAGCAAAGACATCGAGGCTTGGAAGAGTATCCCTCAAGTCACAGGTTCCATGTGTGACCTCAGTAGGTAGTGATGACATCACAGCCCTCAGTTTCCACGTAACTACAGAAACATGGATCCTTTAGGTAAACATTCCTATTGTTTCTGTAGGACATACAAGTCTATCTGAGAATGACTGATCGAATCTTCTACATTAACTCTAATTTGTCCTCCATCCCCTGTGAAGGCTGTTATCCAGGTGAGTCTATACCAGGTATCTGCACAAGAGCCTTTGGGGTACATGTAACTTCACTGGGGACTGCATATCCCTCTTAGGCTTGTCTGTCACCCCTCAGAATTTCTCTAGCCATGAGCTAAGAAATGGTCTAACACTGACTCATAGACCAACTAATCTTGCTCAATATTAAGGACAAATAATGTGTTCTCTCTTAGCAGTTGTTTATTTAGAAAGCTCCCAATCTTTATCATCTTAGCTTTCCCTTTGAACTAGAAAATGATTCCACGACCCCCTATCCCCCACTATTTTGTCTGTTTTTTTTTGGGGGGGGTTGTTTTGTTTTGGTTTGGTTTGGTTTTTGGGTTTGTTTTTTTGTTTGTTTGTTTTTTCGAGACAGGGTTTCTCTGTGTAGCCCTGGCTGTCCTGGACTCACCTTGTAGATCAGGCTGGCCTTGAACTCACAGAGATCCACCTGCCTCTGCCTCCCGAGTGGTGGGATTAAAGGCGTGCGCCACCACGCCCCAGCAATTGCAGACATCTGTGAACTGCCATATATATGGTTCTGGGATTTGAACCCGGGTCCTTTGGAAGAACAGCCAGTGCTCTTAACCATTGAGCCATCTCTCCAGCCCTGTGACCCGTTTGTCTGGTTTTTTGTTTTCTTTCTCTCCACCTCCCCCCCCCCCAGACAGACAGCGTTTCTTTGTATAACAGCTCTGGCTGTCCTGGACTCACTTTGTAGACCAGGCTGGCCTCGAACTCACAGAGATCCGCCTGCCTCTGTGGTTTTTTGTTTTCTGAGACAGGGTTTCTCTGTAGCCCTGGCTGTCCTGGAGAGATGGCTTGGATGGCTTGGTGGTAAGAATGCTTGTTGCACATTTGTGAGGACCTGAGTTTGGATCACAGGTAACAAGCTGGGTACTGTCTCATGCAAACCTGTAATGCAAGGTGTGTGAGGTCTAAGAAAGGAGACTGTTTGGGCCTTGCTGATTCCCAGTCTGGGGGGGAGGGGGGAGAAAGGCAAGATTCAGGTTCAAGGAAATAGTCTGTCTCAAAGACATGAAGAAAAGAGTGACATAAAAACATTGGACACACTCCTCTGGCCTCTGAGCCTTCGCATGCACATACACATGGACATAGAGCACATACACACAAACACACATACATACACACACATACAAAGAAAGAGAGAGTTCAAGGCCAATTGCAGCTATAGCCTTCACTATGTTAAGACAATGTCTCAAAAAAAATGCATTCAAAGATCTAGCTAAAATAGGGCCAGAGTTGAGTGCAGTTTGAAACAGGCAGTTCGAATGATCTGCTCCAAAGAGGCACTGCCAACCAGGATGAGAAGAAGTCTTCATAAATTTATCTTATGGACAGAAGTGGTGGCACTTAACTTTAATCCCAGCACTCAGGAGGCAGAGGCAGGCAGATCTCTGTGAGTTCAAGGTCAGCCTGGTCTACAAAGTGAGTCCAGGACAGCCAGGGCTACACAGAGAAAATTTTTCTCGGAAAATCTTTAAAAAAAAAGCAAAAACGAATTTATCTTACACCGTTTTCCCAAACATACTCAATAAAGCTCAGGAACAGCAGAACTTTTGAAATCCTTCACAGTTGTGGAAGGAGAAAATGAAGGGGGATCTCAACTGCAGCTAACATGAGATTCTACCATTCTTTGTGGAGATGGGCCACACATGCTGGCCTCCTACAGCTGCCACTGGCTCCTCAGAAGCCAAGTGCTGTTACAGAGACACTCCTTCGAGGGGACACACAGCAGTGACACAGGACA
>CAJQZJ010000896.1:1945470-2003460 GCA_907164525.1 Lophiomys imhausi | reverse complement strand
GGGGTTTTTTTTTTTTTTTTTTTTTTTTTTTTTTTTAGATAGGGTCTCACTACATAGACCTTGGCTGGCCTGGAACTCACTATTTGGATCCAGCTAGAGATGAATTCACAGAGTACTGCCTCTGCCTGCCTCTGCCTCCCAAGTACTGGATTGAGGGCACAAGCCACCATTCCTGACCAGACAGACTTTTCTTGACTTTATTCTGTCCCGAAAGTAAATTGACAGGACTCTCATCTTTTTACAATTGAGGGCTCAAGAGAATCTAAGAGCTGGGGTGCAGATGTGGCTCAGTTTTTAGAGTGCTTACCTACCATGTACAAAGGCCTAGTTCCCTTCCTCAGTAATACACAGCATGGGTGGGGTGGGGACACTCTTCAAATTCTTTCATTTAAGAGGTGGAATTGTAAGGTCCACAAGTTCAGGGTCAACCTTGGCTACATACTGAATAGGAAGCCAGCCTGTGCTACATGAGACCCTGTTTCAAAAACAACGTAAAAGGCTCAAAATAAGGGTGTGCTGGCACATAGCTATAATCTCAGCACAGAAGGTTAAGGCCAGGAAAGAGCTGGGGACATAGCCTAGTAAGTAAACACGCATGTTTCCAAGCATGAGGATCTGAGTTTAGACCCCAAAATAAACATGGCAGAAGGAAAGAACCAATTAATTCTATGAGTTGTCCTTTGACCTCCACAAGTATTTTGGGTCATGTGTATATACCTCCTCTCACAAACAAAATAAAAGTAATAGTAAAAAGCTGAGGAAGAAGGAGCAAGAGTTTGAGGCTAGCCTGGGTTTATATAGTTAATACTCTTTGATCCCAGCACTCAGGAGGCAGAAGGAGGGGGATCTCTGTGAGTTCAAGACTAGCCTTGTCTACAAAGTGAGTCCAGGACAGCCATGGATACACAGAGAAATCCTGTCTTGGAAAACCAAAAAAAAAAAAAGAAAGAAAGAAAAGAAAAAGGAAAAACTAAATATTAAAAAAAAAAGATCTGGACATAGAACTCAGATTGGCTGGCATGGCAAGTGATTGTACCCACTGAGTCATATTGATGCCCTTCATTCTCTTTGTGAAAACAGTAGAAATTGATTTATTATTATTATGTATTTTAGATATAAGTGCTTTGTCTGCACGTATACCTGCACACCAGAAGAGGGCATTCGATCCCATTACAGATGGTTGTGAGCCACCATGTGGTTGTTGAGAACTGAGCTCAGGGTTTCTATCTGAGAAGATAGTGCTCTTAAATACTCCAGTCCATCTCTCGAGCCCTAGAAGTTTAGGGAGGAGGGTGTGTGCTTAGGAAAAGGTAACCAAGGTCAAATGTAGATGCAGATTTCTCCAGAGAATGGTGCTTTTTGTTGGTTGGCTGGTTAGAGACAGAATCTTACTCTATAGTTCAGGATGGCCTGGAACTCTGTTTATCCCAGGTTAGCCTTGAATGCTCTGAAACCCTCATGCCTCAATCTTCTATGTACTGGAATTACGCTTGTGAGTTACTATGCATGGCTTGGTGGAGGTTTCTTAGCATTGGGTTTTATTAATTTATTATGTTATGTAATAAAATATTATATTTTATTAATATCATTTATATTGTTTGTATATTAATGTAGGATATTGCTATGTAGCCCAAGTTGGCTTCACACTCACAGCCCTGCATTTGCCTTCTGATTAATGGGATTATACACCTGGCTAGGCAATCTTTCTTCTGTTGGGGTGGTGTACTCCCTAGACAACAGGACTATTGACAGCTTCAGCTCAGGCGTTCCAGCCCAGCCCAGGCAATATGGTAAAGACAGCACCACACAACCAAGACAAAAACGGAACGGAACCCACACTGATCTAATTTACTCCTCTAAGCAGAATTTAGCATACCACGGAATATCTGACCCCCTTGAAGACAGAGCACTAACGCACACAGGTCTGGCTAGGAGCTGAGTTTAGTTAGCCGGCCCCTGCCTGTCCCCACTGGTCGCCTCCTTCAACAGGAAGTCAGCAGCAGCGAGGGAGCTGATGAGAGCAGAAACCCGCCAGGCCCAAGGGGGCGCCCTTCTACTTGGGGAGCGGAAGGGCGGTTGTGCCCTCTAGCGACTGCGCTTGTAGGAGTGGAAAGTTCCAGAGCGTCCGTTGCACAGCAGCGTGACTGGAAGCTCTTCCAAGCGAGGCCGCGTCCGAAGTACCCTGAATCGAAGGTCCGAACCCCATTCTTGCCCTCTCCCCTATCCCTGCCCTTCTCAGGCTCTTGAGGCCAAGACTGAGCAACATGCAGCCGTCGGGTCTTGAGGGTCCCCGCGCGCTCTGCCTGCGGCCTCTGGGGCACTGGCTCTTCCTGCTGGGGATGCTACTTCTAGTTCCGTCTCTGTGGGTCACCAGCACCCAGACCACTCCGAGCACCTCCAGCGTTCCGACCACAGCAGGGGCCTCCAGCGCCGTGACCACTCCAGGCACTCCTAGTGCCCCGACCGCGCCGGGCACAAGCAGTGGCCCTCGCCTTCGAGAGCAAGCGCGGGCCCTGATGCGAGACTTCCCACTTGTGGACGGGTGCGTATGTAGGGTGTGGGACAAAAGGGCTCTAAGGTAGGCTGTCGAGGAGACCTCCCTTCACCCCTTCAGGTGCCCACTCTCCCTTTGGCCCCATTGCCTATGGAACTGTTTTCCAGCTCGATGACAGCAGTCTCCATATTTGTGAGACAATGGGGCCTGGTGATGGGGGGCGGGGAGGCAAGGCCCAGGCCCTTCTCCTGCCCTGGAGGCCATGTTCTCACAATCGACCATAACATCTCCAGCCATAACAACCTGCCTCTTCTCCTGAGAGAACATTACCAGAACAAGCTGCAGGATGTGAATCTACGCAATTTCACCCGTGGCCAGACCAGCCTGGATAGGCTCAGAGACGGTCTTGTGGGTGCCCAGGTAATAATGTGCCAGATTGACGGGAATGTTGGGACCACAGAAACCACAGAGACTAAATAGGCCAGGCTCTCAATAGCTAGGTATGTGGAGCATGCAGTCCACCATCATACAAGGCCATATAAGGAGTTCGAAGGCCAACACAGATGAGGTGCATAGATGCTCAGGTTCAGTGGAAATACATAGAAAATAATCAGAAAACCGCTGGTGAATGTGGAGGTTGCTGGAGCCACAAAGGCTATGATAGCTTAGCCTGGGATATTCACAGAAGGTCATGGACAAACAGCAGCTATGTGTCAATTCATCCACAGCTTGTTCACTGGTTGCCAAGCTTGATAATCATGAGAGTATTGTGGGGGTGCCTTTGACGCAAATGGGTGCTGAGGCAGGAATAGTGGGCCTAGGGGTTTGGAAACCATACTGGTCTCACTGTGGACTTCTGGACCTACCCTTAGTTCTGGTCAGCCTACATCCCATGCCAAACCCAGGATCGGGATGCTGTGCGCTTAGCTCTGGAGCAGATTGACCTCATTCGCCGCATGTGTACTGCTTACCCTGAGCTGGAGCTTGTGACCTCAGCTAATGGTAAGCTGGGAAATAACCTGGGATTGACCCCCCTGGTTCTTTTCTCTCGAGATGTGGTCGTTTGACTCACCACCCTTTCCTAGATTTGAATAACACTCAGAAGCTGGCCTGCCTCATTGGTGTAGAGGGCGGTCACTCACTGGACACCAGCCTCGCTGTGCTGCGCAGTTTCTATGAACTAGGAGTGCGTTACCTGACACTCACCTTCACCTGCAGCACGCCCTGGTGAGCACAGCGCCTGGCTGGTTTGGCATAGCGGGCAGTGTGGTTTGGAAACTACCCTCCCTGGCATGGGTCCGACGAAGTGAAGTAAAGATAAAGTAATCGCTGGACTCCTAGCAGGTCCCTCACGCTTCCAGAAAGTAGCTGTCCATGGTCTTCGTGTGTTCTAGATGCAGGGTGAAAAAACAGAGGCCCCCAGTCACTGGATAGGCCATGCTATAGCCATCGAAGTCTGCTTTCTCTTGTCTGTCTTGCAGGGCAGAGAGTGCCACGAAATTCAGACACCATTTCTACACCAACATCAGTGGGTTGACAAGCTTCGGTGAGGTGAGGACCATACCTTCCTTTGGACCATACCCTCTCCTGTGTGCTTCCTCCAGATACTTGAGCACACCTTTGCTCTCTCTCTCTCCCCCAAACCCAATTGTCCCTGCAGAAAGTAGTAGAAGAAATGAACCGCCTGGGCATGATGATAGACTTGTCACATGCCTCAGACACCTTGGTGAGGCGGACCCTGGAGGTGTCTCGGGCTCCTTTGATCTTCTCCCACTCAGCCGCTAGAGCCGTGTGTGACAACTTGCTAAATGTTCCAGATGACATTCTGCAGCTTCTGGTGAACAGAGCAGCCACCCGGGGTGGGGCCCTCAAACCTGGAGCAGGGACTCTCAACCTGTGGGTGGAGGCCCCCTTAGCAAACCTCCAAAGATGTTTACATTGTGATTCATAACAGTAGCAATGAAAATAATTTTATGGTTAGGGGTCACCACAACATGAGGAACTGTACTAAAGCATCGCAAAGCATCAGGAAGGTTGAGAACCGTGGATCTAGAGGGTCTTTCTCTCTTTTCACCCAGATAGGCTGTCTGTCTCTGTTTAGCTCTGGCTATCCTGTGCTGGGCCAGCACTCGGGAGACAGAGGCAGGCGGATCTCTGCGAGTTCTAGGCCAGCCTGGTCTACAGAGTGAGTTCCAGGAGAGCCAGAGATACACAGAGAAACCCTGTCTCAAAAAAAAAGTGTGTGCTGGTACACTGGACTTATCTAGAGGGTTTTAAGCCAGGCATAATGGCACATGCCTATAGTCCTAGCATGAGGTTGAGGCAGGAGATCATGAGTTTGAAGCCAGCCTGGGCTACATAGCAAGGTCCTGTCTCAAAAATCCAAAAGGAAGTAAAAAGGAAGATTCTTATTTGAGATAATGTGTCTTACATAAATAGGCCTGACCTGGACCTCAAAACTTCTGTCTCAGCCTTGCAAAGGCTGGACTGGCAAGTGTCACTATGTTTAGGAGGAGATTCTTGACCCTCCTCCATCTCTGAAACCCAGGCCCAAATCAATTTTTCCCAGGGACCCCCAAACCCAGGGAGAAAAGGTTCTTCCAGTCCCTACTGGATTGCTGTCCTGCTGTTGTCCCTGTAGCAAAGGAAGTACATTGGCAGTCTAGAGGGGCTGGACTAACTGCCCCTTTGTCTGTCCCTGTAGAAACAGAATGGTGGCATCGTGATGGTGACACTGTCCATGGGGGTGCTACAGTGCAGTCTGTTTGCTAATGTGTCCACTGTGGCAGGTAAGCCCCACCTCAACTCTTCTTCTTCTTTTTTTTTTTTTTTTTTGGTTTTTCGAGACAGGGTTTCTCTGTATAACAGCTCTGGCTGTCCTGGACTCGCTTTTGTAGACCAGGCTGGCCTCAAACTCACAGAGATCCGCCTGCCTCTGCCTCCCAAGTGCTGGAATTAAAGGCGTGCGCCACCACTGTCCGGCTCAACTCTTCTTAATTAAAAAAATTAATGTTGGGGCTGGAGAGATGGCTCAGCAGTTAAGAGCACTGGTTGCTCTTCCAAAGGACCTGGGTTCAAATCCCAGCACCCACATGGCAGTTCACAGCTGTCTGTAATTGCTGGGAGTGGTGGTGCACACCTTTAATCCCAGCACTAGGGAGGTAGAGGCAGGAAGATCTCTGCGAGTTAAAGTCCAGCCTGGTCTACTGAGTGAGTCCAGGACAGCCAGGGCTACACAGAGAAACCCTGACTCAAAAAATTAATGTTTATGGGTATTTCCCCTGCATGTATTATGTGTACCATGTGTATCCCCAGTGCCTCACCAAGGTCTGGAGGCCAGAGGAGGATGTCAGATCCCTTGGAACTGGAGTTACGGGTAGTTGTGAGCCACTATGTGGGTGTTGGGAATTAAAGCTGGGTCCTCTTAAAGGGCAGGCCAGTGCTCTTGACCACTGAGTCAGTCTCTCCAACCCCTCTGCCTCACACACACATCAACTCTTTTCACAGTTCCAACTTGAACTGTACCCACACGGCTCTCAGACAGCTTGTAATAGTCTAGTACATTCTGGGCAATGGCAGACCTTCCAAGGAGAGACAGTAATTTAGCTCTTCACTGCCACCCAGATGTGAGACCAGGCAGTGCTGATGGGTTTGATGCCTCTTAGGAGTTCCGTTTTTGCTCTCAATCCTTGAACCCTCATTTTACACACCTCTAGACAGGACAGGCAGAGCCCCCACAAGGTCCTCAAGGGACCCAGAGGAGGACAAAGGTCTAATCTAGCCTGTCATGGTTGTTGCCACATGCAGACTCATAAATGTCCAGGAACCATGTAGAGGTAACTGCTGTGGTCAGGAGGGCAGGGTAGCCGGCTGGGAGTGAACTTTCTCAGTTGAGAGATGCTCCCAATTGCTAATTCTCCTACCAACCTCTACTTTCTAGATCATTTTGACCACATCAGGACAGTCATTGGATCTGGGTTCATTGGGATTGGTGGAGACTATGATGGGTCTGGAAGGTGAGTGTTTCCCCCCTGGACTTACCTTGGGCTGAGGTGCAACAGCAAATGTCTTAGTTCTCCATCCAAAAGTCTGACCATCCTTCAGACCTCAACTACAGGCTCCACCCCACATCTCCTCTCACCACTCACAGGCTACAGGAATCCCATTCATATTCCACCCCCTAACCCAGAAGATCTGTTGTGGGCTGAGTAAAGCCTCAGGAATTCTCAATCTTATCTAAAGTCGTTTTCCCTAATCTAAAGAACTTGGCCCTTAGTGTTAGTTATATGTGCCTGAGGCTGGTGGGACAACAGGGCCTAGACCAGGATTAAGACCAAGGTCTCATGGTGGGTATCTGCACAGGTTCCCGCAGGGGCTGGAGGATGTGTCTACTTACCCAGTGCTGATAGAGGAGTTGCTGAGACGGGGCTGGAGTGAACAGGAGCTGCAAGGAGTCCTTCGAGGAAACCTTCTTCGGGTCTTCAGACAGGTGGAAGAGGTACACAGGTTTTGGGTCAGGCCTGGGCAGTGGTCTGGGTAGTCCAACAATGGCTGTCCCCTGATGGAAAGGCCAAGAGTGGAGTAAGTTGTCCAGTCCACAGGACTGGACATCTCAGCAGTCTAAATCTAGTGCTGAAGTCCTAGAGAATTCCTAGATTTGTTGGTCTTCAGTATCTGTTGGAATCCCAGAGAAGTAGTTCCAAATGCTAGCGAAAGAATGCCACAGCGACAGGATAGATGAACTTGCCAGCTAGAGTGAAGGCAAACAGGCAAAAAGCTAAAGCTTCCTTCTTCCATGTCCTTTTATTTGGGTGGCCAAGATTTATGGTGGATATTCCTACCTCAAATAATCCAATCAAAGCCAGGCGTGGTGGCGCACGTCTTTAATCCCAGCACTTGTGAGGCAGAGGCAGGCAGATCTCTGTGAGTTCGAGGTCAGCCTGAACTACAGAGCAAGTCCAGGACAGCCAGAGCTGTTACACAGAGAAACCCTGTCTCGAAAAAAAATACAATCAAGAAAATAGCCGGCCGGGCGGTGGTGGCGCACGCCTTTAATCCCAGCACTTGGGAGGCAGAGGCAGGCGGATCTTTGTGAGTTCGAGGCCAGCCTGGTCTACAAAGTGAGTCCAGGACAGCCAAGGATACACAGAGAAACCCTGTCTCGAAAAAACAAAAAACCAGAATAGAAAAAAAAATAGCCTGGGGGGGCTGAAGAGATGGCTCAGAGGTTGAGAGCAGTGGCTACTCTTCCAGAGGTCCTGGGTTCCGTTCCCAGCAGCCACATGGTGGCTCATGGTCATCTGTAGTGTGATCTGGTGCCCTCTTCTGGCCTATAGACATACATGCAGACAGAACACACTCTCTCTCTCTCTCTATATATATATATATATAAAATAAGAAAATTAAAAAAAAAATTTTTTTTGTTTTTCGAGACAAGGTTTCTCTGTATAACAGCTCTGGCTGTCCTGGACTCACTTTGTAGACCAGGCTGGCCTCAAACTCACAGAGATCCGCCTGCCTCTGCCTCCCAAGTGCTGGGATTAAAGGCATGCGCCACCACCGCCCGGCAATAAAATATTTTTTTTAAAAGAAAATAGCTTATTTAAAAACAAAAAACTTGAAACAGAAAAAGCCTGTTTCAAAAAACAAAAACCAACCAAAAAAAAAAAAAAACCATCTTGAGACTGGAGAGATGGCTCAGCATTTCAGAGAACTGGCTGCTCTTCCAGAAGACCCAGGTTCAATCCCCAGCACCCACATAGCAGGTCACAGCTGTCTGTAACTCCAGTTCCAGAGGACCTGAAACCCTCACACATACATACTTGCAAGCAAAACACCAATGTGCATAAAACAAAAATGAATAAGTCTTTCAAATTTTTTTTTAAATTCGGGCAGTTGTTTTAAAGGCACCTGCCTTTAATCTCAGCACTCAGGAGGCAGGCAGATCTCAGTTCCAGGACAGCCAGGACTACACAGAGAAACTCTGTCTCCAAAGAGAAAGAAGGAAAATCTGTCACAGGCATGCCCAGCTGCTTGGGTTTCAGTGGATTATAGGTGTGTGCAGTCAAGCTAACAAGCAAAATTGACTGTCGAAGGTGGGTGGCTCACTGATGGGAGCATCCCAGGCGCTGATGTTGGGGTGTCTAACTGTTGACTCCCTCCCCCAGGTGAGAGAGAAAAGCCTCGGGCAGAGCCCTGTGGAGGTTAAGTTTCCAGACAGGCAGCTGAGCAGCACCTGCCACTCACACCTCCTGCCTCAGCCTCTGGACAAACAGCAGGACACACCCTTGAAGGTGACCAAGCGGCCAACTGTTCAGGTCCTCCGGAGGAACTCAAAAGCCCCCCCCATATCCCATTCCAGGCCTCGTGGCTGCTGTCACTTCCTTAGCCCTCACCCTTTTGGTTTGGTGATCTGGCCACAGGTCAGTGTGTCAAAATCTACATAGTTCCCCTCCTCATTGCCCCGGCCCCAGCTTATATTGAGAATAAATACTTGATTGAGCCAAGTGTTTGTGTCCTTCTTGTTATTGTTGGGATTAGGGTCAGGAGGACTGACTCTTGGTGAGGGGGACCCATAGCCATGGTCCTCTGGAAGGGCAAAAGCCTCTAAAGTGCTGGGATATCTCCCCAGGTTCTTATGCTGAGAGCTGGAGACCATAGAGCAACGTAAGTGATCGAGGATTACTTCGACAGTGACTGTGTTCCCAGTGGAAGGTTATACTTTTTGTTTGTTTTAGGGGTTGGTTTGTTTTAGTGACCAAGTCTATATTGTCCACAGGTCCAGGGCTTGTTACATAGAGAAACCCTGTTTTAAAAAACCAAAAAAAGGCCGGGCGTGGTGGCTCACGCCTTTAATCCCAGCACTTGGGAGGCAGAGGCAGGCGGATCTCTGTGAGTTCGAGGCCAGCCTGGTCTACAAAGCAAGTCCAGGACAGCCAGGGCTGTTACACAGAGAAACCCTGTCTCGAAAAACCAAAAAAAAAAAAAAAGAAAAGAAAAAGAAAATTAGCAAAACACTAAATTGGTAGAAGCAGAAAGATCAAAAGTTTAAGGCCAGCTTGGGGTTACTTAGCAAGATCTGGTCTCAAAAACAAAGACTGGAGAAATGGCTCTTTAGTTAAGAGTATTTAACTCTTGCTGCTTAGCCAGGCGTGGTGGAGCACGCCTTTAATCCCAACACTCAGAAGGCAGAGGCAGGTGGATCTCTGCGAGTTCGAGGCCAGCCTGGTGTACAATGAGAGTTTCAGGACAGCCAAAACTATGCAGAGAAACCCTGTCTCAACCACTAAAAAAAAGAAAGTATTTGTGGCTCTTGCAGAGGACATAGGTTTGGTTTCCAGCACCCCACATGTTGGCTTGTTAACTGTCCTTAACTCTAACTCCAGCAGCTCTTAACTCTTCTTCTGGTTTCCTCAGGCACAAAACAAACACACATGAAGGTAAAACATCCATACACAAAAATCAATATGCTCGCCGGGCACACCTTTAATCCCAGCACTCGGGAGGCAGAGGCAGGCGGTTCTCTGTGAGTTCGAGGCCATCCTGGTCTACAAAGTGAGTTCTAGGATAGCTAGGGCTACACAGAGAAACCCTGTCTCAAAAACAAAACAAAACAAAACCAAAAATAAATCAATATACTCTTTGCTTTTGTTTTTTTTGTTATTTTGTTTTGTTTTTTGAGACACTCACTGGGTAGCCCTGGCTGGCCTCAAATTCATAGAGATGCACTTGCCTCTGCTTCCAAGTGCTGGGATTAAAGATGAGTGTCACCATGCCTGGCTAGTAAAAAAAAAAAATTTAAGGTTTTGTGGGGTTTTTTTGTTTTTTTTTTTTGTTTTTTTTTTTTTTTGAGACAGGGTTTCTCTGTATCCCTGACTATCTTGGACTCACTCTGTAGACCAGGCTGGCCTCAAACTCAGAGATCTGCCTGCCTCTGCCTCCCAAGTACTGGGATTAAAGGTGTGTGCCACTACGCCTGACCATTATAGACAGCTGTGAACTACCATATGGTGCTGGGATTTGAACTCGGGTCCTTGGAAGAATAGCCAGTGCTCTTAACCGCTGAGCCATCTCTCCAGCCCTGGCTAGTAAATTTTTAAAACCAGAGCCAAATGTGGTGGCATTTGCATTTAATGCCAGTACTCAGGAGGCAGACACATGAAGATCTTTGTGACTTTGAAGCCACAAAGTATACATAGTGAGCTCTTGGAAAGCCAGGATTACAAAGAGAGACCCTGTCTCATGACCCATAAAAACAAACAAAAATGCTTGTTGGAAGCCGGGTGTGGTGGCGAACACCTTTAATCCCAGCATTCAGGAGGCTGAGGCAGGTGGATCTCGGTGAGTGAGTTCTAGGGTATCCAGGGTTGATTACACAGAGAAAACCCATCTTGAAAAGGAAAAGAAAAGCTGATTGTGGTGGTACATGCCTTTAGTCCCAGCACTTGGAGACAAATGAATCTATGTGAGTTTGAGGCCAGCTTGGTCTATAAAGCAAGTTCCAGGACAGCCAGGGCTACACAGAGAAAAACAAAAACAAAAAACAAAAAACAAGGCAAAAAAACCAAGCCAGGTGTGGTAGGGAACACCTTTAATCCCACCACATGGGAGGAAGAGGCAAGTGGGTCTCTCTAGATCCATGCCAGTCTGAGGTACATAATGAGTTTCAGACCATACAGGCTACATAGACACTGTCTCAAAAAGATGACTCATGAGTCATCAGGTAAAGAACTAAGCTAGTCTGGGGACCTGAGGTTGATCTCTATGTTCATGTAAAGACAGAAGGAGAGAACTGACTCCATGCAGTTGTCTTTTGAGCTTCACACTTGCCTTGTGCCCTATATGCACACACATACATATACACATCATACATACATGGGCACAAAATTTTAAAAACATTGAAAAGACATTAAAATAGGAACTCGGGGCTGGAGAGATGGCTCAGCGGTTAAGAGCACTGACTGCTCTTCCAAAGGACCCGGGTTCAAATCCCAGCAACCACATGGCAGTTCACAGCTGTCTAATTGCCAGGCATGGTGGTGCATGCCTTTAATCCCAGCACTTGGGAGGCAGAGGCAGGTGGATCTCTGTGACTTCAAGGCCAGCCTGGTCTACAGATTGAGTTCCAGGCTATACAGAGAAACCCTTTCTCAAAAAAACAAAACAAAACACAACAAAAAACAGTTTTATATCTATGCCTAAAAAAAAAAACATAAATTAGCCCGCTTATCGCAAGCTAGGAATGTTTCAAACAGTATTGCTTCTGATGGTCTTTCCATTCCTTCTGTCTTCTGACCATCGACTTGGTTGTGACAGCAGGAATGGTGGTTTAGGTCCAGGCCCTGCCAGCTGCTGTTTTGATGTAGGAACCATAATGCCAGTGGCCAAGGATTGGTCTTGCCACAGAAGGAGCAAGAGTGCTTGGCCCACTGGCTGATTTCAGTTTTTATTACCATTTGCAAGAAGGAGGCATCACAGTGAGTCCTCTGTTTCCTGAAGATCCCAGCCTTCTTGGTGTGTTTAGCCATGTTACCACTGCTGAAACATAAGCCTGAGCCTGGAACACCTATCCTTTTTTATTCTGTAATCAAATCATTGCACTAAACTGTCCCACACTTGCTTATATAATTTTCAGGTTTCCCCTATAATTATAGCAAATTCTTTTTTTTTCTTTTATAACAAATTCTTTATTTAGTTGATATATATATTTATTTATATATAATAAAATTACCTATTTCAAAGGCAAATTCAGAGCTGGAGAGATGGCTCAGTGAGTAAAATATGTAGCTGAACTGGTAAGCTTCAGGTTCAAGAAGAGACCTTGTCTCAAAAAAAAAAACAAAAACAAAACCAAAAAAGGTGGATTGGGATCACGGTCTGGAGAAGGGACACTGTTGCCATGTTGGGCCATGAAGGTGATAAGAGAGGTCCCTGAAGCAGCCTAAGAAGCAGGCCAAGGAGATGGACAACAAAGACAAGGCTTACAAGTGGAAATAAAAGGAGAGCGGAAGCAACTCAGAAACAAAAGCCAAGGGTGCGGGGAAGGGTCACGGCCACAGGGGCAATTCAGAAACCTGGCAAAAAGCAATCTGTTCCTAATGACTGTCTTTCATTCCAATTTAAACATCTGGGTTCCCTGCCGCTCCATAATCTTTTTGCCACCTATAGCTATGTCTGTAGGTATAATCACAGGACAAATGAAATGGTTGGCCAGCAAGCCCCAGGGGTCTCTGTCTGACCTCCCTACCACTGAGATGACAAATGTCCAGGGTTATCTATGTTTTTAATGTGCATGTGTGTGTTTACATACTGAGTTTATGTCCACTACATTTGTGCTGGAGTCCACAGGGGCCAGAAGAGGGTATCCACCCCCTGGAACTGGAGTTACAGACCGCTGTGAGTCACCATGTGGTGCTCGGAACAGAAACCAGATGCTCTGCAAGAGCAGTGAGAATAGTGTTCTTAACTGTGGAGCCATCTCTCCAGCCCCCTAGCTTTTTTTTGTTGTTGTTAAATATAGGTTCTGGGGGTTAAACTCAGGTTTGCAGGGTGTCTTTGTTGATTTCTCTGTGCTGGGATCAATCCCCGACAGAAACAGTTTAAGGAAAGAGGACTTTACTGTGGTCCATAGTTCCATGGTCCCATTCATTATGGCAGGGCAGTCACAGGAACCAGAGCTTGAGGCAGCTGGTCGCAGGGCACCTACAGTCAGGAAACAGAAAATGAATGCTGGCAATTCAACTTGCTTTCTTCTTACAGGGTCCAGGACTACATGGCACCACCCACAATCAACGTAAATCTTTTCACTGCGATTGTCCTAAAGGAGTCAGTTCCTCCCAGGCATGACTAGAGGATGTCCTAGTGTAGATGATCTCTCACAGTGTGCCCAGGGGCTTGCTTCCTAAGGGACTCACATGTTGGCAAATGAGACTAAACATCACTTAAGGCAAGTACCTTGTAACGGAGCTGTCTCCCCAGTCCGCGGGAGCTTTAGGTACATTCACAGATTGTGTGTCCATTACTTCTACTTAGTTCCATAATATTTTAGTCATGACAAAAGGAAATCCACCATTAAATGGTCACTCTCCATTTCCTTCCTTCCTTCCCACTCAACCTCCACTCTGATTTTGGTCTCTCTGGATTCTCCTATTCTCCCTAGTTCTTACAATTGGAATCTTATGCTATGTGACTCGTGTCTGGAGTCTTTACCTTATCATAAAGTTTGTGAAGTCCATCCCTGTTCTTTGTGCTTTCCCTTGGGGGATTGTTTGTTTTGGTTGCGAGACAAGGTCTCATGTATCCCAGGCCAGCTTCAAACTCCTTATGTAGCAAGGATACGTTTGAGCTTCTGCCCCTCCTGCATCTACCTCAAGCCTAAGTGTTGAGATTACAGGCATGTGCTCCTTACTACATCCCCATTTTATGTAGCATGCACTCTACCAAATGAGCGACATCTTGAGCCTCTGGTTTTTTGTTTTGTTTTGTTGAGACAGGGTCTTATATGTATCTTAGGCTGTCCTCCAACTCATCTTCTTTTTCTCTGCTGAGTTCTGGGAGTGCAGGATGGCCCACTATGCCCAGCCTTTTCTCTTATATATTTGGTTGTGAGCCTAGCCTTTAACGGCTGAGCCATCTCTCCAGCCCAAGTGTTTTTTTTTTTTTTTGGTTTTTCGAGACAGGGTTTCTCTGTGTAGCCCTGGCTGTCCTGGACTCAATTTGTAGACCAGGCTGGCCTCGAACTCGCAAAGATCCGCCTGCCTCTGCCTCCCAAGTGCTGGGATTAAAGGCGTGCGCCACCACTGCCCGGCTCCTTTTCTCTATTTTAATTTCATTTCCTGGGATTTTTTATTAGTCAGATGTTGGGATTTCTGTTGCATTCCTCTGTATCTCTCTTCCCCCCCCGCCTAGCTGCCCTGGAACTTACTATATATAGATGAGGCTGGCCTGTTTCTGCCTCTCTAGTTCTGGGATTAAAGGTGAGTACCGGGAGCTGGAGAGATGCCTGGACACTTAAAAACCCTTGTAGACACTTGCAGAGCACCCAAGTTCAGCTCCCAACATGCATGCCAGATGGCTCACAACTGCCTGTAACTACAGATCCAGGGAAATCCACACCTTTGACCTCCCAGGGCAACTGCACTCATGTATAATATTCACTCACAGACATACATGGAAACATGTAATTAAAAAGAAAATACCCACGTATTGTGCTGCACATCTTTTTTTTTTTTTTTTAGTTTTTCGAGACAGGGTTTCTCTGAATATCTCTGGCTGCCCTGGACTCGCTTTGTAGACCAGGCTGGCCTCGAACTCACAAAGATCCGCCTGCCTCTGCCTCCCAAGTGCTGGGATTAAAGGCGTGTGCCACCACCACCCGGCTGTGCTGCACATCTTTTATCCCAGCATCCAGGAGGCAGGGGCAGGAGGATCTCTGTGAGTTTGAGGCTAGCCTGGTCTATATAGAGTTCCAGGCCAGCCAGGGCTATGTAGTGAAACTGAAAAAACAAAAAGAAAAAGAAAAAAGGGGGGGCGAAGATAATTCTAAAAAAGAAAGAGAAGATAGGTGTTACCATGCCTAGTGTATGTGTGTGTGTAGGTCAAAGGTCACCCTCAAGTGTTGTTCCTCAGTAACCACCTACCTGTTTTTTTGTTTGTCTAGCTTGTTGGTTTTGGGTTTTGGTTTGACTGGAAAAATATTATTAGTTATACCTTATATTTCTTATATTTTATTTATTTATTTATTTATTTGTTTGTTTATTTATTTATTTATTTTTGGTTTTTCAAGACAGGGTTTGTCTGTGTAACAGAGCCTGACTGTCCTGGACTCACTTTGTAGACCAGGCTGGCCTCCATCTCAGAGATTCACCTGCCTCCTTTTATATTTTTATTATTTGTTACTCATAGCTTATATTTCTGCTTGCTCATTTTATTTTTTTAAGTTTAAAGATAATTATGTTATTTTTATTTTTGTGTGTTTGTGTGTGTGTAGCCTAGCAGGCAGGAGTTTGAGGAGGCCAGAGGGCATCAGATCCCCTGGCAGCCTTGAGCCACCTGATGTGGGTCTGCTGCAAGAGCAACAAACGCTCCTAACCACTGAGCAATCTATGCAGCACAGAGCGCAGGATAGGAGAGAGCAGACAGGAGAGTGTAGAGTGCGGTTGGAGAGCAGTTAAGGAGGCCAGGAGCAGCTCCGAAAAGCTGAGTGGGAAGGGTTAGGTGGTGGGCTGCTCCAGGGAGATCCAGGCCGGCCCACTCAGTTGGAGTCAGAGGGCACGGATCCTAGAGTCAGCCCGTGTTCTGAAGACTGTCTGTCTAATCCAGAAAGGGGAAAAGAATGGAGATAGACCAGAGAGATGAGTCCTGGGGCTTTCTGATAGGAAAGAAGAGGGGAGGGGGAAAAAAGAGGCTGAAAGGACAACCCAGAAAGATAAAACTTCTAAAGTAAAGGCAACTAGATAAGCTATCTGAATGTGAAAGAAGTTAGCACCCAAAAAAAAAAAAAAAAAAAAAGAAAGAAAAAGAAAGGCCTTGGGTACAGGAACCACCAGGAGGTGAGGCCATGAAGGAGCAAGTTCAAATGAGATAGCTGGGCTATCCCAAAGTGTCAATGAGGGATAGAGGCGGGTGTCGCCTGCCTCTATCGAGGGGGTAGCGGACTCCTCAGGAAAGGGCCTACATTCTTCAGCCACCTCATAAGGCGGAGACTGCAGCAAGCAGGAATGAGGGCAGAGACTGTAGGTTCGCAGGGATTTGGCTACCATAGACGGGGAGAAGCGTTAGAGGGAAATGATGGAAATGGAGGACCATGTATGTAGGAGTGAGGAGAGACTACGGGAGGTTTGGGGTGGCCACTGAGACACTGGGCGGACCCTGCCTACTTTTCCCGCTAAATAACAGAAAAATGATTGAAAACTAATTAGATCCTCGGCGCGGAGCCAGTGCACCCGTCACCCCGTCTCACCGTCATAAAGCCCCTAAAAGTGGAAACGACTTTCCCTCGCTTTATAAGTATCGCATTAAGGGCTCAGAGCGGGCAACCCCTCAACCAAAGTCACACAAGAACCCGATCCTCTCCAGCAGCCCGAGGACTCCGTTCTTGGGGGTCCTCTAGCCACCTGGTCAACCCCCTCGGGGAGGAGCCGGCCCGAGCCCCTCCTGCTCCCCGCCCCCGAGGGGCGGCCCGGGGGGCGGGTGGAGGAAGTGAGCGCAGCGGGGTGGAATGCGAGCGGGCGGAGCGGGCGGGGCGGGCCAGCCTCGGGCGGCGGGGACAGCCGGCTGGACGCTGGGACGGCGAGCCTAGCGCGCGCGATGCCTCACTTCACCGTGGTGCCGGTGGACGGCCCGCGGCGCGGCGATTATGACAACCTCGAGGGACTCAGTTGGGTGGACTACGGGGAGCGCGCCGAGCGGGAAGACTCCGACGGTGAGGGTGCGCCCGGCGGGGGACAGCGGCCGGGACCGGGGGACGTCCACACGGGACTCGTGCCGCCGGACGGCGCGCGCACACGTCCATGCGGGACTCCACTTTTCTTGCTCCACGCGCGCTCAGACCGACGAGTCTTCTTAGTCCGGGACTCCCGGGCCTGGTCGTCCTCCACCCACCCCTCAGCTCCTCCCCCGAGGGCCTCGGGCGGGGGCTGCAGACGTGGCCGCCTGGGGAGGCCGGCCTGCGGGCTGCCTCGCTCAGGCTGGTGCCGAATGTGCGCCCCCGGTCCGGACCAGGTTCAACGGAAGCCTGGATTGCAGCTCCTTCACTTTCTGTGAATCGCCCCCATCCTCTTGAGAGCCACCCTCTCTTCCCCTGTGACTCATCGCCCCTCTCTTGTCCTCTCTTCACCCTGGGCTCCTTGCACACTGACCTGGCAGGAGCAAAGGGTGTGCTCGCTGAAGGGCCTTTGTTGGCCTTGGTGTAGATCTGTAGGTACAGGGGGCATCTGGAGAGCAGTCACATGGGGCCAGGCTTGTCTAGGCACTGTACTTGAAGCAACTCGTTTTAATCCTCCCAACCTCCCCCCTGGGACAGGTTCTGTTACTCGCACTTAGGAAGGAGTGAAGCGAGGTGGGGAAGAGTTATGTAACTCCTTCCCAGTGGGATTCCAACCCGGATCTGATAGTGTAGTGCCTTAACCTTGGTATTAGGGCTGGTCATGGAGGTGAACCCTTTCCATCTTCCACCCATGGAGGCTCCTTGAGGCCTGGCCTGGTCTTGCCAGAACCCACCCTTGGCATGTGAACATTACTGGGAATATGTGTCTGTCTGGGTGGATGTATAGGCATGTGTAAGTGCACGTGTGGAGCTGAAGGGTGAAGGCAGGGTCTGGTCAGGACATCCCCATGGCCACTGTTTCCATCAACACTGCCAGTGATGAGTGTGGGGCTATGATTGATAACAAATGGCTTTGTTGCCTGGGACCGACAGGGATAAAGGCATGTAGGAAATGGGTCTTGTGTCAGGTGATGTTACCAAAGGCTATCTGATAGGTCAGTAGTGGTGACATGCTTGGAGTAGTCTGTGTCTGATGTGAGCGACGGCTGGATCACCTGTCTGCCACATTTCCATGTGGTACAGGCCCGGGGCATGGGCTGCCAGACGTCGTGGACATTTGTCAGGCTTTACAGCTTTGTCTAAGTAACCGTAGGCCCAGTGTCCCTGGCTGCTGCCCCAAGCCAGGTCCAAGGGGTTACAATAGTTTCCTCCTTCTCTAGACCTGAAAGGATGTCTGTCCCCTGCTGATGCATGCTGAACTGCATCCATGAGATTAGCCTGGACCAGTGGGCAGGGCTGAGCCTTGTCTCTGGCCCCGCCTCGGTCCCTCACAGGGTGACAGGAGTAACCTGGAGCTGTGCTGGCTGCTGGCTGTGTCTGGCTCGGATCTCTCCAGGCTAGGCCAGCCCCTCTCACCACCACCCCTTTCTTCTTACTCCTTTCCATCTAAGCTGTGGTTGCGTCAATAGCATGGGGGATACCCTGCACCAGGGTGAGTGATTTTGCTTTTTCTTCATGGGTATGGCAAAGGGTCACAGAGCACAAAAGGATCTTAGGCCCAGCTCTCCTGGGATACCACCCTGCCACCCCTGCAACTTAAAGCCTGAACCTCTGCTCTGAGGGGCATAAATAGGCCTACTCATCTAGGTGACCTGTGGAGGAGTAGGAAGGTCATGGGAAAACACTGTAGGTAGATGACAGGTGTATAGGGAACAAAAATGTCATCCACGTCTCTCCCCACCATTGGGGCTTTCTGGTAGTCGCTGGTAGGTGCATGCCCTCGTGCAACACAGGGAGCCCCAGGCCTCATTTGTGCTCTGGTTCTCTGGGGGTCTCAGGTAATGTCTGAAAAGCTTTTGCCTGGCAGGCAGACATGCCTAAACCTGCCCTGGAATTTTTGGAATAGCTGAGGCCAGGACTGGTAGATTGAAGTTTAGGAGAGTACAGACCTGAGGCTCTGCCTAGACCCTCTCATAGCCCCATAATCCTATGGGAGGGGTCCTTAAGTGAGGCTTTGTGGAACTCTAAAGAATGCCTGCCTGTGTCTGAGACAAGACAGTACCTTTTCTGATGCATCAGGGAAGCTGAAGAGGGAGTGTTACTGTCTCTACTTCATAGAAGATGACAGAGCAGTACAGAGAGAGTAAGCAGGGTTTTTGGGTGGTCACACAGTGCAAGGGGCAGGAAATCAAGCCTGACTGCTGGCCCTCTGAACACTCTGGGGCTGGCTGTGTACACAGTGGCCAAACTACATATCCTAGAGGTCTTTTTTATGCTAAGATATCATGCTATATCCCAGAATGCTCCCTGAATGGACTGGGGTCTAAAATGTGGAAAGGGAACCCGAAGCTCAACTCCCATAGCTGTAATAGACCCTGGACCCAGTTCTGGCCCTCCTCACTAGACAGCCTTGCCTTGCATTGTTCCTAAAAGGGGTAAATGACATGTACCTGAAGCTAAAGCCTGAAAACAGCATTTAGAAGAGTCCCAAGCCATCTGGGAATGATGGTTCTAGGGATGAGGGATTGGCTGGAGATCGTGGAGGGGGACACTGTTGTTTGCTCAGCTCAACAGTTTGTAGAATTTTTTTCCCTTGGTTTCTTTTTCAACACAAGATCTCATGTAGTCCAGGCTAGCCTTGAACTTGGATGCAACTTGATATGCAACTAAGGATGGTTTTGAACTTCCGGATTCTTCTGCTGCCACCTCCTGACTCTTGGTCTTACAGGCATGCACCACTGAGCTCAGTTTTGTGAGGTACTGGGGATTGACTGAAGGGCTTTGTGGATACTAGGCAAGCAGTCTGCCCACTAAGCTTCATTCTTAGTCCTCTGGCTTTTTTGTTTGTTTTTACTCTGCAGCCCAGGCTGCCCTGGAAACCACTGTGTAGCTTGTATCGACCTTGAACTCAGGCTCTTCCTGCAGCAGCCTCCCAGGGGCAAGGATTACAGGCTTGTGTCAGTATACGTAGGTCTACTGCAGCTTTTCTTAACTTGTGAGTCTCCTGGGTCTAACAGCTATTTCACAAGGGTCACCTAAGACCATCGAAAAAGACACATATTTACATTATGATTCATAACAGTAGCAAAGTTACAGTTATGAGTACCAATGAAAATAATTTTATGGGGGCTGGAGTGATGGCTCAGTGGTCTTCCAAAGGACCTGGTTCAATTCCCAGCACCCACATGGTAGTTCACAAGTGTCTGTAACTCAAGTTCCAGTGGATCCAACTCCCTCATAGAAACATACATGTGAGACAAACACCAATGTACATTAAATAAAAAAAAATTAAGTGTTTTTTTTAATAATTTTATGGTTTGGGGGCCAACACAACATTAGGAACTGTAGTAAAGGATTGCAGAACTACTGGTCTACAGTTCCTAGATAATATTACATCCTTCTTAGAAACACTTAGTATCAGTGGTGGGTCGGCCTGCAATGTGTGCATTTAAAATAATTTATATTTATTTCCAGCCTCTTGCTACAGAGGGGTCTGAAATATGCAACCAAAGTGCCCCGTGAAAGGATACAGATGACGAGGGCAAGAACTGACAATAAATGCTGACTGCACCTGAGGGATACATTTATGGAGATTCCTAGCAGGCAAGGCAGAAAGGGAAGTAAGATGAGCTATAGAGCTGCCATTTTCTTTCTTTTTTGAAAGATTGATTTATTTATTTTATGTATATGAGTGTTCTATCTGCATGTACACCTGCAGTCAGAGGAGAGCATCAGATCATTTTGTGGATGTTTCTCAGCCACTATGTGGTTGCTGGGAATTGAACTCAGGACCTCTGGAAGAGCAGCCAGTGCTCTTAACCGCCGGAGCCATCTCTCCAGCCCCAAGAGCTGCCATTTTCATTCTGGTTTTGTTGTGGTGATGATTGTTTTTGTTGTCAGCGTTTCTCACTGAATTGTCACCGTAAATGGCAGCCATGACTGGATTTTTGAGATTTTTTTTCTTGGGATTTCTTATCCTGAATGAGTGTGGACATTACCACAAATGTCATAGAGTGTCTGAGGAACTATCTGACACCACCAGGCTTTAACATGGCTTGGTGGGTTGAAATGACTGCTGGCTTCGGCACTGACCTCTTTTGCCATTGATCTGTACTATTATCAGATGTGGAACAGAGCGCCAGGTGTGCAAAGCCAGGCACGTGGACCTCCTACGATCCCAGCACGGGGAGACAGCCAGGAGGATCCCTGGGGCTTGCTGGCCAGCCAGTCTAACTGAATTGGTGAGCTCAGAGGTTTAGTGAGAGACCCTGTCTCAAAAAATAAGGTGGAGAGTGAGAAAGACATACATCTGATGTTCATCTTGGCCTCTGTACGTAGACATGTATGCACACATACACCACACAAACATACAAAAAAGAAAGTGTGTGAGGGCTGGGCATGGTGCTTACATCTCTAATTCCAACACTTGGGAAGTTGTGGCAGGAGGATTGGCACAAGTTTGAGGCCAGCCTGAGTTACGGTTAGACCCTATCTCTGGGGAGGTGAAGAAGGGGATAGAGAATGTGTTTGTGGCTCAGTGATAAAGCATTTACCATAGTGTTCCATGAGTCTGTGGATCTGATCCCAACACAACAAAAACAGAAGATGCACAGGCTCCTTCCTGGCTGAGAGGTTTTCTAGTTGCTAAGGCATTTTCACCAGCCTGAGAGGTGAGTATAAGCTGGAGTAGGCCTCTTACGCTGTTTTGGAGCAAACTGGCTGGATCTGGGAACCAAAAGGGCAATGGATAACCTCGACAGCAGTCCATGTCCCTGCATTTCCTTGCTTAACCCAAGATCCTGTCCGGTGCCCTGGCTTTCCCAATGGCTGTTTCTGGCTCCTTTTACCCATGCGAGATTGGCTCCATCTCCCAACATGCACTGGGTTACCCTCCGGGACACCTCACGCAGTGCATGGTGGGGTAGCTAGCTGGTCCCTAGTGGGCCAGGGCAGCGGAAAGGCGTTCTGTGTGGTTTCATCTTTCTGGAGGGCAGAATGGTCCCTTGCACCCTAGGTGTTCCAGATCTGTGGGAGGAAGGAAGGTGGAGCCTCAGGGTTGGTCGTGGCCAGGCCCTGCCTCCTCAGTAGGCCCCGCCCTTCGTGTACATTCGTTGGTACTAATGTAGAGATTTGGAGTCTATTACAGGGAATGACGACTCGGGTACTTCCTTTATGGCTCTTCATGAAGGCTGGCAAGTGTATGATGGGGAAACAAAGACCCAACATCTTTTTTTGTTTGTTTGTTTTTGGTTTTCCAGACACAGCCCTGGCTGAACTCGAACTCACAGAGATACTCCTGCTTCTGCCTCCCAAGTGCTGGAATTAAAGGTGTTTGCCACCATGCCCTGCTGAAGCCCAACTTTTTTTTTTTTTCAAGACAGGGTTTCTCTGTGTATCCCTGGCTGTCCCGGACTCCTTTGTAGACCAGGCTGGCCTTGAACTCACAGATATCCTCCTGCCTCTGCCTCCCGAGTGCTGGGATTAAAGGTGTTTCTCACCCTACCCTGCTGTGGCTTCCAAAAATGTTTTAGAGAGGTGATGTGTCTGTGGCTTCTAGCCTCTTGGCTAAGATTAAGTGCAGAACTATTTTGGGGGTTGGCCTTCTGGGGAGGGGTATATAGGCTGGGGCCCTGGGAGGCAGCAATTCACTGGAATTCTTTCCATCTTTCTACAGGACAGGGTAACCACAGAGAGAACAGCCCTTTCCTTTGCCCTTTGGATGCCTCCAGAGGAAGTGACTACTATGACAGGAACCTGGCACTGTTTGAGGTGTGTGGGGAGTCATTCAGATGTGCTGGGCTGACAGGGGCTTCTCTAAGCAGGAGGCTGGCTTCTCTTCCAATCCTGTCGCACCCCCCACCCCCCCCCCCGCACCCTTTGCAGCCAGCCAGGCTTCGTTCTCTTGGCCCTTTTAACTCACATTGCCTTCTCAGACCTGCTTGCAACCCTACCTTCATTACCATCTCTAGGGCCGTCCATCTTTGCCTTTCTTGCAGGCCCTCACCTAGGTGACTGCTTTCTTCTCCGTCCATTTCTAGGGCTTCTCCCAGCCCTTGGCTCTGCTTTCTGCTGTGGATAGAATCTTTGTTTTCTTTCCTGGTTGGCTCTTCCAACTCTGTTCCCCCCTGGTTACAGAGGCCTGTCTTCCCTCCTACATCTGTCCCGCTCTGCCCTCCATAGCTACAGCCGAAGTGGACATGTCTCTGGAAAGGTTCCCACGTTTGTGCCTTTCTACTGGAATTTTTTCCTTTCCAGACCCAAGCTGAGAAGTAAGATCTGGATTTAAGACATGTTTCAGATTCCTAAACTCTGAACCCATATAATTCATCTGCCTCGGAGCCAAGTAATGTCGGCTTCTCAGTCTCTACACACCCAAAGGGCCTACATCTACACTCGTCACTCCCAACCTGGCTCCCTGTATATAGGGTCAGAAAGGACCTGACAGACAAAGGCTTAAGACAGTGGGCAGGTGGCAGGGCCACAGTGCTAAGGCCATGGGGGCGAGGAGGCAAGGAAACTGGACCCCTTTGAGTGCTATAAGTCTTGTGATGTGTCCCTGTCTAAAGATGAGAGAGAGAGTATTGATACAAATCCTAGAGACCCAGCCCTACCTTCGAAGTGACCAAGCAGGCAGAATGAATTGCAATCTGTCTGCTTGCCAGCAGGGCTTGCCCACCTTTCTCCCCTGAGGCAGGTGATTTTCACAAATAGGCTGGCAGTGATTACAGCCAAGGTGGGGCAAAGAAGGCCTTTGAGTGCTGCCTTCTGGGGTGTGGTGCCCACACCTGTCCAGTTAGCTTGGCTTGGGCTTTCCCAGGCAGGAGCTAGGATCACGTCCAGGCCTGCCTCAGGGCTTGGTGCTGGGCCAGCAGCCAGGCGGCTGGCTACACACAGGTAGCCTGACACTGGCCTGGCCCATTGCCATCTTGCCCCGTGGGTCTGTTTATAGGAGGAGCTGGACGTCCGCCCAAAGGTGTCATCTCTCCTGAGCAAGCTTGTCAGCTACACCAACCTCACCCAGGGAGCCAAGGAACATGAGGAGGCCGAGATTGGGGAAGGTGCCCGTCGGAGAGCTGCCAAGGTGAGCAAGTCAGTGTCAGCAGAGGGCCGCGTCTGGGAAGACAGACAGATTACCGTGGAATTAGATGTTGGAAATAGATGTTTTCCCGTGTGGTGCTGAGCACAACTAGACCAGTGGGTGGTGGGCATTCAGGGTCAGTACTGAGTGCCTTAAGCCAAAGGAGGTGTCAAAGGCTAAGCTAAGTGCAATGGAGAACTGAGAGCAGGGGACCAGAGGAGCCTTAGAAGCAACAGAAAGAACAGTAGCTCCTTGTACTTTGCTGTCCGCATGTGAGTCACTGCTTTAAGAGTGGACTGGGGCCAGGTGTGGTGGCGCACGCCTTTAGTCCCAGCACTTGGGAGGCAGAGGCAGGCGGATCTCTGTGAGTTCAAAGCCAGCCTGGTCTACAAAGTGAGTCCAGAACAGCCAAGGATACACAGAGAAACCCTGTCTCGAAGGGGGAAAAAAAAGAGCGGACTCGGGATCCTGAATATTATTTTCACAAAGCAAACAAACCCCTTTGAGACAGAAGCCTGGCTTGGTGATGCACACCTGGAGTCTTAGTGATTTTAAAGGGGCTAAAGAAAACAAATTGATCGAGCCTGGGCATTCCCAGAGGCTGTCTTGGGCAAGTAGCTGTTCTTGGAAGGAACTGGGGTCTGACCCTGGCTGTGGCATTCTCCTTGGCAATAAACACACACCAAAGTAATTCCTGGTTGAGATAAACCGGGTTACCAGCAGCTTCAGACCTGCTTATGAGACATGGGCGTTGCTCAGGTGGGTGGAGGAGAGAAAAGAAGCCGAGCTGTCTTGCGTCCTTTACCTTCTGCTTAGGGAAATCACTCTGCTCTCCAGAGGGGACAGGGGACATTCTGAGGTGGTGTAGTCCTGGCCCCACTTTGCTCTGCTGGTTGAGATTTTGTTCTGACCTAAAGAAAGTAAGAACTCTGCCTGTCTGTAGCCATCCCTATCCAGCCCTGTAGGAGAGGTCTTAACTTCCAAAGAGTTTTGCTTGGTGTTGGTAGGATCCTTGCCAGGGAGCCCATGGCTGGGAATGAAAAAGCCCACAAGAAAGGCCCGTGGGAGAGAAACCTGAATTAGTGAGGATGGTTTAATTGGGAGCCTGTGACAATACTCAGCTGCCCAGTTTACCTGATACTAGTATGTGGTGATGTGTGAGTGTTGTTAACAGTCCTAGGCCCACTGGCTGATCCGTAGAGGGAGGAGGAGTCCAGCCAAGTGTAATAGGAAGCTAGGAAGGTATAGACCTCAGAGAAGAAGGCTTAAAACAGGGAGGTGGGTCTCCAATCAGACCATGCCAGAACTGAGAGTCAGCCCTTCCCTGGCAGCCACTTCTGATTTAACCCAGTGACCTTCGGAGGCTGCCAGGGGTTATTTAGGGATGCAAAAAGCATTTCCGGCCCAGCCCTTTCCTACACTGCCCTTTTCTTAGAGTGACTCAGCCTAGGATGGGGGTAGGAGTAGGACCTTTTGCTGCTGCCCATCGTCCAGTAGGTGGTGTCTTCTGAGAAGGGCTCCAGAACCCTGAATAAAGTTTCTCCCTCACTTATACAGCCTTGTGCTGGGCAGCATGGGAACTTCTGTTTCTGCCCAGGCTCTTTTGAAGAGCCCCAGGCCTGGCCCAGCTTCAGGAAGGAGGAGGCTTTGCAATTGAGGCTTTGCTCGCAAGACCCCACTGCTCTGGGTTTCATCCATGTTGCCTCTGCACACACAGCCCCTGCCATAACCTCCTGGGTAGCCCCTCACCTGCCCTTACAGGGTTGAGGAACTGCCAGTCTGTGTGCTAGAGCTGATTGCTAGAGCTTTCTCACTTGCTCACTGCCTGATCTCTGTTCTGTCTGTGGGGTTCCCCCAAACAGGAAGGGACTTACAAGGCACTACTCCCTGGGTTCAGGAGCACTTTGCGGGTTCTGGACCTGTTGGTGTTAGAACATTAAACAAGCTGTATTGTCAGGATTCTCTAGAGGAACAAAACTTAAAGAATATAAGTAAATATAATATATATATAGCAGAATATAATATATTTAAATATATAAAAATATATAATATATTTAAATATTAAGAGGGATTTACTAGAATGGCCTCTGCTGGTCCTCAGTACTTGCTGGAATCCTAAGGTAGGCTCCAATGCCAGTGAAGGAATAGATTTGCTCAGAGCCAGAGCAAACAAGCAATGAGAGAGCAAGCTTTCTTCTTCCAGGTCCTTTATATAAGCTCTTGGCAGAAGGCGTGGCCCAGAGGTGGATCTTGATCTGGATTAGAAGTGGGTCTTCCCATACCAAATGATTTAGTTAAGAAAAAAATCCCTTCCAGCCATTTGAGTCTTACTTAATTCCAGACGTAGTCAAGTTGACAACCAAGAAGAGCCACCTCACCAGCCAAGTCTACTGAACATAGTCCAGAGGAATGTAGTTCAAAGCTGGGACTGACAGGGGAGGTGATGGAGTATATCCAGTGGCCAGAGCCAAGGAATCTGGACCACATGCCTACATTCCATTAGAGGGCAGTGCAGAGGATTTCAACAGGAATCATGGGATTGGACTTGGGTTTCAGAGTGGAGAGGTTGGCAGGCATGGCAGGCACCACCTGGTGTCCCTGGTGAGCCGGTGCAAGTTTGGTATGTAGTAGGCCAGTGTCAGAGAAACAGGGAGGACTGTCCACATGAGCTGGAGATGAATGGTTAGATACTGAGGGACAGGGCCAACACTTTGACCTTTGGCTTGAGCAATGAGGCTTGCCAGGGGAGAAGGTGGGGATGTGAGTCAGGTTCTGCTTTCCAGGAGTTGAAGAGAAATTAGAAGCCAGGTGTGGCAGTGCACTCCTGTAATCTGAGCACACAAGAGACTGAGGCAGGAGGATTGCCACAAGTTTGGGGCCAGCATGGTTTACATAGTGAATCCCAGGCTAACCTGTGTAAAGAGTGAGACAATCTCTCAAAAAGAAGAGGAGAACCAGAAATAGCGATGTACATCTATAATCCTAGACACAGAAGTCTGAGGCAGGAAGATCATCGAGAGTTCGAGGCTTGCCTAGTCTACATAGAGAGTTCCAGGCCAACCAGGACTATACAGGACTTTATTATCTCAAAAGAAAATGAACAAAAACAACAGAAGAAGGGAGAGAAGCAAACTTTGGTATGGGGAAAGAGTTATGGTTAGAATCTTATTCATAAGGTTTAGAGTCTACACATAGGACAAGAATAGGGCCGTGTCCATGAGGATGGGTCAGCGGGTGAAAGCACTTGAGGCAGGAACCTAGGGACCTGAGCTGTCCTCTGACCACCACGTGCACACTGTGGCAGGCACATGTCTCACTCACACACATACAATAATGATTGAAAAGAAGAAAATCAGGCCAGGCTTGGTGGCACACGCCTTTAATCCAGCACTTGGGAGGCAGAGTGAGGCAGAGCTCTGTGAGTTCAAGGCCAGCCTGGTCTACAAAGTGAGTCCAGGACAGCCAGGGCTACACAAAGAAACCCTGTCTTGAAAGCAAAACAAAAAACAAAAAGAAAAATGAGTCTCATACCTTTTCGTCTAAACCATCTTCCTATGGGAGAGCCTGTAGAGATATCCTACTTGCTGTGCTCCACTGGACAGACCCCAGGTATAGAGGCCTCTGAGTGACTAGGGGCTCCTTCCTGTGGCATATCTGGGCCTCTCTGATGCTGTGTGCCCCCTCCCCTCCTGCCCACTTAGGCACCCAGCATGGGCACCCTCATGGGCGTGTACCTGCCCTGCCTGCAGAATATCTTCGGGGTCATCCTCTTCCTGCGGCTGACCTGGATGGTGGGCACAGCTGGCGTGCTGCAGGCCCTCCTGATCGTGTTCATCTGCTGCTGCTGTGTGAGTGTCCCTGTGGGCTGGAGCTGGGCTGACCCTGAGGCACGCTGCTCCCCACAGCCCACCTCGCTGAGCTGCTTATCCAGGTTCCTTCCTATAGACCCTGCTGACAGCCATCTCCATGAGTGCCATCGCCACCAACGGCGTGGTTCCAGGTGAGTGGGCAGGTGGCAAGGAACATGGACTTAGAATCCATTGGATCTGCATGCTATGAGCCATTATCCTTCCTCCCCAGGCAGTTTTCTGTAGGATCCATCCTTGACTCTAAGACAGTGCCTCCTCGGAGCTTTCCTCAAGAGAATTTGAAACTGCTGCTGTGTTTTTTTGTTTTTTTTTTTTTTGTTTTTTTTTTTTTTGGTTTTTCGAGACAGGGTTTCTCTGTGTAGCCCTGGCTGTCCTGGACTCAATTTGTAGACCAGGCTGGCCTCGAACTCGCAAAGATCCGCCTGCCTCTGCCTCCCAAGTGCTGGGATTAAAGGCGTGCGCCACCACTGCCCAGCTGCTGCTGTGTTTTATTAATATAAAAGGAGTGGGGGCTGGAGAGATGGCTCAGAGGTTAAGAACGCTGGCTGTTCTTTCAGAGGTCCTGAGTTCAAATCCCAGCATCCACATGGTGGCTCACAACCATCCATTATGAGATCTGGTGCCTCTTCTGGCCTGTAGGCATACATGCAGACAGAACACTGTATACATAATTTATACATAAAAAAAAAGTAGTGTGCCCTCCCCAAGAAAGAGCAATGCATGTTTACCATGAAAGAACTTAAAAGGGCAGGAAACAGATTGGAAAATCAAAAGCATCCATGACCTCACCAGGCTGAGTTCTTTACTGTGAACCTTTTGAAGGTACATAAACTTAAATGCTTACAAAGTATTAGTCTCTCTCTCTGTGTATATATACAACTCATATTTCCCATATAAATGCACTTATATATGTTTATTTTATTTCCCCAAATTTGGAAATTTTCTTTTAAGCAGTTTATATCCTATGCCAGGATATAACCAGTTTGTGGAACAGTCTATTTGTGGATGCTTCTTTTTCAACATTGTATTTCACTGTTGTTGGTTTTTGTTTGTTCAGTGGTTTTTAAGACAGGGTCTCACTATGTAGCCCTGGCTAGCCTGAAACTCTCAATGTAGACCAGGCTGGTTCTGAACCTGAAGAGATCTTGCATCTGCCTCCTAAGTGCTGAGCTTACAGGCATGTGCCACTATACCAGCCTTTTTTTGCTTTGTTTTGTTTTTCACCATTGTAAACACTGTTGTCATGAACAGTCTGGAACACCTCAATGCTTCCTTTAGGGGAGTCCTAGAGGGAGGGTTGCAACATAAAATAAATTAACCTTTTTTGGATTTTTTTAATGCCTGTTACTAGATTTGCAGCAGAGAGGATTTAACAGCAGTGTTGGCTTACTCTTGTCTCTGGTTCTTCCCACTTTGGGGCCCAATGTTTACTGCCAATTTTCTTTGAGTGCTAGATTTGAATAGAGAGGCAAAGACTCACGGCAGGCCTGTGCTAAGCCACAAGGGCAAGAAACCGGACAAGACACTGACTCTGTGCTGCTGCTCTGTTAAAGAGAAGAACAGTCTGCCCTTTGGGTAGCTGTGGAGGTTTGCTATGAGGGAGCTCTCACTAGAGTCTTAGTCTTGACCTGCATACACTCCATTTTCCCTGTTACAGCTGGTGGCTCCTACTTCATGATTTCCCGCTCACTGGGACCAGAATTTGGAGGTGCTGTGGGCCTATGCTTCTACCTGGGGACAACATTTGCAGCAGCCATGTATATCCTAGGGGCCATTGAGATCTTGCTGGTGAGTTGGGCTAAGCCTCGGTCGCCCCTACCGTGGCCAGTCTCTCTAGACTCTAGAGGCTGTTAGTACTTCCCTGTCCCTGGCCAGGGTCTGGGGTTCTCTAGTGAGCGCCTCTAGGAAGAAGGGTCGTCGCTCAGATCTGTACCTTTTTACATTTGGACTAGTTTGGCCCAAGCAGGGGAGAGGCCTGGTTGCCTCTTGTACCTGAACACTGTTTTGAGCCATAGCAGGAGGTCTGTCAAGTGTTGGATTGGGCTGAGTGACAGATCTTGATAGTGACAGAAAGATTGCCTCCTAGCCTTTTGTGGGCCCTAAAAGCTCTGTCTCCCTCAGACTCTGTGCCAGGGTCCTTTAGATCTATTTTCTCCTTGTCCTTAAGTCAAAGTGAACAGCCATAGACTGCTATTTGGAGATCCTTGAGTCCCATGGGTGCCGTCTCAGACCCAGCTCCCTACTTAGCAACCAGTGGAAGAGAGGCCTTTCAGGGAACACAGTGACATAAGGAGAGTGACACAGGGTGACAGGTGCCCCCTTGGAGATCCAGATACTAGATGTTTTAGAGACACTGCCAACCAGAAGCCAGGACCTTTTGTCTAGATCTTCTGAGTTTTTATTTTCTATTTCTCACATTTCTCCTGTTATTTGGAATTCTGTAAAGAAATGCGTCCTTTCTCTCCAGTGTATTTGTTTATTCAACCATGTAATTATATTGGCTTCTGGAAGTTTATTTTGTTCTCTGGGTTATTGGGTATAATCCAATACTATCATTACTGTGTTGCTCAAACTATTTCTTTTTGGCCGTTCTTTCCACAGGCTGGCACCTGTGTCTGTATCTCCTTTTCTTCCTTTCTTTCAGTAGTGCTTTTGTTGAACTATAACATGCATGGCAAGCAATTCACCTCCCATTCAAAAGTGTCCAATTCAGGGGCCAGTAAAATGGCTTAGGAGGTAAAGGCACTTGCTGCCAATCCTGAGAACCTGAGTTCAGTCCTCAGGACCATGTGATAGGAGGCAAGAACTGACCCCTGTAAGTTGACCTCTGGCCTCCACACCTGCACTGTATGTAGCTCATGCATGTCTTCAACCCTAAATAAATTCATGTTTGTTTTTTTTTTTTTTTTCGAGACAGGGTTTCTCTGTATAACAGCTCTGGCTGTCCTAGACTCACTTTGTAGACCAGGCTGGCCTCAAACTCACAGAGATCTGCCTGCCTCTGCCTCCCAAGTGCTGGGATTAAAGGCGTGCGCCACCACTGCCCGGCTTCATATTTGTTTTTTTCTTTAACATGTACAACTCAGGGAGCTGGAGAGATGGCTCAAAGGTAAAGAGCACTGGCTGTTCTTCCAAAGGTCCTGAGTTCAATTCCCAGCAACCACATGGTGGCTCATAACCATCTATAATGAGATCTGGTGCCTTCTTCTGGTCTGCAGGCATACATGCAGATAGAACATTGTATACATAATAAATAAATAAATCTTAAAAAAAAAAAAACATGTACAACTCAGGGGCAGTGGTGGTGCATGCCTTTAATCCCAACACTTGGGAGGCAGAGATAAGTAGATCTCTGTGAGTTCGAGGCCAACCTGGTCCACATAGTGATTTCTTTTTTTTGTTTTGTTTTTTTTTTTTTTTCGAGACAGGGTTTCTCTGTGTAACAGCCCTGGCTGTCCTGGACTTCCTTTGTAGACCAGGCTAGCCTCGAACTCTCAGAGATCCGCCTGCCTCTGCCTCCCGAGTGCTGGGATTAAATAAAGGTGTGCTCCACCACGCCCCGGCACACAGTGATTTCTAGGCCACCCAGGGCTACACAGTGAGATACTGTTAGGAGGAAGAGAAGTAGGAGCAGCAGGTTTACAAGTTACTGGTTTTGGTATATCCACAGGGATGTAAACACTGCCAGACTCAGTTTATATCTTCATTTCTCTAAGAGGAATTTGGTTACTCATCATTCTACCTCTCCCTTAGCAGACAGTAATCTGTGTTCTCTCTGTGGGTTTGCTCTTCTGGACATTTTATAGACATGGAGTGAATCATACGTGTTGGTCTTCCATGACTGGCTTCTCGTAGACACACTTTTTTTTTTTAAAGATTTATTTATTATGTATACAATGCTCTGTATTGAAGTATGTACACCTGCACACCAGAAGAGGGCACCAGATCTCATTACAGATGGTTGTGAGCCAACATGTGATTGCTGGAAATTGAACTAGGGTCCTCTGGAAGAGCAGCCAGTGCTCTTAACCTCTGAGCCATCTCTCCAGCCCGTAGACACTTTTAAAAGAAAGCCAAATGACGGGCTTCACTCCCCAAACAGGCTTTGACTAGAGCTCTGTCTTCTTGTTTCAGACCTACATTGCCCCGCCGGCTGCCATCTTTCACCCATCAGGCACTCATGACATGTCAAGTGCCACCTTGAATAATATGCGGGTATATGGGACCATTTTTCTGACTCTTATGACCCTGGTGGTGTTTGTTGGTGTCAAGTATGTGAACAGATTTGCCTCGCTCTTCCTGGCCTGTGTGATTATCTCAATCCTTTCCATCTATGCTGGAGGCATCAAGTCTATTTTTGACCCTCCCTGGTTTCCGTAAGTAACTGGGCCATTTGTCTAACCATTGCATTGACATCCTAAGTCTTTGATGCTCTCTATCCCTCAGATTGCGGGGTGGCAACAGGCTCGGGCTCCAGTCAAGCAGATACCAGTGCTTCTCTCCCTGCAGGGTGTGCATGCTGGGCAATAGAACCCTGTCTCGGGACCAGTTTGACATCTGTGCCAAGACAGTTATGGTGGACAATGAGACAGTGGCCACCCACCTGTGGAGTTTCTTCTGCCACAGCCCCAACCTTACTGTTGACTCCTGTGACCCCTACTTCCTGCTCAACAATGTGACAGAAATCCCTGGCATACCTGGGGCAGCTGCTGGTGTGCTCCAGGGTGGGTCCTCCCTTCTGTCTCCTAAACCTCCCACCCACCCCAGCCCCAGCCCCAGCCCCAGCCCACAGGCTGAGCAGAAAAGCAGAGCACAGAGCTGTCCTTGTGTGCCCAGATCAAGAGGGAGGGGCAGGTCTGGCTGCTTTCCCTACTCAGCAGTGTCCTTCTAGCTTGGCTCCTTGTAGCTGAATTTTGGGTGAACGGAGCTTGTTTGGCCAACATCTCAGGCCTGCAGCAAACCCTATAAAGTTCTGGCATTTCCCCTTCTCTGGCTACTAGCCCCTGATGCTCTGGGGGATGTTCCCACAAGAGTCATAAAGGGCCTCTGTCTGGGAGTCAGGCAGTAGTGAGGTCCTGGCTGGTGAGGGTTCGGTCACCTTTATCTGTTACAGTTCTAACAGGACTCCTTCCTTTCGGGCCAGAGCAGTCCTGTGGCAGACACTGTAGTCACTGTGCTCAGGCTTTCCATGCATCTGTAGGATCTTGTTGGGTTGCCCTAGTCTTCCCCGGGGACATCAGTGCTGTAGTGTTCATGTTCCTGCTTCTACAGAAAACCTATGGAGTGCTTACCTGGAGAAGGGCGAGGTCGTGGAGAAGCATGGGTTGCCCTCCACAGATACCCTTGGCCTGAAGGAGAGCCTGTCCCTGTATGTGGTGGCTGACATTGCCACATCCTTCACTGTGCTGGTTGGCATCTTTTTCCCTTCTGTAACAGGTAAGATCTTCATGCCCACACACTTAGCCCTACCCCAAATCCTGGAGAATCCCTCAAGGAATGTTGTCTGTTTTTGGAGGCATCATGGCTGGCTCAAACCGCTCTGGGGACCTTCGTGATGCTCAGAAGTCCATCCCGGTGGGGACCATTCTGGCCATTGTTACCACGTCACTTGTGTGTATCCTTTCCTGGGCATGGTGAGGCAGCTGTCAAAAGGTACTTCTCTGTATATACGTTGCCAGATAGTGTGTGGAGACACACCACACACATGCAAGCATGAATACCTTAACCCCTTGTGCACCTGCACATGGTTCAGAATATGCATGCGCACACCATGGACCCCTCTGATGTTTGCAGGTCAAGACTGTGACTGTGAAGCTCTCTAGGGTGCTGTGTGGGGATTGAATTGGGGCTACAGTGTGGTAGAATCCTAGCTTCCTTAATACAGCCCAGACTTCAGCAGCGTGATTCTCTTTGGTGCCTGCATCGAGGGTGTAGTGCTCAGGGACAAGTGAGTGAACTGTGCCACTCCCTGTCAGCTTTCCCCGTCTTTACTCCAAACCACCCCTCAGCATCCATGGTCCCCACATCTCAGGCAGTTGACTTCCAGTAATGATTTGTGTGAGCAGGTAGGTCAGGCCCTTCTTTGACTTTTGCTTCTGAGATGACAGTGACATTAAGATCAAGGGTGAGGGAAAGGGTAAAGTTACATGGTTACAGGCTGGTAACTGGTCCCCACTAAATGCTAGAGCCTTTCCTCTCCATCTTTCTTCCTGACCCCTAATACCCTTTGACTCTGGGTGACTCCACCCAGGGCCTGGGGGGGGCTTCTTACCAGGAGCATGGTCTGAGTCTGGCCTCTGTAGGTATGGTGATGGCGTCAGCAGGAATCTGGTGGTGGGCACCTTGGCCTGGCCTTCGCCTTGGGTCATTGTCATCGGCTCCTTCTTCTCAACATGTGGTGCTGGCCTCCAAAGCCTCACCGGGGCACCACGTTTATTGCAAGCCATTGCCAAGGATAACATCATCCCCTTCCTCCGGGTAAGCCCTCCTGTGCACCCCACAGCCTTGATGCTCTTGGCCCCTTATCCCAGCAAGGGGAGAGGCAGATTCATACGCAGCGTGGTTGCCTACAGTGGCCCAGGCCTTGGCAGCAATCCAGAAGGAGCTACTGAGAGCTGCTCTGGCCCTCTTGGAAGGCTGTTAGAAGTGCTGTTTAGATGCAGAATGCTCGTGGCTTGTCTCTGCTTCATCCAAAGCAGAGAGACCCAGAGAAGTCCAGTCAGGGTAACTTGTGACTCCATAAGATAGGCGTGGGGGTGGGATCGGAGGGATGATGGAAAACAAGCTGTGACTTGGGCTGCAGATGTACATAGTAATAGCACATGACCATGGTAGGAACACTCCTTTTCTGGTGCCTCCAGGTGTTTGGCCATGGGAAAGCAAATGGCGAGCCAACATGGGCACTCCTCCTGACGGCACTCATCGCGGAGCTGGGCATCCTCATTGCCTCCCTTGACATGGTGGCCCCAATCCTGTCCATGTGAGCTGGGCCAAGGGCAAACCTCTTTAGGATCCCAGCACCTCCCCGTGATCCTATCTGGTGTTTAGGTGCCACTGGGAGATCAGTTGGGCTTAGTGGGGCACTGGCAGGGCTGGTTACCCTGATTCCAGAAGCCAGCCTGGTACATCCACATAGACTGAAGAAACCAACAGACCCTAAGCTCCATGGTAGGAGCCTCCCTAGAGCAGAGGGCCAGCAGATGGCCACTCCAAACAGGGCGAGCTCTTGGTCTGTTGCCTTATCAAGGGCATCACTACCCCAGTCATGATTTTTAACTGGTCTGTAAGATGAGGAGATGAGTGTGTGAATGCCTTACAGGTTGTGGTCAGCATGATTCCTAGGGATCCCTGAGGCTTGGTTTCTATATTCACCTCTGCCCATGTTGGGCTCCCCTCCCATTCTGCTCCACGGCTAATTGTCCTTACTTGTTCAGTTATGAAGGGTTTATACTTACCACTCACTGAGATTATAAACCTGACTGAACTGCCTTCCTCCTGAGCAGACTCCAGCCCTAACAGCAGCACAGCACCCTGTTACTCTCAGAACAAAACTACATGGTCCTTGTCATGTCTTCCTAACTTACTCCCTGACCTCCAACTGCTTCACGGCCCTCACTCAACTGGCTCTGTGGGCTACAGGCTTACACAGCATCTCCTCATCTCTCACTGAGCATTTTCCAACATCGTCCCATTCCAGCTCTGCACTCGTTATTCCTGGACTTTGTCCCCTTCTCACAGCCTCTCCTGGTGAATACTTACCCATCCTCTCCCGCTTGGCTCTGAGGACAGTTTCTTACTACTGCCATATGCGTGGGGCCTTAGTAGTGGAGGCCTGGGGGGTTAGGAGCCATGGTGTAGCCTGAGGTACCAAGAAAGCTTTTCTGCACCAACTGCCTCCTGATACTGCAGGTTCTTTCTGATGTGTTACCTGTTTGTAAACTTGGCCTGTGCTGTGCAGACGCTTCTGAGAACCCCCAACTGGCGGCCCCGATTCAGATACTATCACTGGTGAGTGCCTGCTGGGTCCCTGGGGCAAGTCCCCTGATGTTGGCGGTATTGGGGAAGCCACAAGCCCCATTCTGGAGGATGTCTGAGTTTCCTAGGCAGCCTTTGCTCTTGAAACATTTAAGAGGATGGAGATTCTCTGAATGGAGACTTGACCTGCTTCACACATCCAGCTTGCGAATTGGGACCTGTAAGGGACACCACAGTATGGCACAAACTATGACCTGGATTCCTGATTCTTATCCTCTCATCTCTGGCCCAGGACATTGTCTTTCCTAGGCATGAGTCTCTGCCTGGCTCTTATGTTTGTCTCCTCCTGGTACTATGCCCTAGTGGCCATGCTCATTGCTGGCATGATCTACAAGTACATCGAGTACCAAGGGGGAGTGGGGCTGCCGTCTGGCCTGTGATGAGCTTGGATGGCACTTCCGGTGTCTAGTTGAACAGTTAGGATAGTCTGAGTGTTGGGTTGGTGTAGGGAGGCTGGGCCAACTTTGCTTCTGCAACTGATACTTGGCCTGTGGTTGGGGCCTGTGACTCAGGGTGTGGCCTTCCTTCCTGCAGCCCGTATTCGAGTAGAAATCAATGGGTGAAGGGCTAGGAGTGTAACTCAATAATAAAGTACTCACTTAGCATGAAAGGGAGTGAAGGAGAGAAAAGGAAGGGAGGCAGGGAGGCAGGGGAATCTTTGGGTGGAATGGGGGCTCAGGAGCTTGTGATGGCATCTCTAGGGCTGAGAAGGAGTGGGGCGATGGCATTCGAGGCCTGTCCCTAAGTGCCGCACGCTATGCACTGTTGAGGCTGGAAGAAGGGCCTCCTCACACCAAGAACTGGCGGTAAGTTCATGCCCAGACTGAGAGGGCCCTCTCAGGGTTCTTAGAGAACACTGAGGGTGAGGGTTCTATAGTTCTCCCCCAGGAGATTGTAGGAAATACCCTCTTGCTTGTTGAGCCCTTTGGTCTGTGCTACCCAAACTTGTGGGGGTCTATGCCAGGCCCTTACCTTAGGCTGCCCAACTGTCTGACCACTGCAGGCCTCAGCTCCTGGTACTGCTGAAGCTAGACGAAGACCTTCATGTGAAGTACCCCCGGCTCCTCACCTTTGCCTCCCAGCTTAAGGCAGGGAAGGGTCTGACAATTGTTGGTTCTGTCATTCAGGGCAGCTTCTTGGAAAGCTATGGCGAGGCCCAAGCTGCTGAGCAGGTAATGGCCAGGGGTAGGAAGATGGCTTAGCCAAATCAACATGTCTGGGGTGCAGTCGGCATATAGGGGAGGACCAAAACAGTCTTGGCCACTGTGGCCAGCCAGATGGACCACACTGTCACTATCTTCAAGCTTGAATAAGTATAGTTGTCCTACTATAGAAGCATGGTTTATGGGCTGGCAAAACACCTCGGTGTATGCCTCATGTAGAGAAACTCATGTATATACCTAGTTACCTAATTTGACTCCCAAATCCTACAAAGTGTCACTGGAGACCCGCTCCCAAGAGTTGTCTTTTGACTTCCATATGATGTCTTATGCTTGCACTGCATTCTCACACACACACATACACAAAATAAAATAAAATTTTCCGGGCGTAGTGGTGCACACCTTTGATTCCAGCACTCAGGAGACAGAGGCAGGTGGATCTCTGTGAGTTTGAGACCAGCCTGGTCTACAAAGTGAGTCCAGGACAGCCAGGACTATTACATAGATAAATCCTGTCTTCAAAAAATAAAAATAAGTAAGTAATAAAATTCACAAAACGTGATCTGTCTGTGGGCAGCTTGCTCCAAGGTCACCCTTATTAAACTCAGAGTTCTGGTAGGGATCTCAGTTTGAGTGGAAACTGGTAGGCTTTGCCTTTTGATGCTCTTGTATTCCCCACAGACAATCAAGAACATGATGGAGATTGAGAAAGTAAAAGGTTTCTGCCAGGTAGTGGTGGCCAGCAAGGTTCGAGAGGGGCTGGCCCACCTCATCCAATCCTGCGGCCTGGGCGGCATGAGACATAACTCTGTGGTGCTGGGCTGGCCCTATGGCTGGCGACAGAGTGAGGACCCACGTGCCTGGAAGACTTTTATTGGTGTGTGAGGTGGCGTCTCAGCTGGGCCAGGGGCCAAGGGCCAGGGTTAAAGTGAGGTGGCAGAGACCAGAGGGTCACAGGCTGGCAGTCAGCAGTGCCCCTCCTCCCTAGACACTGTGCGCTGTACCACAGCTGCCCACCTGGCCCTGCTGGTGCCAAAGAACATAGCGTTCTACCCCAGCAACCACGAGCGCTACCTGGAGGGCCACATTGACGTGTGGTGGATCGTGCATGATGGAGGCATGCTCATGCTTTTGCCCTTCCTGCTACGCCAACATAAGGTGCGCCAGCTGGTGGGTCATGGGGGAAGGTGCCCCGGCTCTTAGAAAGGTAAGTCGGATGGAAGCACTCACATGCTCCGTTGCCCCAGGTGTGGAAGAAGTGCCGGATGCGCATTTTCACTGTGGCCCAGATGGATGACAACAGTATCCAGATGAAGAAGGACCTGGCCACCTTCCTGTACCACCTCCGCCTGGAAGCTGAAGTGGAGGTGGTAGAGATGGTGAGCTGCCTGCCCTGCTCTGCCCCTGACAGTCCCCAGGATTGTGCAGCCTGGTACCCATGGCTTCCTCTCCTTCCAGCACAACAGTGACATCTCCGCATATACCTATGAGCGGACCCTCATGATGGAGCAGCGCTCTCAGATGCTGCGGCAGATGAGGCTGACCAAGACTGAGCGGGAGCGAGAGGTAAGTAGCTGTCTTGGCTCAGATTTGGGGAAGGGCCAGATGATGCTTTTGAAGACACTGTCTGGTGTAGGTATCAGAATGACTCACTTCACCGGGCATGGTGGCTCCTATCCATAATCCCAACACTCAGGAGGCTGAGGCAGGTGGATTCCTGTGAGTTCGAAGCTAGCCTGGTCTGCCTCGTGAGTTCCAGGGCAGCCAAGGCTATATAGTGAGACCCTGTCTCAAAAACAAAAAAAATCCCAACCAAACAAAAAGCTGGACATGGTGCCTCATGCCTATAATCCCAGTATGTAGGAGACTGAAAAAAAAAAGCCTCACCTATCCCACCTGAACTAGAACCAGTCAATGGTCATTTCCCTGAGGAGGGTGGTCGTGTTGGGCCAGCCAGGGTACCAAGGATACCTCCCCTGGTTGTCCTTAGGCCCAACTGGTCAAGGATAGGCATTCAGCCCTGCGGCTGGAGAGCCTTTATTCTGATGAGGAGGATGAGTCTGCAGCAGGGGCTGACAAGATCCAGATGACATGGACCAGAGACAAGTATATGACTGAAACCTGGGACCCCGGCCATGCACCTGACAACTTCCGGGAGCTGGTGCACATTAAGCCGTGAGTACAGATGATGCTAAGGTCTGGAATGGAGGAGGAGTGGGGACAGGCAAGCTGTGCAGATGGACCAGGGACAGAGACCCCTTTGCTAGGTGGTTCTCAGTGGCCTTTCATCAGCTACTTTGTCTCCAGGGACCAGTCCAATGTGCGGCGGATGCACACTGCTGTGAAGCTCAATGAAGTCATTGTCACACGCTCCCACGATGCTCGCCTGGTCCTACTGAACATGCCTGGCCCCCCTAAGAACAGTGAGGGTGATGAGAACTGTATCCTTTTGTGTAAAGGCTGACAATGGGGAGCTGTCCTCTCCTTGTATGGAAAGTGGCCTTGGTCCTGTGGCTGTCTCCTTGACCCGATACCCTGCAGACATGGAGTTCCTTGAAGTGCTGACTGAGGGCCTTGAAAGGGTGTTGTTGGTGCGTGGTGGTGGCCGAGAAGTCATCACCATCTACTCCTGAGCCCAGTGGAGTCTTGTGGCCTGGAGTTGGGGTGTCTAGGACAACAGTCCCCAGCCCTGCACCTACTTGCCAGTTGTGCTTAGCCCACCCTTGCTTTGGACCGGCTTTGCTAGGTCTCCAGGGAAACCAATCTTGGGCCTGGCAGTGGAAATGGACCCAAGGGCGGAGGAGCCCTGAGGGATTTAGGGACTTTGCTCTTCCATACCCTAGTGCAGGCCTATCCTGACTAGAGAAGACTGGTGAAGGGTTGATATGGATTTCAAGTCCCAGACTGGCCCACGAGCACTATTTATTGTATATTTATTGTTTGGATGTCATCATCAGAGAAGAGGGAAGGACAGTTGAGCTGGGTTTGCTGCAGGAAGACCTGGCTCAGGCTGTGGCAGAGACCCTCATCAAGCCAAGTGGAATGGAGCTGGCCAAGCTGAGCCTGACTTTTTTCAATAAAACATTGTGTACTTCTGGGCCTCCTGCTGCCCCAGCTCTTTTTCCCCTGGCGCCAAGGAAAGAAAGACTGAACTGAACACAAGCTCAGAGCCAGATCCCTAAGGCTATGCCCCTTCCTGGCCACCCCCATTTGCCGTTCTATCCCTCCCACTGGCCCTGGGGCCCCTCCCATCCCCTGTCCAGATAAGGCCAGCCCAGTACTGCCTCATCTGGCAGTAGGCACTGGGCTGTAATGGGGTTGCCTGGCTCCCCATGGCAGTGGGTGCTGCTGCTCTTGGGGCTACTGCTCCCTCCTGCTGCCCCTTTCTGGCTCCTCAATGTGCTCTTCCCCCCGCACACCACGCCCAAGGCTGAATTCAGTAACCACACACGGCCTGTCATCCTCGGTAAGCCCCCACTAGGCCCCTGATACATCAAGTGAGACCTTGGGGAGCCTGGGTCCTAGCCCCTGCCAGCAGCAGATGCTGTCAAGGTTCTTTTGCCCCCCATCTTTAGCCCTAATGCCTTGGTGAGGGGAAGGGCCAAAGGCTCATTCTACAGAGACATGGCTGCTTTACCCTTCACACTGCTGTATCTCCAAGTTGTCTTCTCCAGGAGTTTGGAGTTGGGGTGGTGGTCGGCGAATGGGATGAGGTTTGCCCTAAGGCCTTAGCCAGTGCACTACAAGCTACAGCCAGCTCCAGATACAGTGGATACTGGGTTAAGCCCCACAACTTCCTTGGCCTCTACTGCCTTACCAAGAACAAGATATCCAGCCCAGGGCAGGATAGCAGGAGAGGTCCATAAAGGCCTGCCTCCTGTTCTAGACCCAGCCCCTGCTCCCCCATACCTATTTGTTCTCTCTTTGGACTTTGGAAATAATGGAAAGCCAAGCTGGATGTTTGTTTTGTGGGGGCAGGGGTCAGTGGCCTTGGTTCCCGCACCTTCCCTGCCTGAAGGGAGTGTGGAATTTGCAGTCCTGGTGGGACAGTAAGAAGTTTGGTAGAGAGAGGATAAGTTCAGAACATTGAGGGTGTGGGAGATGGAAGGGTGAGGCTCTTTTGGTGGTAGGGTTGTGGAGTTGGAGAGGAGCCAAGAAATTCAGAACAAAAGCTGGTGCCTACAGTGCCTGGCTGCATGGGGAATCGGCTAGAAGCCAAGCTGGATAAACCAGATGTGGTGAACTGGTTGTGCTACCGCAAGACAGAAGATTTCTTCACCATCTGGCTGGATCTCAATGTGTTTCTGCCCCTTGGGGTGGACTGCTGGATTGATAATACCAGGTATGTCCCATGTGCTCTACCCAGCCCTACACATTGCCCCTTGGCTACTGGCTACTAAATATACCACTGTCCCCAGGGTTGTCTACAACCGCAGCTCTGGGCGTGTGTCCAATGCCCCTGGTGTACAGATCCGTGTCCCTGGCTTCGGCAAGACCTATTCTGTTGAGTACTTAGATGACAACAAGCTAGCAGGTGTGTGTACACAGGGAAAGTCAGGGGCTCTCCTTGGCCATCAGGCTGGACTGCAGGTAGGTATAATGGACACACTCCCTTGTGCTGCTGCCTCCCCACAGGTTACATGCATACACTGGTACAGAATCTGGTTAACAATGGGTATGTTCGGGATGAAACAGTGCGGGCCGCACCCTATGACTGGCGTCTGGAACCGAGTGAGTGTTTAGGGTGATGGGCTGTGGGCATGACAGGTGGTCCCAGACCCTAGTTGCTCTGACTATCTACTCATCTTCAGGCCAGCAGGATGAATACTACCAGAAGCTGGCAGGACTGGTAGAGGAAATGTATGCTGCTTATGGGAAGCCTGTCTTCCTTATTGGGCACAGCCTTGGCTGCCTACATGTGCTCTATTTCTTACTGCGTCAGCCTCAGTCCTGGAAGGACCGCTTCATTGATGGTTTTATCTCTCTTGGGGCTCCATGGGGTGGCTCTGTCAAGCCCATGCTGATCCTGGCCTCAGGTGAGGAGCCTCTTGATCACTGTCATCCAGTGTGGGGTGAGGGAGGAATGAAGCAGATCTCAGAGCTAGCTGTCACTCCAGCTCTCCTCAGTGCTGCCCAGGGATATTGTCCATGAGGCATATCTGCTGCCCAGGGATATTGTCTATGAGGCATATCTGCTGTCCATTAGTTTCTAGAAAGTAGCACCATTAGGATGTCTCTTTCCGGAGTCTTTCAGTGACGTAGAGGAAGCCAATCCCACTTATCTACCAACCCCAGATTTGCTCCTTGTAGCCCCAAGTCTTGTACACTCTGGCTTTTAGCTACTTTTTTACTCCCTGGGTCCCCTGTGCACAGGTATTTGTTTCATTGGGGACATGTGACATGTCTGCCATAGCAGGACCAAACCTAGGGACCCCTATGTTCCTTTGTTCCTTTTTTTTTTTTTTTTTTTTTTTTGGTTTTTTGGGACGGGGTTTTTTTTTTTTTTCTTTTTTTTTCTGACTTCCTTTTTTGACCAGGCAGGCCTCGAACTCACAAAGATCCGCCTGCCTCTGCCTCCCAAGTGCTGGGATTAAAGGCGTGCGCCACCACCGCCCGGCTTCCTTTTTTTTTTTTTTTTTTTTTTTCTTTTTTGAGCAGCGGCCCCAGGAACCCAGCACTAATACAGCCACCACTCATTGAGCACCACTGTATTCTGGGCACAGCAAGACTCAGGCTTCACTATGGAAGTTTACAGTCTGGTGGATGACTGTGCAACATAGGCCCATATAGGGCCTGAGAAAGAACAACCAACACACACACCTTATTCTCTTTAACTCCTTCTCTTCCTGTACACTCCGTTTAAAGTCCTATAGCTTGGTCCTATAGAAGTATCAACACAGCCTCTTTTTTTTTTTTTTTTTTGTTTTTCGAGACAGGGTTTCTCTATGTAACAGCTCTGGCTGTCCTGGACTCGCTTTGTAGACCAGGCTGGCCTCAAACTCACAATGATCTACCTGCCTCTGCCTCCCAAGTGCTGGGATTAAAGGCGTGTGCCACCATGCCCAGCTCAACACAGCCTCTTACTAAATGAACATATCGAGCACTTAACTGAACACCAGGCCTGCTCTGGTCTGTGTCTTGGATTCAGGCAGAAACAAGCTTGAGCAATTCACTGAGGCAGATTGTGGGCCAGGCCCAGCTCCCTGTCCCACCTCTACATCCACAGGTGACAACCAGGGCATCCCGATCATGTCCAACATCAAGCTGAGAGAGGAACAACGCATAACCACGACATCCCCCTGGATGTTCCCAGGCCGCCAGGTGTGGCCTGAAGACCATGTGTTCATTTCTACACCAAACTTCAACTACACCGGCCAGGATTTCAAGCGTTTCTTTGCAGATCTGCATTTTGAAGAAGGCTGGTACATGTGGCTACAGTCTCGTGACCTACTGGCGGGCCTTCCAGCACCTGGTGTAGAAGTATATTGTCTGTACGGTGTGGGTCTGCCCACACCCCACACCTACATCTATGACCACAACTTCCCCTACAAAGACCCGGTAGCTGCACTCTATGAAGATGGTGATGACACTGTAGCCACACGTAGCACTGAGCTCTGTGGCCGGTGGCAGAGCCTCCAGTCACAGTCTGTATACCTGCTGCCCATGAATGAGACAGAACATCTCAACATGGTCTTCAGCAGTAAGACACTGGAACATATCAATGCCATCCTGCTGGGTGCCTACCGCCATAGCACTTCTGAGCCCCCAGATGCCAGCCTGGGTCCCCCGCCCCCTGAATAAAGACCTCTGCTGTTATAAGTCCTGTGTGTTGTGGGTTAAGGGAAAGACACTACTTGGATCCTTAGATTCATACATCACCTGGCCCAGGGCTCAGGGCATGAGGTAAAATGGGCTTTGGTGATGCCTGAGATGGAACTGAACACGTTGAGATGTCTAGATTCTCAGTGTCGTGGTTGAGCTGCTAAGAAAGCCTCCTCTGTACCTGCCTTCTCAGGGCCTGTGCCAATATTCAGATTTAGGTACAACTGTTGGAATGGGGACACAGAAATATGATTTGAAACAGATGTCAGAGTTCTGGTTGGATACAAGAGTTTAAAATAGGGCCAGGTGTGATGTGTGCCTTTAATCTCACCACTCAAGAGGCAGATCTCTGTGAACTCAGGCTAGCCTAATGTACATAGTTCCAGGACAGCCAGGGCCACATAGAGACCCTGTCTCAAAAATACAAATAAATGGCCAGGCGTTGGTGGCACTCAGGAGGCAGAGGCAGGCAGATCTCTGGGAGTTCGAGGACAGCCAGGGTGTTACACAGAGAAACACTGTCTCAAAAAACAAAAAAGAAAAAAATAGTTTAATATATGGTGGCTGGAGCTGGAGATCTGTTAAGAATGTAAGATCTTGGATTCCATACCCAGCATTAAAAATAAAAGGGGCAGCCGGGCAGTGGTGGCGCACGCCTTTAATCCCAGCACTTGGGAGGCAGAGGCAGGCGGATCTTTGCGAGTTCGAGGCCAGCCTGGTCTACAAAGTGAGTCCAGGACAGCCAGGGCTACACAGAGAAACCCTGTCTCGAAAAACCAAAAAATAAATAAATAAATTAAATAAATAAATAAATAAAAGGGGCTGGAGAAAATGGCTCAGCAGTTAAGAGCATTGGCTCCTCTTCCAGAGGACCCAGGTTCAATTCCCAGCACTCAAATGGCAGTTCAAAACTATAACTCCAGTTGTAGGGGATCTGACACCTTCACATAGACATACATGCAGGCAAAACACCAATGCACATAAAAATAAATTTAGAGGGCCAGGTGTGGTGGCGCAAGCCATTAATCCCAACACTCAGGAGGCAGAGGCAGGCAAATCTCTGTTTGAGACAGCCTGGTCTACAAAGAGAGTCCAGAACAGCCAGGACTACACAGAAAAGCCCTGTCTCAAAAAAAATTAATAAGTTTAGAGCCAGATGGTGGTGGCACATGTCTTTAATCACTTCATCTAGGCCAGCCTTGTCTGCACGTCTGGTTCCAGGACAGCCAGGGCTACATGGAAAAACTATGACTCAACTCCTGCCCCCCTAATAAAAAGTGTTTAGGATTGGAAGGAATGGCAATTCATCTAATGAAGACTTAATTTGGGGCTTGAGAGATAGCTCAGAAGTTAAGAGCATATGTTGCATTTACAGAGGACCTGGGTTTGGTTCCCAATACCCATGTGGTAACTCACAACCTTCTGTAACTTCAGTTCCAGGGAATCTGATGCTCTCTTCTGACCTTGGTGGGTACCTGGAGTGACACATTCACTCATAAACATATAAACATAATGCTATATAATACACACACACACACACACACACACACACACACATATATATATAGAGAGAGATGGTAGATAGCCTGGAACTCAGAGATCCACCTGCCTCTGCCTCCCGAGTGCTGGGAATAGAGGTATGCACCCCCTCTCCTGCGATTTATACTTATTTTTAGAGAGTTATGTGTATGAGTGTTTTGTCTGTATATATACATGTGTTTGCAGTGCTCTGGGGGGGGAGGGTGTCAGATGAGATGGGGATGGAGGAACTAAGGAGCACCATGGAAAACCTGGTAAAGAGTACCATATCCCCTTCCTCAAACTACCTGGGACTAGAGGCAAAGGTGAAAGTGAAAGGGAAGACACACAAAGCAGGCCAGCAGCCACAGTACTAGGGTGGAGGTGAAAGCGAAAGTGGGAAGGAAGCGTACAGCCTCACAGAAGCCGAGTTAGACACCTTTCTGCTCCCCCTTGCTTCATTCTTTTCTTCCTCTGATTCACCCATCGACGACCCTCGGATCTCAATTGACCTCCCTCCCCCCCCCCCCCCCCCCCCCCCCCCCCCCCCCCCCCCCCCCCCGCCCAGATGCTGAAGCAGGCAGTGGAACACAGAGGAGGCTTCTCTTTCGAGAATTGCCAGAGGTAAAGGGGGAGTGGAGTTCTAGTCGCTGGTGTTCACTATAGGCCTTGTTTTACTGATGGAAGTTGGGTGACCAAGTAGGGGCTTAACCCAGGAGATGAGGAAAGTAGAGATGGGGTTGGGGATTGGTTCAAGGACCCTCTCTAGAAGCAGAACTGAAATGTCACCCCAATGTTTCCAGGAATGCATCCTTGGAACACGTCCTCCCGGGCCTTCGGGTCCCTCGTGCACGCAAGACCGGGACTACCATCGCGGGACTTGTGTTCCGAGTGAGCAGGGCCATAGGGCTGGAGGGTTAGAATGGCAGCCTCTGAGGGGAAGATCGGGTGGGCGTTAAGGCTGGGCTCTTCCTCTGCAGGATGGAGTCATCCTGGGAGCAGATACGCGGGCCACTAACGATTCGGTTGTGGCGGATAAAAACTGCGAGAAGATCCATTTCATCGCCCCCAAAATTTAGTAAGAGTCCCTCAGGCCAGTCCCCACACTCAAACAAAAGCTGTCCTACTCTGTCTGCACGTCCCTGTCCCCACCCACCATCACTTTTCCCTCAGCTGCTGTGGGGCTGGAGTAGCTGCGGACACTGAGATGGTCACGCGGATGGCAGCTTCCAAGATGGAGCTACATGCGCTGTCCACCGGCCGCGAGCCTCGGGTGGACACAGTCACCCGTGTCCTGCGACAGACGCTCTTCCGGTGAGGAGATGGGGTTAAGATGACCCCTAGAGGGGAGTTATGGCAGGTGGGTGGGACCGAAGAAAATCCCGGCTGCCACCAGCTGAGAGACCGGAAGTAGCCAGGCGGACAGGCCCTAAGCTGAGTTCCGGAAGAAGAGACGTCAATTGCTAGGACGCCAGGTTACAGGAAGGGGTGGGACTCAGACCGAGAAGAGGGTGGATGGGCGGGGCCTGGCTTCAGCTGGCAGTGACCGCGTCCACTGCTCCACAGGTACCAAGGCCACGTAGGAGCATCACTGATCGTGGGCGGGGTTGATCTGAACGGACCGCAACTCTATGGCGTGCACCCCCATGGTTCCTACAGCCGTCTGCCCTTTACAGCCCTTGGTGAGCGGCTTCCACCCTTTCCCCACGAATCCTGCTCCTGCAAACCTTCAGGACCTTCAAAATTTGTACCCCCGTTGGAGCAGCTACAATTGACTTCAGCTGCCCCTTCCCACCCGCAGGCTCCGGACAGGATGCAGCCGTGGCACTGTTGGAGGACCGTTTCCAGCCAAACATGACGGTGAGCGACATCTGCCCATTACTTCTTCATGTTCACTGGTGGAGAAACCTTGGCCAAGTATAGAAACAAGGAAGGCTTGTAGGGTGTCGAGTGAGTAGGGACTGAGTAATGTTGAGGAAGTGAGATCCAGTCAGTAACCAAGCTTAGACCACAGAGAGAAGCTGAAGCTCAAAAGGATCATTAACCGAAGGAAGAGGTAAAGTCCAGTGGGGTTCTATATAAGGTTTGTGGTCTGGACTTTTGGAGTTGGATAGAAGTTGGTGACTATGTACTTCAGAGATAAAAAGGCCCAGAGAGAAATTCAATGACAGAGGACTAGATTAGTGGATGTAAAGACTGCTGGAGGGGGAGGGCCTATTAGTGTAAGCAACACGGAGAAGTTTGTACAGAGGACAGTGGGTAGGGGGAAGGCAGAGTTTTGGGGGAGAGGGAGTCAGAAGCTAAGGGGCTGGAATTTTGAATGGAGGGAAAGGAGGCTGAACTTAACAAGTGGCAAATTGTCTAGGCTTCAAAATGAACAAAAGTCCCCAGGTTACAGTGAGGTAACACTGGTTTCATTTGGCCTCATTCACCCTGCCACAGCTGGAGGCTGCGCAAGAGCTCTTGGTGGAAGCCATCACAGCAGGGATCCTGGGTGACCTGGGCTCTGGAGGCAGTGTGGATGCATGTGTAATCACTGCAATGGGTGCCAAGCTGCTGAGAGCACTGAGCTCACCCACAGAGCTAGTGCAGAGGTAGGAGCAGGGAAAAGGAGGACCTACGGGGGAGTGGCAGTCTCAACAAGACCTGAAATAGGGGTCTGCCAGAACAGGACACACTGCATTCTGAAAGGCTGGCCCTCCTCTCTTCTAGACTTGGCCAGTACCACTTTGCTTCTGGAACCACAGCTGTCCTGACCCAGGAAGTGAGACCCCTGAACCTGGAGCTCCTGGAGGAAACTGTGCAGACCATGGAGGTGGAATAAAGTGGCCTGAGATTCAGAGCCTGGAACAAGGGGGAATAAATCAAGGAAATACACTTAAACATAAACAGAAGACTGTGTCTTTCTTGAGAGGAGTAGAACAAGTAGCCATATGAGCTTTGTGGCTGAGGTATCTAAGGATCACAAGTCCAGTTCCTGGCCTGAGGTGTTCTTCACCATTGCCTTAGGGATCTGTCCACCCAGAATCCCAGCACTAGCCAGCCCTATAGTTTCTGAGATGTCCTGTCATCCCCAAACCTAGTTCCATATGGTGAAGCTTACCCCACCAGTACCGTCTTGTAAGACCCACCAACCACCCCCACTCATAGCCTTTCCCGGGCTTATCAGTGACCACCTATTTCCACAAGTTCCACCTTGAGGTCTTAGGGGGCTCAATTTCCTGACTCTAAGGGCAAGTTTTCACCAAGCACCCCTTTATTCACCTATAGTGCCGCTACTTAATGACACCCATTACAGGGTCGGGCATGTGTGAACCATGAGAAGCTGGGCCTTGTCTGCACATGTGGGGCTGTAAGGAAATTGACTTCAAGTTCTCTGGGCTGAAAAGGGTCATGGACTCGAGGAAAAGGCAATTTAAAAGGAAACTGTGTCCCAGGCCCACTGGGTGCTGGTAGGAACATCCTGTCAGAGTAGTAGCTAAGATTCACTTGGGCTTCAGAACTGATAAAGCACATTCTCCAGAGAGGTTCTCCAGGATGGACACCCTTGCCCCCTGATTGTGTGTTCCCCCTAAGGCTTTATTATGAAAAATATATACATCAGCAAGGATAAAGGAATTGTTCGGTAAACAATCCACATGTCCACCAGCCTTTAAAATTCATGTTTTGTTGTATTTGATCTTGTGTGTCCATGCATTCCTTTATCCACCCATTCACCTGTTTCACTCTTCAGACTTCAGACTGAGGTACTCTTGAGCGAGTCAAAGCCTTTGATACTCTAGAAAAACTCAAGCCAACTCACCTGTTACAACTCTGCATACAAACACACCTTCTCAGAGCCGGGCGTGGTGGCGCACGCCTTTAATCCCAGCACTTGGGAGGCAGAGGCAGATGGATCATTTTGAGTTCGAGGCTAGCCTGGTCTACAAAGCGAGTCCAGGATACAAAGCGAGTCCAGGACAGCCAGAGCTGTGACACAGAGGAACCCTGTCTCAAAAGAAGAAAAAAAAAAAAAAACACCTTCTCTTCTCTCACCTTCTCTCAAGCTTAGCCTGGAGCTCAGTAACAACTGCTTGTGGACAGATCTTGCCCACAATGATCTGAGGTCTAGAAACAGATTTCATGGCTTTTCTACTACCAACTTCAGTCCAGGGTCTCTTGGTCACTGAGGGATCTCACTCACACTTACCAGTAATAGTAGGTCTTCGGGTCAGACACATGAGGGTTTGGTTCCCACCCCACCTCATGCTGGTAAGAGAATCAGCCTCTCTGGCCAAACCTCTGACTCCTGTTCCATACTGATGAGAACTCCAAGAGGATGTCTGTTAGGATTCACAACCTGCCAGAACCTCCGTCCATGGCCTTCACAGCAGAAGTGGTCACATCTGGCCATTCCTTCCACCAGTCATAATACCCATATGTTCTGAGCAGGCTTCTCTGGGAGTCCAGTACTCCTGATAGCCCTGGGAAATTTCATAGGTCCCAGCCACCAAGTAGACACTTTAGGCCTTGTTCAGCTATACGTCCTTGGTGCCAGTGGCCAACACTTGGGATACAAGGTGGTTCAGAAAGCCTATAGGTAGCCAAGGCTTGGGGAGGTGGAGGTGAGAGCCTCACACCTGGGTACTCGATAATTCCAAGGACTTTGGCCTGAGAAGATCTCTCCTAAGCAGGTGTGGGCTGTGCTAAGACCACACAGCTGGCCTAGTCTCAGGCCCAAGACTTATGCCCAAGGACAAGGATACTCATAAATAAAGGCAGGCATTCTCAACCTATTCATTAGCTTCCACAATGCTACTGCTCAGCCTAACCCTTAGCTTGGTCCTCCTTGGCTCCTCCTGGGGTAAGTGGGCTGGGACCAACCTTGACTGAATAACCTAGGACAGCTTACCTCCCAGCTCCTGTTCGGGCCCAGAGAAGGACCAGGCTGGCGAGAAAGGAAACGGACAGTGCAGGCAAAGGAAAACTGATGTGCCCGGATCAAAGGAGCCTTGGGGCTGTGAGGGAGGGAGGGAGAGCCAGGGTCCAGTCTCACAAATGAGGCCAGAGCTTGAGCCAGACCTGAGAAGGTTCAGGGACACATGAAAGATGTGTATAGACTAGGCAAAGGCAGACTGCTTGGGCAGGCCTAGAAGAATGGAGCCAAGGAGATGATACCAGGAATCAGGCAGAGAAGTGGCCTGTTGGTGGATGTGGCGGCATGGATAGGACTTGAAGACTGGTAGGACTGGGTAAACAAGATAGCTGTGTATGCCTAAAAGGCACTCCAGGGAAGGAGTGAGGAATCCTCTTGATTTGGATCCCTCTGGAATATACAGCTTCGGAGTACCTTGAGGAAGAATGTAGGGAGCAGTGGGCTGCTATGTGGGTCCTCACCAGTCCTATGTTCAGGCTGTGGTGTTCCTGCCATCACACCTGCACTGAGCTACAGCCAGAGGATTGTCAATGGGGAAAACGCAGTTCCAGGTTCCTGGCCCTGGCAGGTGTCCCTGCAGGTACCCACCCTAGGGGTAGGTCTGGATCCTGGGTACTTTATGCCTATGGGTAACGTAATCCCATTCACATATCTGACTTTTGACCCTAGGATAGCAATGGCTTCCACTTCTGTGGTGGTTCTCTCATCAGCCAGAACTGGGTGGTCACTGCTGCCCACTGCGAAGTCACGTGAGTGTATTCCACTTGCACTGCCCAATCCATCTCTTCCCACTTCCTTCCCTTGGATGCCCCCTCTGAAACTCCCTAGCAGCTACCCATTCCCATTATCCTTGCAGGCCTGGACGCCACTTTGTCATTTTGGGAGAAAATGACAGATCTTCCAATGCTGAATCTCTGCAGGTGCTATCCATCTCGAAGGTGAGTACCTGCATATGCAGAAAGGAAAAATGGGCTGCAGGTGGCTTTCTTTGGACAGAAATTCAGGCCTCAGCACAGACCCTAAGAGCCTGTGCCTACTCCAGCTTTACCTCTTCACTGACTCTATAGGCCATTACACACCCTAACTGGAACCCCACCACTCTGAACAATGATGTAACACTCCTGAAGCTTGCCTCACCAGCCCGGTACACAACACGAATCTCACCAGTCTGCCTGGCTTCCTCAAATGAGGCACTGCCTGCAGGCCTCACATGTGTCACCACTGGCTGGGGCCGAATCAGTGGTGTGGGTAAGAACTTGGATAAGAATGGAGACCATAGCCGGGCGGTGGTGGCGCACGCCTTTAATCCCAGCACTTGGGAGGCAGAGGCAGGCGGATCTTTGTGAGTTCGAGGTCAGCCTGGTCTACAAAGTGAGTCCAGGACAGCCAGAGCTGTTAAAACAGAGAAACCCTGTCTCGAAAAACCAAAAAAAAAAAAAAAAAAAAAGAATGGAGACCAGAACAGCATCCTGGGCCGGCCAGCCTGACCACCTTTCCTGGCCCACAGGTAACATCACACCAGCACGCCTGCAGCAGGTAGTCCTGCCTCTGGTCACTGTGAATCAGTGTCGGCAGTATTGGGGTTCGCGTATTACTGATTCCATGATTTGTGCAGGTGGCTCAGGTGCCTCTTCATGTCAGGTAAGCTTAGGTACCCTGTCCTCTTCACTGTCCTGTAGTACGCTTCCCCAAACTGCCATACTGACTACTCCCCTTTGCTTCCCTTCCAGGGTGACTCAGGAGGTCCTCTTGTCTGCCAGAAAGGAAATACCTGGGTACTTATTGGTATTGTCTCCTGGGGCACTGAGAACTGCAACGTGCAAGCACCAGCCGTGTACGCTCGGGTTAGCAAATTCAACACCTGGATCAACCAAGTCATGGCCTACAACTGAACTAGCCACAGAGCGTTTCCCCATCTTGATCCAATAAAGACACAGGCTCAGTTCCCAGTGTACCCTCGTCTTTCATCCTGGCATATTGGGAAGTAGAGACTTTTAAGGGTTCTACCCCTGACTTGGACTTTGTCTTCCAGTATAGCACTAGCTGAGGAGCCAGGATCTTCTTACAATAGTTACCCCAGGATGTGGCACCCCACTCCTCTTTTTGAACAATCCACTAGTCCCATGGCACAGTGAGTATGATCAGAAAAAAATGGCGGCCTTCCCTGGGGGAGGGCAACCTGTTTACTGGATACAGAAGATACATTACAGAGTACACAAAATAAATAACTGCACATTCTCCATCCACGGTTCATGGCATGAAGGCCTGGTGGACCTATCAAAGGCCCAAGACACTAAACCCCCTCTGTCCAAACCTCACAACCAGACCTACCTTGGGCAAGAGAGAAAATAAATCCCCAGTGGTTCACACCCCCAGAGATTCCTGGGGAACTGGTAGGTGGGGTAATTCCAAGGCTGTGAGGCTCAGGATCTCCACTGCCCCCTCTCCAGGGGGTAGGGGATGTAAGGAGGGGGTATATAAGGCACAGTTGACTTGGCACAGTGGTCTCTTTGGTTTCCCAGTGGAGGTGGCATATGTAGAAAAGAGGGCCTAGCACAAGATTGCCTCCTGAGAGAAGCTGATCAGAGTAGACTCTTCCTGCTGACAGAGGCTCTTAGTCTAGCCAAGGCCAAAGCCAGGCTCTGTCTGGTCCCTTCCTACACACTGAAAGCAGCTACAGAGGGAAGGAGTTTGGATTCCAGCCTCATGTGGTGGTGGTAGGGGAGACCATGACAGCTACAGGCACCCTGCAGCCCTACCTTACCTCCCAGAAGGGCTCCTCAGCCTGAGACTCAATGGGGCCAGCCTGGAAAGTGAATCCTATGAAAAGAAAAGGGTACAGGGCAGACGGGCAAGGCCAGCTCTTACAGCAAGGTCAGCACCCAAGGTCAGGGTTCAGAGGCAGGTAACACAGTATGGCTAAGTTCCAGGGTGAGGTTTGGAGAAGCTGAGAGAAGGGGAGTCGAGCAGCCTAGGACTCTCCCCCAATTCAGCAATTCCTTTCTTTCCTCTTTCTTTTAGGGGGGCTGTGAGTTTCAAAGGGTGTGCACCAGTCACCACCCCTTTCCCCGGCCACCTATACCCAAACCAGACACTAGATGGCACCATCACAGAGCTATAAAGGAGAGCAGGGCACAGCTCCCTAACGAAAGCTGCAAAGGGCAATCCCAAAGGATGGAACAAGGGCTGCCATGGAACTCTGAGGAAAGCCCTTTCAGGCACATCCATCCCCCAGATAGCAGCAGTTAAGCTCCCTCTAACCCTTCACTGTTGGGAAGGAGGCAGCTGGGGAATGAAATAGGCATCCGAGTAGAAGAGAGAGACAACAGTAGGCTCTGCAAAGGTGCTGAGGGTGATAGACAGGATCTCTCTGAGAGGTTGGAGCCTGAGGGGAAGACTCAGGACACAGTCCTACCACCAGAGGTGCAGGCAAGTATAGTGCTAGAATGGGTCCCTGGTGGCACTATGTAAAAAGACAGATCTTAACTGGGGGAAATGGTGATATTGGTTGGATCTAACTGGAGCTAAGGGATCAATGAGACACCTGGACTTGCAATCTAGCTATGGCAAAAGCTAGAGCTCCCACTAGAACAAACTTAAGGATTAGCATGGCAAAGAATATGGGGAGCTAGGCCACTTTGTGGAGGAAAGGGGGTTAGAAAAGTAATCGATTAAGAGTCCTGAGCCATAGGACCCTTTCTACCCAACACTGTAGGCCCCTTGGTCCAAGAAGATCAGTAGGGACTGGGTCCTGCACGTTTTCCCAACTCAAACAAAGCAGCTGCCTACCAGGCTCCCAGTTCAAGTGGCCCTGAGACACCATTCCATCATACCAGGCCCAGGCCTATGATAGCAGGTGGGGGCTACGAAAGGCATAGAGAGGAGCTGGGTCCAGACATGCTCTACATACTGCTGGCTATGAGGCCTAGTTATAGAGCAGGTATTGGGCCCAGGTGATACTGCAGAGAGTGGCCAGGATGTGACAATAGTGTGTCCATGTAATAGCTGGTGGCTCAGCCATTATACTGCTGTTGATAGCGCAGGTTGAGCTCCCGCAGTTCACGCTCCCGAACTCGGCGTGACTTGTTGGAGCGTGTGGAGCGGCTGGAACGTGTGGACTGGGAAGATTTGGTGCTTTGGCAACGAGAGGAAGCACGCTTGAGGAGATTCTGGGAGATGGATCGGTGCAGATTCTTCATGGATGAAGAGGCCGCCATGCTTACTACCCATGGGTGTCTCAGGGCCTGCAGTGCAGTCATCCGGGATCCAGGGTCTACTGTCAGCAGGCGGTCAATGAAGTCCTTGGCCAGATTAGATACACTAGGCCAGGGCTAGAAGCCAAGGACAAACATTAGTGTGAGAGGACTCAACACTGTCCTCCCATTTGGATGATACCAACAACGCAGAACTAGGATCTGGCCAGCATTTGCACACTGTCTAGAGGTAGCAGCCCTCCTCTCATATAGCATACTGGAACTCCCGTCCCCTCCCTTCACTGCTGACTCAGATTACTAAGCAGGCACTACTCAGTGATCAGTCTGGCAAGGAGGAAAATGACCTCTCGCCTATCCTAGGGAGCAATTTTAAGTGTTTTCCACCCAAAGCCTGGCTAAAGGAGATGGCCCTGCCAAGACCCCTAACCTACTGAGGGTTTTTTTTTTAATTCTTCTTCTTCTTTCTTTTTTTTTTTTTTTGGTTTTTTCAAGACAGGGTTTCTCTGAATATCTCTGGCTGTCCTGGACTCGCTTTGTAGACCAGGTGGGCCTCGAACTCACAAAGATCCACCTGCCTCTGCCTCCCAAGTGCTGGGATTAAAGGCGTGCGCCACCACCGCCCGGCTTCTTCTTTCTTTTTTTAGTTGTTTTCAGACAGGGCTTCTCTGTGTAGCCTTGGCTATCCTAGAACTCACTCTGTAGACCAGGCTGGCCTTGAACTCACAGATCCACCTGCCTTTGCCTCCTGAGTGCTAAGATTAAAGTCTTTCTTTTTTTGGAAACAGGGTCTTCTTTGTATAGATCTGGCTGAGCTGGAACTAAATATGCAGACCAGGCTAGCCTATAACTCACAGAGATTCACCTGCTCCTTTTTCCTGAGTGCTAGATTAAAGGCATGCATCAGTACATCTGGCTGGGAGATTTTTTAACATTTCTATGTGTGTTTACCTGAATGCTTGTATATGTACCACATAAATACAGGTGTCAATGGAGGACAGATGGGACTGGAGTTATAGGCAGCACTGGGAACCAAAACTAGCTCCTCGGCAACAACAGCTCTTAACTGATGAACCAGCTGTCCAGCTCTCCTAGATTTTTTTTTTTTTGATTTTTCAAGACAGGGTTTCTCTGTGTATCCTTGGCTGTTCTGGACTCACTTTGTAGACCAGGCTGGCCTTGAACTCACAGAGATCCACCTGCCTCTGCCTCTGCCTCCTGAGTGCGTGGATTAAAGGGGTGTGCCACTACACCCGGCTTCTCCTAGATTTTTTTTTTTTTTTTTTTTGGTTTTTCGAGACAGGGTTTCTCTGAATATCTCTGGCTGTCCTGGACTCGCTTTGTAGACCAGGCTGGCCTCGAACTCACAAAGATCCGCCTGCCTCTGCCTCCCAAGTGCTGGGATTAAAGGCGTGCGCCACCACCGCCCGGCTTTCCTAGATTTTTTAAGAGAGTGATCCAGCCAGGCATGGTTGCACACTCGGGAGGTAGAGGCAGATGGATCTCTGTGAGTTCAAGGCCAGCCTAGTCTACAGAGAGAGTTCTAGAACAGTCAGTACTATTACACAGAGAAACCCTCTCTCTAAACAACCAACCATCTGTCTGGACCAGGCCAAGTAGAGGGGAACTTTACAGCCCTTATTCAGAGGGTCTCACCTTCTCACTTGCAAGGAACTCCCTGTCTCAGCCTAAGCCCCTAGCCACCAAGAGAAAATAACATTTAATGCATCTATATTTTTTTTCTTTTTTTTTTTTTTTTGGTTTTTCGAGATAGGGTTTCTCTGTTTAACAGCTCTGGCTGTCCTGGACTCGCTTTGTAGACCAGGCTGGCCTCGAACTCGCAAAGATCTGCCTGCCTCTGCCTCCCAAGTGCTGGGATTAAAGGCGTGCGCCACCACCGCCCGGCTGCATCTATATTTTTCAGTCTGGTGACAGAGTAGGGACTTCTGGGGCCAAAGAGATGACAACCCTTTTCAGAGCCTCTGTCTAGTTTGTATGACTTCTTTGAACCACAAAAACCCCTGTAATTAGCCAAGTGTAGTGGTACATACCATTAATCTCAGCATTTGGGTGGACAGAGGCAGGCAGATGTATGTGAGTTCAAGGCTACTGTGGTCTACCTATGTAGTGAGACCCTATCTCAAAACAAACAAGCTGGGCAGTGGTGGCGAATGCCTTTAAAATCCTAGCATGTGGAAGGCAGAGGCAGGTGGATTGGAGTCCAAGGCCAGCCTGGTCTACAGAAAGAATTCCAGGATAGTCAGAGCTGTAAAACATAGAAACCCTGTCTCGAAAAAAAATTCCAGGACAGTCAGAGCTATACAAAGAAACCCTGCCTTAAAAGAAAACCAAACCGCCGGGCGGTGGTGGCGCACGCCTTTAATCCCAGCACTCGGGAGGCAGAGGCAGGTGGATCTTTGTGAGTTCGAGGCCAGCCTGGTCTACAAAAGTGAGTCCAGGACAGCCAGGGCTACACAGAGAAACCCTGTCTCGAAAAAACCAAAAAAAAAAAAAAAACAAAGAAAGAAAACCAAACCAATCAATCAGTCCCTATAAGCACTGTGTGTCAGCTCCTTGCAGTATATCCTATCACTACAGAGCTCTCCTCAAAGCCGTTCTGCTCCAGGTAGCCAGAGCTGCTTTACCTTGGACATTCACCAAGCAGCTGCCAATCCCTTGGTCTCAGCCTCCCTAGCTTGTCTTTACCTGGCTGAACTTAAATTCTTTGGGTAAAGGACAGTTCCTTGGATACTTTCCTAAACCCCAGTGTTTCCAATTATTCTAGTCTGTGAATTCATGTTGATTATTCCCTTTAGATGGTGCTGAGCCCTAGTGCTTGGCATGGCACATGTAGGCACGGTACTCAGCAGACACAGGTGTAGCGAGCTAACCACCAGTGCAAACTGCTTTAGGCCATGGAACTCAGCCTACTGGGGCTAAATGCTGCATAGGGTTAGTGTTAGGGTTAGGGTTGTGGATACTTACGCTGCTCTACTGGAGGACAGGTTCTGGGGCCCAGAATCTCCTGGGAGAAGTTCTAAAAAGGGCTCTGATGCTCAAAGAGTAGGCAGCTAGATGACTCCCTGTTCTGCCACACAGGCTGCCAGGGCACCACTGCTTTCTTTACTGCTAGGTGAAGTCTGTCTGTCCTACTCCATAGCACCCTTCACCTTGGGGAGCCTCTGAACATGCTCTCTCAGGCACATCTTACAAGAGTCCACATTCCAGGTAGGGACATGGCCATTTAACAAACATTCTTCTGTCAGAGAAATGGGGCCAAATAACTGAAGATTGATGCTGTAATGTATGGAGAGAAAATGGGAACTGTCCAGGAAGCCACTGGTATGTCATTTCTTAGTTTTGGAAGCTGCAGGCCCTGCACTTCCTATATAATCAGATATATT